>JAEQBH010006971.1:0-124180 GCA_016808115.1 Tetrastigma voinierianum | reverse complement strand
AAGGATAAAGGTAATGTGGAAAAACTCATCATTAACCTTACCATGTCTAATAGAGTTCGATTTTTTCTTTCCGCCACTCCATTTTGTTATGGAGTTCTTTGAGCACTAAGCTGAGATAAATCCCATACTCCATGACGAAAGAAACAAATTCAATAGACATGTACTCACCACCTCGATTAGTACGAAGTGATTCAATGTGTCTCTCTACTTTTTTCTTTGACTCAACCTTAAATTCCTTGAATTTATCCAAGGCCTCAGATTTCTTCTACATTCCGTACCCCTATCCATATCTCTAGTAGTCATCAGTAAAAGTGATGAAATGCTCATAGTCACCTCTTACATGGACACTAAATGACCCACATGCGGTGTAACAAATCGAACATCCTGACTCTAACTCCTTTTGTAGGTAAAGGATCTCTTAGTCAAAGTGGCTAATGTCACACAACTCACTAGTCTTTGTATTCTTTTCAAATTTATGTGACCATGCCTTAAGGGCCATCACTAATTAGTTCGATTGATACTAGGCTCTTTTCTTTTCAATGATTTTTTCGCATTATTAACTTGAATCACAAGACAATCAATATGATATAGATTATTCACCAATGTGCCACATGTAACAACTTAATTTTCTTTCATAATAGAAACAAAAGTTTTATTAAAAGAAGCTGAATAACTATCATTACATAATTTAGAAACGGAAACTATTTTTTTTCCTAGAATCTAGCACAAATAAACAATCATGTAAAACTACAATCGAGATCCCTTATAACCATGAATGATTGATGCTAACGGAAAGAAGACAAGCATATTTATCTTGAGAATCAAATTAGTGTTGGTCAGTATGTATTCATTACTAGCATAAGACATGTATAATTATAATAAACTTTGTATCAATAGTATATAATATAACACTCAAAATTACACACATCAGTACGAAATAAATTAACTTCATGAGAACTTGCTATACTTTAAGTGATCTAGCTTCTCAAAGTTAATAAGATATATAATCTAATCAATCCCAAAGTCATTTATCCTTAGATTTGGTGATTCACTTACACTTTAAACTTTGGCCTCTTGAGAAAATAAAAAATAACTATTTTAAATAGTTTATTATTTTTTTTCAAGTTAAGTGTATGCACCATTGATCTTAGTTTCAATATTTCTTAAATAAAGAAACTGACGTTTGGTTGGTTTCTCCCTTCTTTATATTTATTAACTAATGGGAGATCTTTTAACTAAGATCCTCATTTGTCCCACTTTAGGTTGATTCAAATATGAATACAGATGCTAGGTTGAAGGCCACAAACTTGCTAAACCTTCTCCAATTAATTGTTTCAAAACTTGAGTGTTTTAAAGTTTGTAATCATAGTTTACTTATTCTTAAATTCAACTTAAATTTGATCTACAAGAGATTCCTCAGCTGCTTAAATTTCTATAGTCAAACTAATTTGAGAATAAACTTCGATAATAATACAGATTATAATTTTCTTGAACATGTAAGTTGTTTACTTTTAATTTAATAATTTAAATACCATAAAATATATACGTTTAATTAAATCCATCATTTATTAATAAATTAAATTATATATCTATTTAACATTTATCGTCAGGGATCAGATTTAACCAGATCAACCCACAGGGAATTCCTATGGATTTTGGTGACCCGATACCCTGCTTGTTGTGTCTCGGGGCGAGGATTTCCTTTTTTTTTTTAGGAGCTACGCGACATACAATCTGTATAACAATATAATCACACCCCGTCGAGTCTCAGCGGAAAGTATTGACCCCCACATGGTCCATACGTCCGTTTCCTGATAACCATCCCTTCTGAGATCCATTCATTTACATTTAAATCACAAATATGAGAAAATAAAAAAGCTTAATTACGGTCAGTAAAAGTCAGATCATGACCTCTTTACCATAATTACATACGGAGCTATTTATACAAATAGTCGAAAGGGTTAATTACAAGTCTTTTATAAAAATACTTTACAAAAAGTAATATCAAGGCCACACCTCGACTCGTCACGTAGCCAGTCTCGTTGGCACGCTACTTGTACTGAAGGGTCCATGTGAGGTGAGCAATGCGCGTCAGAAAATTTTCTTCTGAGGTTACTCCTACCTAAATGCACGTCTGATGGCATACATAAAACATCAAATCATATTTCATATAAATAATGAAATCCTATATAATATGTTTCGTGTCATGCATTGACACAACACCCCACCCTACTAGGCGGTGTCTTGAGCCACCCCAGCTTGGCCAGATTACTTCCAACGGTAGAGAATCTGCAATGAGCAGAGTCATATTTGCTTCTTTAGCTTCATTATAAATTTTTTTTTTTTTCTAAACTTGTGATTTTATAAAATTTTGGCGACATAACATCTACATACGAGGACATATCTGACACGTATATACGAGTTTACACTTTTAAAACATGACAACGGCAAGCACTTCTTGAAAAACTCAAATTTAAATCGGCATTTAATAATAAGCGTATACGTATATACACAAGCTATAAAGTTCAAGCATTTTCTTAAAAGTTAGTGTCTGAAACACTTATCACCAGAAATCGGGAGAAGTCTAATAATGCGATACGGCGTGCTGTATGTGGAAAATAGTTTTTAAAATAGGAAAATAATGAGCTAAACGAGCTCAGTGAGTGCATGGTTTATAAAATGCTTGCTTTTTCGAAAATATCTCAAAACTATAAAACTATCTTTTACAGACGCATTTCAGAAAACCTTTCTTTATAAAGTTCCTCAGAGCTTTTCATAAAATTCTTTTCCCTTTGCTTTGGCACAAGTTTCTAAAACTTTCATAATTGTTCTTGCACTGATTTGCTTTAAAAGTTTCTAAAACTTTTTAAACTTATGCAGCCAAATGTATTTTACCAATATACCACTAGAAGTTTTAGGACTTGTTTAGATATATTAAAGTTAAATAGGAATTTTAGGAAATAAGCAGCTTAGGAATTAATAAGAAAGCCAAAGGTAAAAGTGGAACTTATCCAAGTAGGGTATATATGGCATAAGAAGAATAGATTGGATGCAAAAATAGAATTTTCATAAGTTAAATTGAGAATAGAGAATAGAAGGACTTGAAACAATTAAAAACTTAACAAAAATGAGTTTTGACTTGACGAACATGGCTTAACAAAACATGGATTTAAGATTTAAAATTTGTGGTCTCGAAAGGAGAGCAGTGAGAAGAGCAAAAGGAGAGAAGAAGAGGAAGAGGAAGAGGAAGAGAAGAAGAAAGGAGAAGAAGAGAAGAAGAAGATCAAAAAGGTATGGAACTAACCTTGGGTATGAATTCTTGTATGAATTTCCATACAATTGCATGGTTATTAGTTGTACCCTAACCTAGGGTTTGTTAGGATTTCATCCTAACCAAAGATGTATTAAGAAATTAGGGTTAGTAAAACTAAGTAGTACTGAAAAGTAGGGAATCCTTCCTTTGAGGATGTATTCATGGTTTAATTGTAAGTAAATGAGTTAGGGTTTAGAACAAACCCTAATTAACCTTTATTATTGGGTTGTGTATGGGTCATAACCCATATTAGAGAGGGTTTGAGAGTAATTCATGATAAATTGTTGAAAGAAGATAAGTATTGAAAGAGAGGAATTGAGTAGAAAAAGAGGTTCTGAGATACTTATGGAATGGTTTTGATGTGTGTTTGAAGTATAGAGAGTTGGTTTGGGATGAAAAATATGGAAAAATGGGAGAAAACACACGTGCAGGGACATTTTTTGGGTCATGTAGGTACACCTTGAACATGTCTTAGGTACACCGCATTCTGTTTTCCCATTTGACCGGTTTTAGTATTTTGGCCATAACTTGTTGCTCATTTCTTATCGGAATTTGAGTGATTCGAGTGGAAGGTAAAATAGACTTCAAGGAAAATCAAGGCTAAAGAATGAACGTCGTCGGAAATTAGACTCTAAATGGCCCCAAAGGCTTTACTCAAAGTAGATTATCGTTAGAATCAAATCCGCATCAGTTGAACATGGAATAGTCAGGGTTGTTTTGGTATCTTGAGGGTGGTACTCTACAGGTGAGAGTGATTCGATTGGAATAGAACCCTTAACACATATAACTAGGCGAGTTCAAAGACCTAGTGTCAAAAATGAAGTTAATACCCGAAAAAAGAGCAAGTGTAGTCAGAGTGTAAATCGGTAAAATGACTAGTTGGCATGAAAATGCCATAACTTTAGTTTGGAATGATTCCAATTTCTAAATAAAGTAGATTCATAGAGGAATAAGAATACATAGGTTGCATAATGTACAAGTATAGAAAGGTATAGGAATATGTCATAAGATATGATAGGTATAAGTCATAAATATGATAAGATATGATAGAACATGTCATAAGATATAGTAGTCACAAAGTACGAATGATAGGCACATATGCATATAAAATTAAATGATATGAATATATGATAGACATACCTAAAATGAATAGAGGGGAATATGCTAGGAACATATGATAGAAATGTAAATGCTAAGAAGCGATAGAGATAAGTAAAATATGACAAAAACCTGAGAATGAGTACAAATTACACAAATAGTAGGTACATATATGAATATAGCGTGTATGATAGGAATATATGAATAAGTAGAGCATCGCGTGATAGAAATATAGGAGATCTGAATAGCTAAATCATGATAGAAAGCATTATAAAAGGATATGAATAGATAATGATATATATACGAATATATGAACAAAGAGTGCGTAGATGCATTCATGATATATGATAGACAAAAAGCTTGAATGATAGAAAAGATATGAATATATGTATTATAAGAAGTATATGAGAACCATAACGTAAGCTACGGATATGAACAGATATAGAGTAAAGTAATGATAGTATATATGGCATAAGCAATTATGATATGATAGTTATTCGTGCTTATGAAGTTATGTACGAGAAAATGGGAACGTGATTATGCGCTTAGAACACGGTAAAGGGATAGATAGGCATGCTATAGGGAAGATACGGTTGTTGCGAGCGGATACATGAGGCGGTGCTCGAGGCCCGGATTTGGGTCGATGACATAGATCAGTTTGGATCGGTGGCCCATAAAGGTCGGCGTGATAGGCAATCTTTGCCGTGCGGTGTTACCTTCGGTGCGAGATGAGACGAGAGATCAGCGTCTCGTGCGGGTGATAGTGCAGCCGGGTATGCCTAGTTATTTCAGAGATGAAGCTACAAGGTATTGCGGACATGGATATAAAAGAAAAGGAAAAGTATACACAAATATATGATAGATGGGAATATGAGCGATTTTGGTGCATATGACGGCGTAAGATGAAGCGAGAATGCGTGACAAAGTGTGCGAGTACATGAAATCACATTTACTCTTGGAAATGACAAGCGTGAGATTCCTCTGTGAATGCATTTGTGAATCTGTCAATTCTATGGTCAAGTGAGATGTAATGATATAAGCGATCACATAGTATTGGACTGACAAGCGGGACGGGGTTCACATCGAATGCGTCGTGAATGTCGATTCTACTATAGTCGAGGAGTGAAAAGCAGCGAATGCAAAGTATATGGCTTGATCTGGTCGTATAAGAAAATATATGATAAACGATTATATAAGAAATAATATATGTAATAGTACATAGAATGTAATAAATCATAGAGCAGAAGGAATTGAAAAGATATAGACTAGAGACATGATGGAGTAGCAGGACGAAGAATAGGAACATTAGAAGACATATGTGACGTGAAGATGAACACATAACAAGTATAGGAATAGGTAAAGTATAGAAGTAGGAATATAGAAAAAGTATAGATAAAGGATATGCCAAAGACATAGAACATGTAATAGAAAAAGATTGACATGAAATAGGAATATAAGATGATAAGGAATTAAAGTTATAGAAATTTGTTTAGATATATATATATATATATATATATATATATATATATATATATATATATATATATATATATATATATATATATATATATATATATATATATAATGCATATGTATAAGCTTGTGACAGTCGCCATTGGTGGTTGTCCATGCTTATGTTCCCACTTAAGCGTAAAGGCAGTGGGTGTTGTTCAATCAGGTGTAGTACGGGAGAAGAGGAAACCAAAGTATGAGTCGATCCACATCATCGGCGGTAGAGTCGACACATGATAGAGGGTCCATTGGAAGTTTTTTTTGGTATAATGTATAAGTCTTTTTGTTACTTTTTGCAAACAATGTAAATGTTGGACACTAGTAAATATGGGACTTGTATATGTCATTTTGTATCCTTTGCTTAACCGAATATAAAGTTTAACCAGTCTGAGTTAGTGGTTATGATTGGCGATACGCGAGCGGCGGGGGCATCGCGAATTTAGTGAGCATCGGTCACGGTTGGTAGCGATCGGTCGGATCGGAGAAGGGATTGTCACCTGGCACCGGTCAGTTGACAACGTCGGCCGTAGTGCCGTGGATGTCGGGTAACTTGAGCCACCACTCATGAAGTGGAAGGTCTCGGCTGTACGAGGGCTCTTGCCCATGGCCCTGGCTCTGCGCGATCACGTGGCAACTGTCGTAACTGCAGTAAAAGCGACCCAGCAGGCCCATACATCGGCCTCATCGATACCTTTATATTCCCGTAGTTGAGTTGATACATTAATCTTTAACGAAACAAATATCAAAATATACAATTTTAATACATGTTTTACAATAATTACCAAAGCCACGACGGAAGCTTCTTAAAATGGCCTCACAATGAGTGTGGGTCTTAGATCTTTCACATTTTGAAATGATGATAAGCGTGAGGGTAGGCAAACTTGATAGAGATAATTTCCTATGGGTTACTCCCGCTAAGTGCACATGCATGGCAAACAATCACATTCAAGCGATTTCGCGAACCTACTCGAATGTGTCGTGCCCCGAACCAGTGTCTCGAGGTCCTCATGAGCTCCACACACTTGCCTAAGCCATGTATGAAAACCATTTTAGTCAGAATAACTTTTCTTAGTGGACAACCCTCCCAGATATAAATAGTGGACGACTCAGATAATCTATTTGCGAGGCCAATGCTTTGATGTATATTAATTGGTAGACTCAGATGATTTGATATTTTATATGGACAGCTTCAGTGTATATCAATTAGGCGCAGACTCAGACGATTAATATTTTATATGGACTCCATAGAATGGTATTATTAATTGACCCTCAGAAACAATTCTCTCGAAACCACCTCATGCGATCCTCCTATTACAGGGTGCCCGGTGCATATGGAATGTAAGATACGTTCAATACGTTCATCTTGTATATATTCGCACGTGCGTATATATTACTTTCATTAAATCCACGTAAAAACATATTGTAAATTAACCGTCAATTACACAAAAATTAGCTCATAGGCTAATTAACAAACACAAACAATTTGTTTTTGAATCGCTCGACAAATCCATTTTCACCCCGCAAAAAAATTATTTCGTGTCCTTGTTAAGCGCTGAGCAGTAAAACCCTCACGGGTTCTTGTTCATGACATCAAATAGAAATTTTCTCGCTCGGTTGAGCTTTGAGAGGCCCAGGTTCACGATTAAAGCAGCGCCGAGCGAGTTCTGCCGATTCCCATGGTTCTTAAGTAAGGATTAACGCAGTATGAAAAGATCACTTACCTCTTTAGATTTGAGAACCTCCACGAGTGGTGCCCAGCGCATAGTCTTTCAGCCCAGCGTAAAAGCGACTTCATGCTGTTTTGTCGGCGGCCAGTCCGTCAGTAGGAATCTGAGAGAAGCGCTCCCTCTCGGCTAAAACTCGAACCGGCCTTGGTGTTCTGATCGATTTTGGTTCTTCCCGTGGCTTGGTCTCAAATTGAAGAAGAGCCCGACACTATGCAAGTTTTTGTCTTATTCATTGAGTGAAATAATACCATCCGTGTCCTCGAATCTTTGGATTTTGACGCCAAACGCCATCTACATTATCAGAACATCATACGCTCATGCGACATGTGTCACGTAGTGCGTGTTATGGTGACTTTGATGCATCACATGTTGTTTCCACGACATGTACTCGGTGCACCGAAAAGCGTGCAAATTAAGTATGCTAAATTGGCAAAATTGACGTGATGGTAGATTTCCGCAGGCGATTCTTGGTGAAGTCAGTTTAGATCATCGAGATCTAGAAAATTAGAATTTTGGCCAAATTTACGATTTTGCCATTTTTAATTAGTTTCTAGGTCTTACATTCGCCATAATAAAATTTGGAATTAAAGTGCGAGCGTCGCAACGAAACACGTGCATATGTAGCGTGCGCTCACCATGCATTTTAAACTGGTCGTTTAAATAATAGCGGTATGGCGATACGCTAATCCTGTGATAAAGGGATGGGTGGCGCGTAAAATGTAGCGCTCCCGCGTTGAGCTCCTCCACTCCCGCCAGATGCGCCGTAGCACCTCCGCCTTCCACGATCTTTAGCGTCGCAAAACGATCCATTTATCCATAATGTACTTGGTCCCTCGCCAGAAGGTCAAAATCAGGTGTCAGCGCCGATCTCTGCCGATCATTTACATGGCGGATGCGGGTGTACCTCCGAGCTTGGAGACGTGGAATACCTCGTGGACACTTGACATCTTTGGGCGGTAGCGCCCGGCCAGATGCGCTGCGGTGCTTTACCCTCAGTATCTCGAAGGGCGATAAACCTCGACGATGCTTCACATAAACTGCCCAGGAACGACCCGGCTCCGCTTTCTTAGGCATCACGAAGAAGGCGTGAATCTGACCTGAACTCTAAGGGTGATGTTCGTACATATGCATAACTCTTAGGCTACGAGCCTTGAGAAGGCATTGTCATATTAAGTTCACCTTCTCGGAGGTGTCTCTAATCGGTCGGGGACTAATGATGGAGCTCTCTCCCTTTCGATCCATTTCAACGATTGATCACACATAGTCTCCCCATATAATGCCTCATATGGAGCCATACGTATACTCACACAGCCCTTTGTTGTTATGAAGCGGAATTCAGAGCGAGTGCTTTCTTCCCGGCTACCCTTATGATCCGGGACGCATGCTCGCGGCATGTCCTCCCAACACACTGTATAGTTCTCTCATGCCGACCATTCGATGCACGTGGTGAGAAAATTTGTGCTCCATGGCGTGTATTATTTTATAGCCTTTTGAAACTGTCTTCCCGAGTCTTGTGAAGTAAACCTCGGGTCCACTATCCCGGAGTACTATGGATCACCAGGTACTCCATGTAGGCTGGACTATCTCTCGCATATATAGTAAGCGAGAGTCTCTCGATGTGAAGGTCATGTACGGCTAGAAAATGCAGGCTTGTGAACAGGTCCATATCGCGTATCGTCGTATGCCACCTGCCGGCGTCGGAAATTGTGATGGGTCCTGAAATCCATCGTGGCGATGCTCCTTCTACTCGGTACCTCAATGTTTGAAGTAGCCTAGCGTATACGGTGCTTTCGGCCTTAACACAGGCACGTGAGGCGCCGTCGAATAAAGTCCCAGCGTGTCTCTTAAATCCGCTGATAGTCTTGGCGGCGAATCACGATGCGTCATAGCGCGTGCGGATCTTGTGAATCGAGCGGTGAAACTCCACTGAGAATCTCCTCTCTCAAATCGGTTATTGGGGAACCACTACGATCCTCATCTAGAAGACTACCATATGAATTGTCCGGCCACCGTCCTGTACTGTGTACCGTCCTTTGATGAATGGCCCATCTACTGCGTCGCGCCCTTAGGACTCGATGCGCTCTGCTCAGCGAGAGGCGGTGTAGCCTCTTAAACTCCCCCAGCGTACCCTGAGCACGCTCGCATGCTGTAGCCCTGGTTTGTCCCACAATCCTGAGCATCGCCGCTCGAGATCTTTATCTTGTAATGGCTACGCCATTGACCGTGGCGCATCGGCCACCATATTTGCCTTACCGGGATGGTAATGCAAAGTGAAGTCTAATCCTCTAGGAACTCCATCCTTTGCGTTGCCTCCATGCGAGGTCTTGGTGCGTGAAGTATACTTGAGACTTTTTATAGATGCGAGGTACACCTCTCGAACTCCTGTGAATAAGTAGTGGCGCGAGTCTTGCGAGTGAAGACTAGGGCAGCTCCGTGTGGGTGTGTGGGGTAGTCTGCTCATGATTCTTCAGCGACGGGAACAATGGCTACTACCCTCGATTTTGCATCCAAAACACATCCGGTCCAGGCCTCGAGCATCCTGATACACTTTGTGTACCAGCATTCCCCACTGTCTACGGGATCGAGATAGGAGGTAGTAAGTCTCCTCTTCAGCTCACGGAATGCCTCCGTGCATCGGTCATCCTAATCAAGCATTTGAGACCTCGTGCAGGTCAATCTTGTCATAGGTCTTTAATCGGGGAGAAATCCTCGATGAATCTCATGTAGTATGACCAATCCCAGCTGCGTGATCTCGAGGCGACCGGCCTTTCCTGACTCATCGGCCTCGACCTTCTGGGTCCAGCGACACGATGTTATTTCCACGTGCCCCACAATCTCACGATGGCAAACTGCGCTGAACTTGGCTTCTGATGGTCTCTGACAAGCGTAAAACAATCCTCGGAAATGATACTCATGCTCCGCTCTGCGGGGTAGATCGAAATGTCATCCACGAAGACTACGACCGGCCCAGTCTGAATAGGTTTGAATCACACATGCATGAGGTCCATGAATCTTTGGCGGCGCATTTGTCGATCAAAGGGCATCATAGCGTAAGCTCAAAGTGCCCATAACGAGTCTAGCCTTATTTGTCTTGGGGATATCTTGTCTCCACAACCCTTCTTGATGGTAACGGGTCAGCAGAAGGTGCATCTTGGAGTGGACTCGCGCTCCTCTCATCTGATCAAACAAATATCAATCCTCGGCAATGGGTACCAATTCTTGATCGTAACCACATTCAGCGTATGCAGCCAGTCAATCTTGTTCAGAAGGGTCTTGTCTTTCTTCTTCGCATAGAAAAACTAACAAAGGCTTAAGATATGTGGTAAAGTACTCACGATACAATAGACCCCTTGTCCCGATAGCTCACATGGCTGGACTTCTGGTCTGCAAGCTGGCGGTGCCATCATGCGTAGTCATAGAGATGGGTGAAATACTGGAGTGTAACTCAATAGAAGTCTAAAACCTCTACGGAGGCAATCCCAGGTAGCTCATGGGAAAAACATCACCATACTCGTAAACTACTCGAGTGAATCTAAGTCGGTCTCACCTGTCCTCTAAGGTAGAGCTTGCTAGTAGCCACCAATGTCCCCTAACACACGGACTCGAACAGTTTGAAGGAGCGAAATCATGCTTGTCCCCACGAAATACAACACGGTACCACCACCACATATGGCGGTAACCCTCGTACACTGTGATCGATGCGACCACGTAATTTGTCCCTGATCCCGATCCATCCCAGGGATGACATCGAACTCACGACATGTCCTTAATCCTCAAGTCCCTTTGTGAGGTAGAGTCACAGGATCTCTAACTTCATGACCTTGACATATCATCCTTATCCTCATGCAATCACTAGGGAGAACTCACATCTGAGGCTCCTAAGGTGCCGACCTCTGGCCCAACTCTGTCCACCGATCATCGATCCACAGCCATTTCGGGGAACTCTGAGCCTTACCGTTGCCTCATGATATCAGGAAAATACTTACCCATGAATAGCTCACGGAACTCTTGCCCGTGTCATTGCCTCTGGGTCTCAGGAGGTCTTTGCCAATTCCATATGCTTGGGCCTCACCTACAAGCGGAATGCGGCTAGTCTAATCTAGTCATGTCGGTAATCTGTAGCCTCTAACACCTTCTCAACTGCATGAACCAATGATGCGCCACCGTCGAGATCTCACTCCCTTTGTGAATGTCGGAGGATGATGTGCCACTAAACCTGCGGAGGTGCTCGGACCTCCGGCTGCCTCTTCGCTGCTTTGTCTGATAAGCCGACCGCGTCACCTACGGCCTCGGCAAATGCTCTTTGGTCAAATACTAGTGGTGCGACCGATTACCGAGTGGACGCCCTGCGTCCTCGCCCTCGGCTAACCCCGTCTACACATGTCAAATGGCAAGTTAAATCTCAATGCGATATCTCTAAGGGCATAAACCTGACCCAGAGACCTTATTTATATCTGAAAAATATTTTATGCACAATCTCGCACATTCATAGGAAATGCGAGAACGATGATTCAATGTATCAAATCAAAATCAACCACAAAAATTTTATTTTAGAAAATTTCCCTATAAAAGATTTTATTTCATTCGATTTGATTTTAATTTTTTTTAAAAATATTTTATTTTATTTTATTTCACTTTATTTTGAAAAAATTTGTGAGCAGTCTTCCGTGAGCGGTCTTCGTGAGCGATTAGTCCCAACGATGGCCCCCGAAAGCGGTGCGAGTCAGCGGTCCGAATATGCGGTGTGCACACCACGGTGACCACGGCTGCGGCGCATGGTGCGCCCGGTGAAATACCGCTGGCGCCTCGTGTGCGCTGACTGTGTTGGCGTGTAGCGGTGGCGTGTCGTGGCGATGCGGTCGTGTCGCGGCACGGCTTTGGCCATGTCGCGAGCTCGGCCCGGTAGAGTATGGTGACCACATTAATGGCGCTCCTACGCGTTGTCTTTGCGTATTGTGGCGGGGCACGTATCGCGACAGTGCGCAGTCGACTATCACAGGTTGCGATACAAACTAGTGCATTAGGCCTATGGTCCTCGAAGCTCTTGTCTATATTGCGATACACTTTGGACTGCTTGACGATGTTGCGATACAAATCTGTTTGCCTACCGGTCGACCATCGCTGTCGCGATACAATCAGGTGTATCGTGACATGCTCCCCGACCCATTTGCATCAGGCGCATGTCGCGATACAATTTCCATTGTATCGGTGACACGATGAACAAGCGTGCTTGCATTCGGGTTACGCTTTGTTTAACTACATTTTTTTTTCTCATTCCGAATTCTTTGGAAAACACTCCCGAAAATATATGTATGTATATTTTTCATTTCGATAACGAATAAATTTATTGAAATTTGTTTTATCCTTTCTTTTTCCGGTTTTACACCTTTGTAAAACCTTAAATTTTTTCTTCTACATTTTTTTCATTTAATTACGGACCATTTTGTCGAAATTTCTGAAACCTAAGGTTATATTTTCTCGGCTAGTGTTATTGTTTTTTCCTATGCTACTCACGAGCATCTGAATCATACACAATTCATAAACACATGATCACCGCAATCCGCGATCACGTAAGCAGCGATTGCGTGGTGTTGTCACGTCCGTGATTGTGCGGGCGTCACGCCTAATACAACATTGAGCCACCAAGTGGTGATGTTCTTCGCCTTTCGACCGTGGCTAAGCCCGAGTCCCCAGTAGGTAATTGTATACCTAACTTGTTGATACTAAGCTCTAGGTATTTATAAACTGGGCTGCGATAGTTGTGGCCCCCAGGCAGGGGTCCGTTGGCAACCGTCGGCTGTGGAGATCTTTCGTGGATGTCGAGGTGGCAGACGCGCTCGTAGTGGGCGGGAGTCTCCTTTGTACGGGGGCTGCACCCGTAGTACAATCTGCTCCAATCAACGTGGCAACACGTCCCGACACGGTAAAAATGGCCACTTGGGCCCATACAGCCAATGCTTCGTCAATACACTTATCAACTATATTCCGCGATTCGAGTTATTACATTAATCTTAACTGAAACAAATATCAAAAATATCTGATTTTGTATGTTTTTACAAAATAATTGCAACCACAGCACGGCTTTTTCTTCTAAAAACGACCTCTAATGAGTGCGCCTTCCGATAAGCTCCTATACGAAATGGTGATCAGCCGACAAGGTGGTGAAAAGCGGTAGAATAATTTCCTACATGGATTACTCGCTAAGTGCACATGCATGGCAAACAATCACATTCAAGCGATTTCATGAACCCTGCACCAGATTATCTACATGCACTTTGAGCCATTGTCTCGAGTCCTCGTAGGCTCCCTCGCACTTGCCTGAGCCATGTATGAGAAAACCATTTCAAACGGGTATTTGTTTTAGCAGTGGACAACCCTCGCGGAGTATAATGAGTGGAGAGCTACGATAATACATTTTGTGGACAACCCTCGGAGTGTATATCAATTGGGCCGACTCGACAATTGATATTTTATATGGACAACCCTCGGAATTGTATATCAATTGGGCTGACTCAGACGGTGATATTTTATGTGGACAGCTCAGGTAATTATTATTATTGGTCAGCATAGAAACGATTACCGAAATACGCCGTGCGCTCCTCCTGTGTTCTAGGGTGCCCTAGTGCATATGGAATGCACATGATGCCAATTCAACTCACGTTCATGCTAATAGATTCACATGCATATATATTAACCTAATTAAATCACATAAAACATGTTGTACAAATTAACCATCAATTACACCAAAATTACTTCATGAAATTTAATTAACAGACCTGAGCAATTCATTTGAATCACTTTCAGCCAAACCCATTTTCACACCAGAATTATTTCGTGTCACTATTCGTGTGAGCGATGCAACCAGCAGGTTCTTGTTCCGACTTCAAATAGGAATTTTTTCTCCGCTCGGTTCAAAGCTTTGAGATCGAGTTTATGGGTTAAAAGCAATGCCAGGCAGTTACTGCAATTTACGTGGATTCTTAAACGAGTTAACGCAGTAGGAAAAGATCCTACCTCTTGGGTTATTCGAACTCCACTAAATTAGTGCCAGCGCATAGTCTCGCCGCGTAGAACAAGCTTTCATTCTTTGTTTTGTCGGCAAACAGTCCCGTCAGTGAGAATGCGAATACTCCTCTCACTAAAACTCAAACCAGCCAAGCTACTGTCAATTTTTGGTTCTTCCCCACATTTTGGTCTCAAATTGAAGAGGAACTCGCACTATACAAGTTTTTGTCTTATTCATTAAAAAATTGAATAATCTGTCAGTGTCGCTCGAGTCTTGGATTTTTACACTTGGCGGTATCACCGTCAGTTTCGTCATATGGCACCGTGCGGCGTGGTATTCGCCCAGTGCGTATTATGGTGACACGTCGCGTCGTGTCGTTCGCGGCGTTTGATCTTCCGGTCTTGCTCGAAATGCGTTACCGGAAATTAGGCGTGCCGAGGTCGGCGGTCGACATGGTAGCTATATTTGGCGAGACGATTTCGACGGTAAAGTCGGTTTGTCATCAGGATCTAAAGTGCAGTTTTGGCCAGAAATGATGGTTACACTGGCAATTTTAGAAAGTGGAATTTTTAACGGGTCTTCGGCTCTTTGCTTTTGTTGTAAAAACTACCAAAAACTTTTCATAAAATTCTTTGCTTGCTATCTTTTGCTTTCAAAGTTTAAAACTTCAAACACCTAACAGCCTTTAAATTTATAGCTTTTTCTTAAATCATAACACTTCAAGAACTGCGAAGTTTCTAAACTTTTTCATCTCATGCTTGTTTGTTTGCTTTAAAGTTTCTAAAAACTTTTCATAATATGCCTTCTTACTCAGTGGTTGATTTTTAAACTATGTGAAAAATGCTTATATTAAAATCAACCACTAGAGGCCTTTCTTGCTTGTTGTACTAGTAAGCAATATGCTTCAGATAAATATTGTGGAAAGACATGTATCCACGTCACCATACTCCTAGCTAAGGCTAACCCTATATACACAGCGTAAGTTGATCTCTAATATATAATGCTTCAATTAAGTTCTGTGAATAGAATCCCAAATCTGATAAATCGTCTTATAACAGCATTCATTGCATTACAGTGCCTACGTCGGTATGTACTTCTGTAGGGATTTTCTAAAGGCCTGATTTATAAAAATATAATTTTTTCTTGTTTGCTTGCTTTTTAAAATATGGTTTAACAATCAAAACCATTGCTTCTTTGAATAAAACATATTTGCTCTACAGGAATGGCTTAACAATTTAAAACCATAGCTTTAAAATGTGGTTTAACCAGTTAAAAAACCACATCTCTTATTTCACGGTGATAGGCTTTTATTTTATTAAACATTGTTACGTTAAACTTTGTTGTGTTAAACTTTGTTGTGTGATATTGCAATTTATGTATGTAATCTATATGCAATCAGATGGTTAAAGCTTGATGTATGTTATTGGAATTTATATATGTAATATGAAAAATATTAAGATGGGCGTATTTAAACTTATTTTTAAATGAAAAATTTTTTATAACCAAAAAGGTGTAGTCGTAAAAATATTTGTTCTGTGCAAAAAATGAGCAATTTATAAATTATTGAAATAATTGGGATTAATAAATAAGGCTGAGGAAGTTCGTTTACATTTTTCTAGTTAATAAGCGGAATTATTTAGTTTCTGTCGGTTTCAAATTCGACAAAATAGAGCAGAATCATTCCGTTTCTATTTTAGCAAGCGATTAGTTTATATTTTGTAATCATCAGATTTTCTATTTTAGAAAGCGAACGATGCCATCTATTTTAGTATCGGATTAGAAGCGGAAATCTTGCCTATTTTGCAAATTTAGAAGCGGAAATAGAGTTTCTATTATGTTGCCTATTTTAGTATCGGATTATAAGCAAATTCACTTTCTCTTTTCGCATTTAAGCGAAATAGAGTTTCTATTCCATTGCTACTCATTTAAAAATGGAGGTACTACATGCAAAAATTAGAAAGCACACGCAAATTCCGTTCTAAAATTTAAAGAAAGAACCTTTTGAAACAGAATAATTCGCTTCTAATTAGTCGCTATTTGCAAATAGCTACGAATTAAGCGAACTGGCGTTAATTTGCTTCTTTCTTGTAGTGATATGGTTTAACAAATTAAAATCATTGCTTGCTTGAAATATGGTTTAACAAATCAAAACCATAACATATCAGCGTAAAACGATTTATAACCAATACACTAGTATTTAAAAATAGAGTTTACAACATTCACCTTTTTTTTTTTTTCGGTTTATAATAATTGAGCCTGTTCACAAGTTCTCCACACTTCCTGCATTACCATACATTCGTGTATTAGACCACACCGTCCGGCCTGATCAAGCAATTTGCACACTTTGTGCTACAATTATATTTTTCAGAAAATATGTGGGCACCAAATGCTATTTACAGGCATATGACTAGATTCTAGACTCAAGAGACTTTCCATAGAGTCTAAAACAGAAAACATTTACGAAAATTGTAATAAAGACTGTCAGGAGCCACAATCACGAAATTTCAACGACATAAAACGATAAATTTAGCGGCGTAAAGCAGTCGAAAATTCCTAAAAATTCTAAACTCAGCCCAAAATTTTTGGTTGCAAATTCACAATCTCTCACGACCTCAAAATTCCAAGCCATTACACAGCCTTTGGTAGAAATAACATAAATAGGAATTCTCTACCTCTTGATTTGATTAAATAATTCAAGATTTTGATCTTTGGCGTGAGCTGCCGTCGCGTAGTTGACTTTGCCTTCTGCTATGACAAAAACCTAATAATCAAATTTCCGTAGATCTGAAAAAGAAGCGAAGAAAATAAAAAATAAAAAAAATCTCCTCCCTCTCTCTCCACGCACTAACTCCGTCCGTCCCTTCACTTTTGACTTTTATGTTTTTTATTTTTATTTTATTATTATTATTATTTGGATACATAACTCATATTGTCTCATTCAGGTTCATTTCTGTCCCGAAATAATTTATTTTAACCGAGTTCGCTATTTTAAATGAACTTAGCTCGAGATATTTCTTGACTTAGGATTTTTGTGAAAATCCGTCCGCACGAAAGTCACTAGCGGCTTATCACTTGAAATCAGAAAAATATTCAGTCTCGAGTCGACAAAATTTTTCTAGGTCACTAGATTCGCGATATGAATTTAATGGCGCAGTCCGTTTCGTCATCCGAGATCTAGAGAATTTTCTAGACTTCCCTAAACCATTATGACAATTTATTATTATTATTATCTTTTTAAAATTCCATAATTTGTACTTTTTGAAAACTTTACAATTTCATCCTTAAAAACAACTTTCAAAAATACTACTATGACACTCAGGTAATTAAAGAAGCCCTTGGTGCACATATGCAACCCTACTGTTACACTTACCGTACACTCTCTTGGGATGGGGAGTTACATGCATGACATGAGACTCCTCATGCCCACAACCCGAGTCCCGACCAACTCTCTCACACCCGCAATGGCAAGTGTGAAAACCAGTCATTGGTGTCTCACGCAATGACTTAAACTATTGGACAACCCTCTAATATTCATTCGAATTCTTTTATTAAATCCTATGTTTTATTCATTTGTGAGCCACGGATTTTCGGGTTCTCATCGTGAGATGCCGCTGCCTTTGTGCGACATTTTTGCGGCTTTCATCGGCGGTTTTATGTAAACCATATAAATTTGGGTCTTTCTGCAGGGGGATCTGCCCGTCTTGCCTTTGAACACACGTGATTTAGTGGTATTATTGTTTTACAACGAGTGAGTCTCGATTTTGGGCGTTGTCCCGTTTCAAGCTCACCACACATTCACGAGAATGGTGAATAACGACACCTTGCACACACTGGGCTAAGCGAGATGTGACTATGCATATGAAATGAAATCATGTAATATTTCATACTATGTCATGCTACATGCAACATTTATAAATTTCGGATAATTATATTTCCTACATATAATTTCCATTCATCACCATTTCTATGTTAATACATCACGCAAGAACATATTAACATGATTTTTACACACAACAACATATTATTTATTTTTCCAACAATACATAACACACAAAATGGCTCAAATCTCGGACTCATATAAAACAGGGCACCTCTTGGTCCATTCACTGTTCGTCACCAAATTACTGTGATACCAAAACACGCCACAAAACCCGAAGACATCGGTCCGGGATCGAAAACCAAACCTCGGCCTAGTGTGGGAATTGCACGGAACCATTCACGAAAATTTCCGATATTCATTCTCAAAAATCTTATGCAGATGCCAACTTGATCCACGAAAGACTATCACGGGTATTCAACCGGTCCTAAAATTCTAAAAATTCTGTGATCAAAAATTTGAAAATGAAATTTACAGCCTCTCATGGCATCTAAGAAAGCCTTAAGCCATTAAATGGCTTTTAGGTTAGAAATAACCCAAGTAGGAAAATTCCCTACCTTGTGGAGTTTGTGGCTTTCAGATTTTGGTACCGTGATTACCGTGCCCGCGATGGGGTGATGCAATCCAGCGAAATTTATATCTAAATCCACACTACTCTGTGATCATTTACTAAATATAGTGGTTCTGAGGTTGAACTTCGGGGATGGGTTTTTCTTCATACAATGATTTCTTGTGAGATAAAAGCGAGTGAATTAAATTTGGATTTTGGGATTTTTGATAAAGCAAGGGAGTAGAGTTGATGTTGTGAAGTGGAAATAAAACAAAATAAACTAAAATAAAGTGTAAAAGAAATCCTTGAAGTGTTGGGTTCTTAGGTTGGGTTGATAGGGTTACAAAAGAGGTCTCGAGGTTCATTTCCTCACTTTGGGGGAGGATGACCTATAGTCAATTCCCGAGCAGGATCTTCATTTCTTTAAAAATTAAACCTAATAATTTTCCTCTTGATAGAGAAAGCATTTATTTAGCATTTATGGTTCCTATGTTGAAAATCTATCATCTTGACCCATCTCTGATGATTCGTAAAGGCGGTAATGAATCTCAGTGGATCTATAATAAGCATCCACTTAATACTAAAGATTACAGTATTGATCAAGGAGAATTGCATCTACGATTGAAAATATAGCCCCTTAACCTACCTCAGGTGGCTCGTAAATAGCAACTAATGGATATCAGTGTATCTAAAGCTAAGAATACATTGAACCCTAAAAGCTTGCCAAATATTGACCAAAGAAAGTTCATCAAATAGCTTTAAACCTAGAGTTGCAAATTTGGGAACCAGCATCCAAACTCTTTGCGTGTGAAAAGCAGAGCAAAAATGTAAACCCAACACTTTGACTTTAAGCCCTCTTCTTGAGATCTGAAGACGCCTTGAAACATTCTTTGAGTTTTCATCCTCGAAGAAGGGAGTGTTTGGATTCTTGCAGAAAAAAAACATGGTAAAGCTTTAGCCCTAATTTTATTCAGTAAGTGCCCTTCAACGATTGCTTGGCAGGGATTTTAGCCAACCCGCTAGAATTACGAAATAACATTCGAAACCTATTCTGTTGAAGCGAAAAAGGAAGAAAACCAAAAGAGACAAAAAGCAAAAAACGACGGCAAGAAGGCAGTCAGTGGGGCATGAGCGGTGTCATGATGGTGAGAGCCGGTGGCGGTGGGTCGCGATTTCTGTCTCCATTTTCTTGCATTTTTACGTTCTTCTTTCATACGGTCTCACGATCGTAATCTTGAGTTTGACTCGAATTCTTCGTGCTTGGATCGACTCGACAATTTCGGCATATTTGCTGCATAAAAACGCAAAATTTGCCATAAAAATGCGTCGATCAGAATAACGCGAGGAGCAATGTGTAAATGGTTATTACGGCCCGATTAGTACATAAAAAGTGCTCAAAACACAGTAATAAACGGGGTTTAAATAAGCACTTTTTGAGCAATCACCACGCGTCTTTCTCGTGTGGGCCAGGCTTTGCCTTTTGTTAGATGAAAACTACTGCATGATCGATTTCCATAGATGAGAGAAGTTTCTCTCTGCAATTTTCTCCTTTCTCTCTCTCCTCAGCTTCCACTTTTCTCCCAAAAATGGCTTTCTTTTTATTTTTTTCTTATTTCCTTTCTTTTATTTATTATTTTTTTATTTTTTTATTTTTTATTTTATTTTTCTTGTTTTATCTTTTTCATTATTTCACCGGCCCCGACACCAGCTTGATACAATTGATGCCGATCACGCCATGCCACCGTTGTGCTGAAACGCGGGTACAGCGTGAAATTTTTGTCTTGTCAGAAGCGAATTTGACAAGTTAGCAGATTTCGAGATGAATTCGGGTGAAATGGTTTAGGTCATCGAATCTAGAAAATTTCTTGTTTTCAGCAGAAATTCTTGTTTTACCATTTTCTCGGGTTTTACATTTGCCAATAAATTTCGTCCCCGAAATTCACTCATACTAACACACCTGAAACCTGATACATCTCGTGTGGAACATATTAGAACACAAAAACAATCAATGCGCCAATGTCGTAATTCCTACGCGTGCCACTAATCATAGGTATTCGGACACCTAACTCTCGATACTCGGCTATGACAAGCCGATATCCAGAAAACCTTTAGTGGATACTGACTTCGAGCGCTCCTAGGCAATCGTTAACCTGAGCTTTGATACCAAGCTGTGACAAGCTGGTATCAGGACTATGCCCCTTTAGGCCCTGGTAATCACAAACCTTATGCTCTGTTACTAATCAGGGCTATGCCTATCAAGCCCTGGGTAATCGCAAACTGAAAGCTCGATACGTATGGCGCTCAAATCAGGGGTCAGTTGACAACCCATCAACACGGAACTACGTGGGTTTGGTGAGCCGATACCACAACATTGCGTCCGTTTATCGGGATCCATATTTTCACAAAAATGCGGTGATCTGCTTTGTTCGAGCTCTTTCGTGCCTGGCTTTGTATATGATATAATCATACCCCGTCCGGGGTCTCGGCCAGTAGTATGGACCCGTAGGGTCCGTATGTCCACTATCCCAAATATACATCCCTTTCTGAGATCCATTCATTTCACATTTAAATCTAAAATATGAAAATAAAGCGGCAATTACAGTCCATCGGAGTCCGATCGACCACACCGCCAGTACATACCATTATTTATCTGATAGTCGAAAGAATTTAATTACAATCTTTTATACAAAATACTTTTAAAAGTAATATCAAGGCCACATCGGCCTCCTTCATAATCACGGCCTTGTTGGAGTCATAGTGCTCCATATACACCTTGTATGTGAAGGGGTCCCACGGCGAGGTGAGAAGCGATACTTTGAAGTAGAAAATTTTTTTCTCTGATTTACTCCTAAGCCTAAATGCGTCTATTAGCATACCATAAAACTTGAATCATATTCCATATAAATAATGTAATCTTATATGGAATGTTCGTTAATCATGCATGAGATAAGACTCCTCATGCCACCCTAACCAGAGTGCGACCCGACTCCTCGCACACATGATGGCAAGTGTGAAAACCAATCATTGGTGTCTCACCCAATGACTTAAACTATTAGACAACCCTCCAATATTCATTCGAATTCTTTTATCAAATTTTGTGTGTTATTCATTTGTAGGCCACAGATTTCCGGGTTCTCACCGTAGGACGCTGCACGCCTATTCAACATTTTTTATGGGCTTTCATCAACGGTTTTATGTCTAAACCATATAAATTTGGGTCTTTCACCACGAGGATGCCCCAAATCTTCACCAAAAGCAGCATGTAAGGCAGAAAATTCGATTTTGAAAAAAGGGGTAAAAATGGTCATTTGGTAAAATCAGAAATTTTTCTAGATCTCCCCGGATGATAGAAGCAGTTTCACTTGGATTGGAAGATAGATCTCTCGTGAAATCTAGCTACCACATTGTATTTGGTCGAATTCAGGCAGTAGGAATTTCACGTTTCGAGGCACCGGGTGTCGGGTCTTTATCAAAGCAGGTTTGAGACATGTGATGTGACAAAAGTCACCTATTACATGTACTCTTGTGACACATATTGCGAGATTAGAGAGGATGAAATGGACGGCCTAGATAGTGTCAAGTGTCAAAATCAAGAAAAAGGGACATTATGGGAATTTTTGAATTGTTAATTAAATAAGACGAAAGATGAACAGTGTTCATCTTCCCCATTTGAGACCAAAAACGGGCAGAGATGCAGTGGGTGCTGGATTTTTGAAATCTAGAGAGAGAAAGTGCTCTCTCTAGATTTCCGATCGATCGGACCGTCGGTTCTCGACGGAGTAAGAAGTAAAGGCGTTCACAGCGGTGGGCTATGCGTGGGCCTTGGAATTTGGTGGAGTGCGACAAATCCGAAGTGAGGATCTTTTCCCTCACTTGTGTTAATCTTTGGCTAAGTCATGTAAATGGTTAGGAATGTTATGAGGCTTGTTTTTGTATAAATTCGGTCTTAAAAGCTTTGAGCAGTGGAAAATTCCTATTTGTGTGGTCATGAACAGTAACCCGAGAGTTTCACTGTTCACATGAATAGTGACATGAATTTTGGGTGTGAAAATATGTTTTGCTAAGTGATTCAAAATGAATTGCTTGTGTTTGTTAATTAGCCAAAGCGAGCTAATTTTGGTGTTATTGATGGTGAATTTGCATAATATGATTTATGTGATTTAATTATGTTAATATATATGCATGTGAATATATTAGCATGAATGTTTTGGGATTGGCATCATGCATTCCATATGCATTATTAGGGCACCTTTAGAATAATAGGGTGAGTGCATGACATGAAATGAAACCAAAAATTAAAATGTTTGGCGAATTTCAAGGAAAGATTACCGGTATGGCAGAGAGTTGTCGGCGGTTAAATGCCGGAGCGGACCCATGCGGCTATTTCGAAGAAATATCGGCGGTCGCCTTGGAGGTAATCGATGTATTCTGCAAAGTGTTAGTGAGTTTTTCGAGAACAAAAAGCTTTGTTTTGAAAAGCGGATATTTTCCTTCGCGTGTTTAGGCATATGTGAAGTCGGTGGGGCTGGCGGGACATGGGATTGGTCGTAGGCGTTGAGTAGGTTCGTGAAATTGCTTGAATGTGATTGTTTGCCATGCATGGTGCACTTAGGTGGGAGTAACCCATGTGAAATTATCACCCTCTTTGGGCTGCTCGCCTGTCGGATCACTGGCCCAGACCACGGGAGTGTGCACAAAGGCCGGTGCTCACTAGGCGATTTAGAAGAAACCAGATTGTGGCTTTGGTATTGATTTTTGTATAACATGTATTAGAATTACTAATTTAATATATGTTGAATCAAATGGTATTAACTCTTGAACTATTGCATATAGTTGATGTATTTTGTGAGTATTGATCTTTGGGGCCCAGAGTGGCGTGTATTTTACTCGCGTGGACCGTGTGAGTCGTTGTAAAAAACTGTTGGAATGAGTTTGTGCTGGGTAGAGCTCAAGATCTGAAGGAGCTACCCTTGTTTTATTAAGTGGTGTCGGGTTTTGAGCATCATTGTATTCCGCCGAGGTTGACGGGTTGTTAACTAGACACCGGTTGGGCGTCTAACACACATGATTTAGTATTATTGTTTTTACTGATCGTGAGTCTCGATTTTGGACGTTGTCCATTCCAGAGCTCACCCTTTTGTTCACCGAAATGGTGAATAGCAACACCATGCACACACACAGGCTCGATGCGATGTGGCCAGGTGTATATGAAATCTGATCATGCCATATTTCATCTTGTATGCATGCCATGCAACATTTATAAATTTCGGATAGTATATTTTACTACGTCGTTTTCCATTCATCACCGTTTATATTAATACATCACACAAGCACATATTAACATGAATTTTACACACAACAGCATATTATTTATTTTTCCAACAATACCACACGATACAAAATGGCGAATCTAGGACCCATATAAAACGAGGGCACCTTTTGGTCGCTTCACGACACAATCAGTCAATTCTTGTGATACCCAGGAAACAAACCACGAACCCAAAGACATCGATCTGGGATCAAAACCAAACCTCGACCTAGCTCGGAATTTGCTCCGGAACCATTCCCAAAATTTCAATATTCATTCCCGAAATCTTGTGCGGGTACGTCAGCAGTCTTGAAAAATTCTTGATTGTTTAAGCTTAGGTCCTTAAAGTCGTAAAAATTCTTACACTCAGTCTCAAAAATTTGGAATTGAAATTTATAGCCTCTCACGGCATCTAAGAAAACCTTAAGCTATTAAATGGTCTTTAAGCTAGAAATAACCCAAGTAGGAAAATTCCTTACCTCGTGAGAGTTTTGTGAAACTCAAGATTTACGAGTATCCGCAGCGTAGAACTCTCGTTCGCGTGGACCGGCTTTGCGCTTTTCTTTCAGATGAAAAGCCTCTGATCAGATTTAAAGTAGATCGAGAGAAGTTTCTCTATCTATTTTTCTCCTTTCTCTCCCTCTCTCATAAACTTTACTCTCTGTGAAAAATGAAGCTCTTTTGACTTTCCTTAACTTTTTATTTTTCTTATTTCTTTTTCTTTTTATTTATTTTCCTTATTTTTTTTTTAACACATTTTATCTTTCGTTATTTACCGCCAGCCCGACACTTGGCTCAATGTACCTATTCACACAAGTGCACTACATGTCATACCATGTGTCACTCGACACCCGATGCCTCGAAAAACGTGAAATTCTTACTGTCTTGAAATTCGACGAGGTAACTAGATTTCTCGAGACGAATTCAATGGTAAAGTTCGTTTCGTCATCCGAGATCTAGAAAATTTTTGGTTTTCAACCGAAATTACCATTTTACCATTTTTTCAGAAAAAATGAATTTTTCCCGGGTTTTACATATCCATTAGAGGATAGTTCTTGTTAAAATATAATTTGATTTCTAATCATAAATTAAATTATATATCTATTTAACATTTACCATCAAAAGATAATTCTTGTTAAAATATAATTTGATTCCTAATAACAAATTAAATTATTTATCTATTAAAGGATAATTATACTTAAAATATAATTTAATTCATAATAATAAACTAATTATATATCTATTTAATTATCCATTAAAGCTGCACTATTGTTAAAAATGTAATTTTATTTTTAATAATAACAATATGTATCTATTTAACATTTATATGAATGAATCTATTTAAACATTATTTTAATTTCTAATAATAAATTAAATTATTTATCTATTTAACATTTATAAATATTGTTAAAAATAGTTTAATTCCTTATAATAAATTAAATTATTTATCCATTAAAAGATGTTGTTAAAACATAATTTAATTCCTAATAATAAAATAAATTATTTATCTATTTAACATTTGTAATTCTGTTATAAATAATTTAATTCTCATCTCAAAAATTATCTAAAATTAATTCATTCAGGATTTTTCTCAATGTACCGAAATGATCCAAAACTCACTAAAACGAACTGAATGAAAGAAAACATGCACTTTAATTAAAATGCTTCTCTTGCACCAAACCGATTTGTGCATAAAGAATTAGATGAAGCATACTATTCACCAAACGGATTTGTGCACCAAACAGATTCGCCACATTTGTGACGACCCATTTCCCGGGGGTCCTGTTGACAACCTGTCAACCTGTGGAATACCTGTGTGTCTCATATTGTGAGACCCATACATGAGTTAAAATGGCCACTTGGGCCCATACATCACTACTCATCAAGAATACACCAGCTATATATCATAGTTCAAGAGTTATTACAATACTCTTAATACAAACACATATTAAAATTAAGAATTCTAATACATGTTATACCAAAAACATCAAAGCCACAATCCGACTTTCTAAAAATCGACCTTCAATGAGCCGCCTTCTCGAATAATTCCTCAGACTAAATAGTGATCCCTCGACAGTACGAAGAATGCCCGCAGCGAAATTCCCTACATGGGTTACTCCCCACCTAAGTGCACATGCAATGATTCAACATAAACACACACTCAAGCAAATACATGATCCTACTTGAATGTCTACATACCCAATCCCGTGTCTCGAGTCCTCTCAACACTCACGCACGCCTAAGCCAATGCGAGAAAAACCTCCTTTTCATTTCTTTCATGCCATGCACTCACACCTAATTTTCTAGGTTGCCCCGGTGCATATGAAATGCATTATGCCATTTCCAAACCATAATTCATGCAACACATGCCAATACATCATCATGCATATATTGACAATTTCACATACTTCATGTTATTCAATTCCTAGCAATAACATCCAAATTAGCTCACTTGAGCTAGTCACAATTTATTTCCAATACTTACACACACTATATTTTTATATAATTCACACACCATGTTAATAATATTAATTAGCATGCATTAACATCTCATTTTCCACACACCCAAGCTATTCATCCTAACAATATTCAATGCAAATAAGACATGGACGCTTTATCTAATCACAGAAACCGGACTGCTTTTTAATAAATTCCTAAATTAGCAGTGTTCAGCCCACTAATAAGCATCGTTCCACTTTGTGGAACCGAAATCCACACCCATTTCCGGCCCATAAGCACCCAATTCATAATTTAATGTATAAATTATCACATGCCTAAAACAGTCCGTGGATCAGCTCCAAAAAATGTGTCTAAAATTCTACAATCTACCCCAAGTTTTAGAACCAATCAAACGGCCACTCACGACCTCAAATCAACCAAACCATTAACAAAACACTTAAATAAAAAATAAACCAAGTAGGAGAAAACCCCTACCTTTCGGAGTTTGTCGAACCTCCCCAAAACTGGTGCCCACGCGTAGCCCTCAACGCGTAGAACAACTTTGCTTCTTGGCCCGAGGCGATCCAACGATCCGAAAGCCGAGAATTCTAGAGAGAAGCTGCACTTTCTCTCTCTAAAAACCCTCCATTTTTGAAAACCTGCACTCACCTCTCACCCACTGCACGTCTTAGCCCAAAACCCGAGAAATTAAGTTTCCTTTTGGCCCTCACTGGCCACATGTCATCTCCTAATTGGCTCCTTGGATTTCTTATCCACTTACTCCACCAACCGTTTGATTTTCCTCCAATGGCATCATGCCATGTATCCACATGGGCCCCACACTTGAGCTCAAGTTGACTAAATCTGTACCTGACACGTGGCACACTGTGAGCCACTCAAAATGTGTCAAGTGTCCCGCACTACGCTCTTTGCCTCGAAAAATGTCTCGGAATTCGACGAAATTCAACATGGTAGCTAGATTTCGCGAGACGATTCCAACGATGAAATTCGTTTCGTCATCCGAGATCTAAAAAAATTCCGAATTTTGATCGAAATTACCATTTTTACCCTTTTTAGAAAATTCGAATTTTCTCGGGTCTTACATTCTCCCCTCCTTAAAAAGAATTTCGTCCCGAAATTTTGTACAATCACAACAAATCACATGCAGTTACGCAACGCACTATGCCATGTATGTAAACTAGTCATTTACATTAAACGACTAAACCGCTGCACCTATAACCCTACACAACCCCCGTTTGGTGTGCAAATGACCTTCCCACGTCACACTTCAATCGACAACCCAATGGGTCGTCATCCTAATCCATGTCATGAATGACATCCATATACCAAGCCCTTGCCGGCTCATCAACACCCAATGCAATTCGCTAATGGGTAACTAAATCTCGAAATTCCCGACTTAATACTCCCAACCTAAGTCAACGTGATAACCATGACCGCGGTGTTTTCATCCTGTTACCCCGACCTCTCACTCAATCCTAAGTCTTCGTGATAACATGACTGCGTTTTCTCTCTCGCAATGTAACTTCAAATTTACACCGCAAGCCTTTTACATCAACACGTAATTTATATCTCCACGGGTCTCTTACACCCACGTAAATTTCGGATATCTCCATGAGTCTTCTTAAACCCACATGTAAATTTCTGACAACTCACTCTGCCCTTACACCCACAAAAAATTTCGATATCTCCACAGGTCTCTTACACCCACATAAAATTTTCGGATAACTCCACGTGTCTCTTACACCCACGTAAATTTCGATAACTTCTATGGTCTCTTATACCCACACAGAATTCGGATAGTTCCCTGGTCACTTACACCCACAATGTAAATTTTGATTCTCCACTGCCCTTACACCCACGTAAATTCTGATAACTCCACTCCGCCCTTACACCCACACATAAATCCGGATAGCTCCTGCCCTTACACCCACACAAATTTCAATTTCTCCACGGGTCTCTTACACCTACGTAAATCTCGGATAGCCCCCAGCCCTTACACCCACACGGAAATTCAGGATAGCTCCCCGGGTCTCTTACACCCACACGTAAATTCGATATCTCCTGGCCCTTACACCCACACGTAAATTTCTGATTTCTCCACGGGTCTCTTACACCCACACAGAAATTTCTGATAACTCCACGGGTCTCTTACACCCACACAAATTTCGATAGCCCCTGCCCTACACCCACACAAAAATTCGGGATATCTCCTCGGGTCTCTTACACCCACAGAGAAATTTCAGGATATCTCCCCGGGTCTCTTACACCCACACAGAAATTTCGGATTTCTCCACGGGTTTCTCACACCCACACAGACCTCGAATACCATCAGCAGTCTCCTTCACCCTAACTCTTAGGCTTTTTCACCCGAGGGATTAACGGCCCTTCTGCTTTGCCCAACACACATTAATTACTCTTTTTATCGATTTGAACTATGAGTCTGCTGACGTTTAGTCCCAAAGACAAACCCAACCCACACTCACCAAGAGTGGTGAATGTTCATATTGTGCACCCACACCCGACTCGACGCGATGTCACCGTGCACCCACATCCGATTCGATGCAATCCCCCCAAGGGCCCACCATGAGCAGAATCTCTGAGATATCTAACTCACAATCCCGAACCTATCAGGTCAACTCTCACCCTACATCCTAGGGAAGAACATCCACATATGGCTTCTCTAAAGGCCTCAACCTCTAAGCCCAATTCTATCACACAATATGCGACAATGAATGAATTCGATGCATCCAATTTAAACGCTACTATAGTCAACAAATGCAAGGGTAGAAACGTACCCTACATATCCGGCTAACCTGAACGCTCAGTCTGCTATACCATGAGATCTCTGCCTCCTAGGACAATCTCGCCTCATATGCCCAGCTAGCCAAGAAGAAAACACGCCATCCGCCTAGCCCCAACTCGAACTCTTGGCCCCGCAACCTCCGGGTTGACCCCGACCCATGCTCTAGCCCCGGCCTATGTGACCCATCCGCGGGTTACTAGCTAGTGCTACCTTGAACTGACACTGCTCCCGACCATACACTAGGGGGTAAAGGACAACTGTCCTCCTATCCTATCGCTTAACCTGGACTGCACGTCCCAAACCTTGATCCTTGCCTTTGGGGCAATCCTCTCATATGCCCAGCCGGGCAATGGTAGGCACACCATCCATTTATCCCGACCGGGTAACCCTAACTCGTCTCACTAATGATTGGGACTGAGGTGTCCCATAACCTTGGGATTCCTGCCTCCATGGGCAATCCCATCGAAAGTGTCCAGTCGGGGTCTGGGTGAGAAATAATAACATATCACCCGCCCGGGCCGACTAAATGCCCCATCCCCGTCTCGGGTCCCTGCTAACCTCGCCCTGCTTTTATGTCCGTGCGAAACGTAGTCTTCTCTGCTTTCTTTCTCACTGGAAGAAGATGAATCTTTCCTTCCTCCTTAGTACCAAAGACCCATATCTTGATGCCTCAGATGTCATCTACTTCCCTCCCCGGTCGCCTCACGCACTAGCCTCGTGCAATCGCAAATACCTTAATCCCTACAAATTTCGCAAAGGCCCATCGGTCAACATCGTGGTGTCACAGCACCCCGTGGATCTAATTCTACGCCCTGCCCTCGACTAGCCATCTACACATGTCAATGACAAGTTAAGTTTCAACGCAGTATCTCTAAGGTGTAAACACAACCCCGAGACACTATTCACATACCGAAAGAATCTTTTATTTCATACACAACGTTCATGCATTCATAGGTAATGCAAGACAATAAGTTCATATATTAAATAATATTTAACAACAAATTTTATTTTATTTTTATTTAAAAAATAAATTTTTTTTTTTTTTTTATTTTTTTTGAAAACTCGTGAATGCGTCTAGCAACGTTGTTCATGAACAAGAATCTCAAACAGTTGACTCAAAACAAGGTCCAGAGTCAAAACCTGTCATGCACTCCGCGCACACCCCGAACCCAGTTGCGCACATTACAAGATTGCGCCTGTGCCCGCGCATAGCGCTCGTGGTCGCATGAAGGCCAATATGTCAGGTCTCTCCCTAGCCGCACAGGGCCGACCGAGTCAAGCCACTATAGCGCACATGCGCCCTCAAGACCCCCTCGTGCTACCAGGTCACACTTATGTCGCGCTCTACTACAATACAAAATTGTATCGTGGCTCGACCGCCGCCGCCGTGAGTGTCACAAATACCTTCACGCCGTAGCAGGTGTCGAGCGCCGATCGCAGCCCCGGCGCCCGCGGTCGCGGACGCCGCCCGCTTCCTCCTACCACGCATACAAAGGATTGTATCGCCGACACACTGCTAGCTAGGGCCATCCGCAGGCGTGCGCTGCATCCCGCGCATTGCGCTGTCAGATCAGGCGCATGCCTCGATCGCGGTCGCGGAGAGCCCGCTGCATCATGGCCCATCCCCGCGAGCCCATGCGCCTCGCCAGGTCACGATATAGTCTCGTCAGATCGTGACTAAGCTCTGGAATCGCGCAGCCCATCCCAAATTCTTGCAAACCCTTTTTTTTTTTTTCTCTTTTTTTTTTTCACATCATTTTTTTTTCATTCCAGCTACTAGAAAACCACCAAAAAAAAATAAATTTTTTTTTCATTTTCCAGTAGAACCAAAAATATTTATTTCAAAATTTTTTTCCCTGTTTTACATACTGTAAAATCTCAGAAAAAAAAAAATTTCCCTCTACATTTTTTTTTATTCCTCTAATAACCTCCCCTGCTACTACTAAAATGCAGTAGCCTAGACACTGCAATTTATACAACTCAAAAAATTTTAAGAGTTAAAGTTAAGCCCTTTTTCTTATGCAAAAACTGGAATTATTTTCCGAATTTCACAAAACTGATTTGTTCATGCTCAAAATTGGAGCTACTATCCAGAATTTTTTAGACCATTCTGCCCAAAAATTCTCGAACACCTAAGGTTATATTTTTTTCTCGGCCCTAGTGTTCAATGTTTTCTCCTATACTACTCACCAAGCATATAAATCACACAATTTAATCACACATCACATTTCATTCACCAAAATGCACAAGGATGCATGATCTAACCCGCTCCTCAGCAAGTCCTAGGTAAACCGTATACCTAACTTACCGATGCTAAGCTATAACTCTGGTATCCAACATCGAGTTATACTAAGCTGTGATGTTCTTACACTTTAATGACTATGGCTTAAGCCCAAGTCCCTCAAGCCCTAGGTATTCGTATACCTAAGTTCTACACCCACCGAGCTCCCAAGGTAATCGTTTACCTTATCTCTGATATCAAGCTGTGACGCCCCATTTCCCGGGGGTCCCGTTGACAACCCGTCAACCCGCGGAATACCTGTGTGTCTCATATCGTGAGACCCATACATGAGTTAAAATGGCCACTTGGGCCCATACATCACTACTCATCAAGAATACACCAACTATATACCATAGTTCAAGAGTTATTACAATACTCTTAATACAAACACATATTAAAATTAAGAATTCTAATACATGTTATACCAAAAACATCAAAGCCACAATCCGACTTTCTTCTAAAAATCGGCCTCTAATGAGCACCGTCTTCTCGAATACTCCCGCACCGAAATAGTGATCCTCGACAGCGAATGCCCGCGAGTGAAATTCCCTGCTACCGGGTCACTCCCCACCTAAGTGCACATGCAATGATTCAACATAAACACACACTCAAGAAAATACATGATCCTACTTGAATGTCTACATACCCAATCCCATGTCTCGAGTTCTCACCGACTCCCTCACGCACGCCTAAGCCAATGCGAAAAAACCTCTCATTTCTCTCTTACGCTTACGCACTCACACCTAATTTTCTAGGTTGCCCCGATGCATATGAGATGCATTATGTCATTTCCAAACCACAATTCATGCAACACATGCCAATACATCATATGCATATATTGACAATTTCACATACTTCATGTTATTCAATTCCTAGCAATAACATCCAAATTAGCTCACTTGAGCTAATCACAATTTATTTCCAATGGCTTACACACAATTATATTTTTATATAATTCACACACCATGTTAACACATTAATTAGCATGCATTAACATCTCATTTTCCACACAATTCAAGCCATTCATCCTAGCAATATTCCATGCAAATAACACATGGACGTTTTGGTCCAATCAATGCAAACCGGGACTGTTTTTAACAATCTTTAAACAAGCAAGGCTCCGGCAACCCACTACTCAAGCATCGGTGCCACTTTGTGGAACCGAAATCCACAGCCATTTCCGGCCCATAAGCACCCAATTCATAACTTAATGCAGAAATTATCACACAAGTCGCCCAAACAGTCCGTGGACTGTCCAAAACAGGCTCCAAAAATTCCCACACTCGTCCCAAGTTTTGGGATCGATCAAATCCGCCTACCACGGCCCCAAATAACTAAACCATTAACAAAAACACTAAATAAAAATAAGTAGGAGAAAACCCCTACCTTTCGAAGTTTTTCTGAAACTCCCTTAAAACTGCCCACGCTGCAGCCCTCAGCCACAGAACAGCTTTGCTTCTTGGCTTGATGCGATCCGACGGTCCGAAAGCCGAGAATTCTAGAGAGAAGTTGCACTTTCTCTCTCTAAAAACCCTCCATTTTTGAAAACCTGCACTCACCTCTCACCCACTGCACGTCTCAGCCCAAAATGGAGAAGAAGTTCTCCTTTTTGTCCCTCACTTTGCCACATGTCACTCCTAATTAGCTCCTTGGATTTCTTATCCACTTACTCCACCAACCATTTGATTTTCCTCCAATACATCACGCCATGTGTCCACATGGGCCCTTACACTTGAGCCTGTTGACTAAATTCGCACCACATGTGGCACAATCATGAGCCACTCAAAATATGCCAAGTGTCCTACACTACGTCACATCTCGAAAAACATGCAATTCGATCGCTCTGGACCATAAAATTCTACGTGGTAGCTAGATTTCAAGAGATGATTCCAACGGTGAAGTCCGTTTTGTCATTCGAGATCTAGAAAAAATCTGGATTTTGACCGAAATTACCATTTTACCCTTTTTAGAAAATTCGAATTTTCTCGGATCTTACAACATTGGTGCACAAAACATATCACATTAACCTATGTCAATATCTAGGACAGTTCTAGTTTGTCCTTTCATCCATGAAAAAAGATATATTTTCATTAAAGAATACTATTTAATCGATTCATGCACAAATATCAATAAACAATAACTTTTTTTATTATTAACTTATGAAATCCCTAGATTTTAAATCTGGAATCTAGGAAACCCACTATGATACCATATGTTGGAATCTCGAGACATCCCTCCAAAAATCAATGATTGAATACACAATGGGAGCAAAAGGTAAAATACATACTAACTGAAATGGAACTAATCCGTGAATCTTCCATACAATAACCGATTTGCAGGTTTTAACCACTGAGTGTGGGTTCCAAGAACAATCCAACGCTATTTTTTTTTCTTTTTTCAGACCCGAGACACTGAAAAATTCTCTTTGCCTTTGAAATTAGTATGTCCCTTCTGAACCTAAACATAATGTTATATTTATAATACAGTTTAGTGGGTCATTGAATCCACTTACATATTTGGGTTTATAATTAACCCTTATAAGTTCAATAGTCCAACTTAATTAAAACTTTAGTTTACTTATCTAGATTTAGTTTTAACACTCCACAGGTCCATTGGAAGATAAACCTTGATAGTGACACCTTGCAAAATTTTCATCTCATTTAATTTGGTATGTTCATGGTATAGATGTAGTGAATGAGGATGTCTTCTATCTACGTTGTTATGTGACCATGTTCCTCCCACTTTGGCACCCAAACTTTCCTACTCGACATGACACCTTCTGGAAATGTCCATTGGAAAGGCTTTCAAGTTTACTATCAACTCGTGGGTCCCAAACTCGAGGCCCGAGGCCCCCCTTTCTTAACCCTACGCCCCGACGGCCAAAGCCCCGACCTAAGCCCAGCCTTTAGAAGGGCTGGGCCATTAGCTTGTCTAGTCCCAAACGTAGGCTTTAGGGCTACTTACGCGCAGGCCTGCCCATAAAGCCTGTCCTTAGGCTCGCCCATAAGCCGCCTGTCCATAAGCCCACCCATAAGCCTATCCTTAGGCTCGCCTTTTAGACCCACCCTGATAGGCTCATCCCCAATTCCTATATTGTTCTTTGTAAATACATTATGTAACTCTATTTATAATATGTATTTTGTTCAAAGTTTATTATTTAAGTTAAATATATGTACAATTTAGTTGGTGCATTAAATTTTAAGCAAGAGGAAGGGGGTTAAAATTAAAATATATATATATATGGTTTTAATTATTAGACTTCTTAAGCCCACCCACCTTGGAGCCCGTCAGTTCCACCAAGCCCGCCGCCTTGGGCTCGCTGGGCCAAATTTAATATAAGGCCTCAGAGGCCGGCCGCATGCCTTAAAAAATACAAAGTTCGACCCAACCCGGCTCAGCACGTTTCAATGGGCTTATAGGCCCGACCCGACCCATTCCGTTGGATACCCCTATAATATCAACCCCTTCTAGGTTCCAAATTTCAAAACAATTGTGGAAGATATTGAATCCAACACGTTTTATGTGGAAAGAAATACATTGGCAAGGAAGTCTACAGATTCATTGAACAGTCTAGCACTTTTTTCTTTTATTAATTAAGGACTCCTATTTGTTGGATCCATTATTAGTCAGTCAATCTCAAGGAATTGATTATTCAAACTTTATGAGCCGTAGACATTTCAGCATTAATATTTTAATAAATATGATGAACAAAATGAAACCCCATTAACCTTTTATAAAACCACATTTGCCTTTCCATTTTGTCAAAAACAAAGGAGAGAGTGACAAAGAAAATAAATATTGTGAAAATTTGCGTATCCATTACCTTACATATATTTTTGTGGGTACAAATATATATGATAAATTTGCGTATCCATTACCTTACATATATTTTTGTGGGTACAAATTATATAAGACATATTAACAATATTTATCATTATATTATGTTATAAGAAAATCACATTGATAAAAGATATTATTAGTGAAGATATAGTTTTTAATTTCTACAATCTAAACTGACTACAAATCCTATAAATTTTTTATAAACAATACGGTTAATAAAATTTATCATAAGTTGTAGCATTGAATTTTTAAGGTGATTATAAGGTGGTGATCACTAACCTAGACTGATACGGGACTACTCTTAGTCATTAAGGGTTTTTAAAAAACATGACTAAATTTTAAATACAACTTTGATATCCTCAACTGTTGGTATCTAATAATGGACCGTATAAGAATATATTAAGCTTTATAAATAATATGTAAAAACTAATAAATATTCAATAAAAGATTTATTACTTCTATGATATAAGAAAAGTATTAAAGTTTGTGTTAGTAAAAATTGGATTGAATTTAGAAAATATCTCCATGAATATTTTGCTTAGTAGATATATCTATAGCTCATTAATTTTAGATTATAAGACTTGTTTCTAAGAGGACTACTTATAAGTGTGACATACTTGTAATGGAAGAACTACTATGTAAACAACTTATACATCTCTTATTTACAGGCACAATCATAACTCGATTAAAATATAATTGTAATTAACAAGTTCATTTTGAGTCGACTAGTTAGAAATATACACTTGTCAAGTCCTCAGCACATCATATTGAGAAGAGGAAATTAATATTAATTTTGAAATATGAACCGTTGGTATGATATAAATAAGGATATTATTTGTAGACACTATTTTGGAGGATAGAATATTATAAATATATAATGAAATGTAAAGTTATAAAGATTTCATATAATTTATTAAATGTAAATTGAATGAATAGTAGAGTTACAAATAAAAGTTACAAAACAACCAATGAATAACAAAGCAAAAAATTCAATAAAACCATAAATTATATGCTACAAAAGTATGTATATATAATATCACGTGACTTTATAAAAAAAAATTACTCTTTCAACCAAAAGAGATTGATTGAGCTCCATTATTTTAGGAAAATTAAATAAAGCTAAATCAAATTTATCTCATGACTTATCCTTTCTCCTACATGTTTTTCTATAATTTATTTAGAAATAAGTTAATTTCCAATTAAAAGATCTTACTGTTTCGGTCAAACCATTTCTAAATCTCCATCATCTTTGTTTGTGGTTTACATTTGCTTTACTTTTGTAATCTTCTATCAATATATTTGTGATGGAACTTTAGCATGTGCGATCGTTTTCACTATCATGAATGTGAGTACCGAGGCCTTTGGGCCCCAGACCCACTACTTAGTAGGCCCAATGCCTACATAGGTCCATTACCTGATCCACCTCATGAAGCGGCCCAAGGCGATCCATTGTATTAAAACCACATGGGAACCGACCAGACGATGTAATCCTAGAACCCGTCTGGGATCTCGAGTCCCCTAGTCGACCTTCCTACCACAAATGGAAGGGATGTTATGGATGACTATATTAGGAAAGAAATCATCCGAAGGATATTTATCCACGGGTCTCCCAATGTCCAAATCCCATACGTCTCAAAAACGGTAATCCTTGATAAGGAAGAACTAGTCCTTGATAAGGAAAAAAAGATCTTATCACCAAAATTACGAGATTATCTTTCCTATAATCAAAGAGAAATTTGAGTACAAAGGGAAGGCTCCCCACGTGGGAAAGATATGCAACCCTAACTGTCAAATATCCTTATTTTACTTTTCCATCATTTTGTTGACTTAAGCATCGAAGAGGCAACCGGCACATTACCACCGGAGTTTGCAGGTTTATATCACATCGGTGATGCCCTGGATGTTAGACGAATCAGGTACCGACAAGGAATTTAGTGAAAATTTTGTGGAAATTTTTTCCAAATTTGAGCAGAATTGTGGAAGAAATTCAACTTAGCATGTTTTTTTGTGGAAGAGTTGCATTGGCAGGGAAAGCTACACATTCATTGGACAGTCTTAGGCCCATTTTTCTCAAAGCACTGATTATTCTAACTCCGTGAATTATAGGTTTTCCCGACTTGACATTTCAATACTAAACGAGTTGAGACTTCGATCCATTAAAAGAAAAAGAAAGAAAAAGAAAAGGCTCCAATTCATACCTCAGTTTGGACTTTTGTGTGACCTTGGAAAGATGTCACACCCTATATCGATAGGAGACAAAGTTCCTGTCATTATTATTTTAAAGAGATGCATGTAAACGTCTTCATTTTCAAGTCATCAATCCTTTATATATATTATTTTCAACAACATGCAGCTGCTGAAAGCCCATTGCTGCTCTATAAATGCAACCGAATTTCCGAATCTTTTCCATTCACACTAATCAATTCAGTATTCATAGTCCTCCACTACTGTTCCAAAAATCAGCAATCGAGCCAAGTCTTCGCATGCTCTCCTAGGTCACTAATTGAAAATGGTCGAGTGGCTAATTAATGGTAACTCTAGACTATGTTGGATTCCTGGAAAATGCTAATGACAATGCAAGAAAAATAAAATAGGTACTAAAAGTGAAAAGAAAAAACAAATTAAGGAAAATATAAGTAAAGTTAAATCTCACATACTGTATTTATTTACTATAAACAAATTTTATTTATTTTAACTCATCAATATAAAGATTAAATAATTTAAAATTTTAAGTTTCTATGTAGTTTTATTTATACTTGATTTTCTTTAAAAAAAAAAATTATTACACAATCAGACATGAGAAAATATCATTTTTCTTCTTTTTAGTTTTTCCTAAGAATCAAACATGACCCTAACATTTGGGGTGACTTATGATCCTAATCGGCTTCAAAGGTGACTCGTTCATATCCTGCTTCACTCTTAGAGACAAAGTAATTGAATGAAAATAAGTGGTCATGTTTGGTTGAGCTGATTAGATGAGGGTGCACAAAGAGTTGATAGCTTATTCACCCTCAATCAACTCTTATATGTGCTAGGTAAAGACACCAAATCAACTCCTGATAGCTAATAAGGGCTAATCAAGAGCTGATGGAAAAAAGTTAAAAATTGTAACTTTTCAAAATTTCAAATAAAATATTACATTTTCCATTTTTATCATATAAATTCAAACAAACTTTTATTTTGTAGACTATTTATGCTTCCACTTATTGAATAATTTTGAGATAATATTTTATTCAATAGTTTTATCTTTAAGTTTATCTTTTTAAATTGAAATTTCTTCCTTAATTATTTTAAATACAAATAAATATTTTAAATAAAAATTTATCTTAATTTATTTGTGATAATTATTTAGATTCAAAATTCATTTTTAATTAGATATTAATTTTTTTATTTTCTTTTTAGTTATTTAATACGATAAAATCATAACTCAAAATAAACTATACTTTAACATAAATTTTTATAACATGCTTTATAAATATATTGACATAGAAAAAAAATGAAATAAAAAAAATGGAGATGAAAAACTTAAATATTACAATTAATTTCATTTATCATAAATTATATATTTAAGAAACCGTGCTTAGCTTAACGGCTTGATTATTAACCTTAACATCATACTAAAAATAATAATAATAGATCTCTGATTATTTTAAAAAACAATTTGTTGGAGATGGGGTTAAAGTTTTTATTATACTTTAGTTTTTATTAATATTTTGGTCTGATGAAAATATTGGGAGAACCGAAATAACAAAAAACGTGGACAAAGTCTGGGGTTATAAATAGAAAAAAAAAAATTCTTTTGACATATGTAGGGTGTGGTCTTACGTTATTTTTCACCTACAAAATTAGAGAATCTCACTTGAGTCTTTGCTTGTGTATTTACATGGTTTTGCTTGTGAGTGTATTCATTGTTTTTATATCTCTCTATAATGTCTATATAGATAAATTTACCTTTAATCAACTACCAGCTTCAACACATATCCAAACACAAATCACTTAAAAGAAACCATAATCAACAAAGATTATATCAACCAACATCAACACAAGTATATTTCAACCAAACTATTCTAAAAGTAATATAAATCAAACATCAAGTCAAACAATCAACCCTAACCCTAGAGGATATGTAAGACCCGAGAAATTCCAATTTCTGGAATAAGGGCAAAATCATAATTTTGATTACAAAATTGTAATTTCTGTTAAAAAAAACCCGTAATTAATTCTCTAGATCTCGGATGATGAAACGGATTGTACCGCTGAATCGCCTCACAAATCTTAGTTAGCACGTAAAATTTCAGAATTTTCTCGAGATGTTTCTGGAAATGACACGCTTTTCATGATCACATTTCTCGTGCCGTGAAACGATTCATGACGAAAGGCACAAATAGCACGTACTCATGTGCCATAAGTGGAAGGAGTAGAGAAACGATGAAACGGACGCACGAGTGAAATAAATATCAATTTCCGTGAAGTTACGATATATGGCCATTTTTAATTTGATTTTAAAACACTAAATGACAAAACTCAATACGCTTCATCTCCTTCAAAGCACCAAAAAGCAAAAACGTGGGGTGACATTTGTATATTTGCAGTACCATTTCTTTTTGGGAGCTTACTGTGAGAGAGGGCGCTTTCTAAGATACGGCAATCTAATCAAGCTGGATTTCGACCTTGTTAAGAAGGGAAAACGTTCTACGCGGAGCAGGCTACGCGTGGACCCCGGATTTGAGAGTTTTTGACAAACTCCAAGAGGTAGGACTTTCTCCCTACTTGAGTTTTATTCTCATTTTAAGTGTTTTTCGATGTTTCGGTTGGTTTGAGGCCGTGAGGGGCCGTTTGATCGGTCCTAAAACATGGGACCTAATTGTTGGAATTTTCTTGAGAATTTCTTTAATGGCCGTGACTGCCCAGAAATTTAGAGGGCTGTTTGGGTGTTTTAATTCTAAAAATTTATGATTTAAATCATGCTTGGTATGCATTGGGCCGGGAATGGCCGTGGATTGCGGGTTCACTAAGTGAACCGATGTTTTGTGATTTCTGGGAATAGTAAACGAGGGTTTCACTATTCCCGGAATAGTGTTCTAAAAATATATTTTTGTGAAAATACGTGTTGGTCGAGTGATTTAAATTAAATTACTCGTGTATGATCATTAGCCCAAGTGAGCTAATTTTGAGGTGTGAATTAATTTATTTACAGGACATGATTGTGTACTGTTGTTTTGTAAATATATGCATGCTTACAGGTATTTATGTGAATTTAGACCTGTATTGAATCGCATACATGCATTCCATATGCACTAGAACATCCTCGGACTATAGGAGTTAGTGCATGGTATAAGTCTAGAGAAACAAGGTTCTGAGGGTAGTCTAAAATGTAAATTATCGGAGGGTAGTCCAAACTAAAGAATATATCAACCGTCGGAGCGGCCCAGTTGATATTTATTCATCGGAGGGTAGTCCAGTAACTAATAATATATATCAATTCGCTTTGAGCGCCCAATTGATATATATTCACCTGGAGGGTTGCCCACTAATAACACAATAAATTTCTCATACAAGGCTTAGGCGAGTGTGTGAGAGAGCTCAAGTGAGGACTCCTGATCCGAGATGGTCATGTAGACACCGCAGGATCATGCATTTGCTTTGAACGCATGCTTACTTTTAACATTGCACTGCACTAAAGGAGTAAACACTTAGCATGATTCTCCTAATCGAGCATTAGCTCACCCCGTCGTGGGACCCCCCTTTTTACAGGTACAAGGAGCGTGCGAGGGGATGGCTCGCCCTAGAGATTTACTGCGGAAGAAAGCCTGGACGTGGCTTTGTGGTCACATATGTATTAGAACTTTAAGTTTAATATATGTATTGTTTAAGAGCAAAAATATTAACTCTTGTAACTATTGGGTATATAGTTGGTTTATTGAGTACGGTTTAGGCCCAAGTATCGTGAGATGGTTATATATTGTATATATTGGACTCCGTTTGGGATGTATATGCAGATCAGACTGGGTAGAGCCTCATACAAAGAGACTCGCCCCGATTTTCTAAAGTGGCTCAGAACTGACACCCTGTGGTCTTTATACCGACGGTAGTCAACGGACCCCCGGGTTTTGGGGCGTCACAGGATATTTAGTTGCTCATTACAACCCAAAAATCCATCAAAATTATGTTAATTACAACACACAATGAAAGAAGACGGTAAAAATTATTTCAAAAAATACTAAAATGGCAATGGTACGTAAGAATGTGAGGATTCCTCACGCTTTTCAAACCCTCCAAAATATCTGCTTTAATATTTAAAATTATTTTGGGCTATATTCCACCTTGTAATCATCCATGATACTATATCAACCTCTAAGTTCCTTCAAGAAAGTGGAAAAATTACTTCGCAAAAACACTGAAAAAATGGGTCGGCAAGGGTACGAAGAATGTGAGGATTCCTCACGTTCTTCGTACCCTCCAAAATTTTACAGTTTTTTTATTATTTAAAAATTATTTTGGCCTATATTCCACCTTGCCATCATCCGTAAAACTTGGGAAAAATTTCAATTTTTTTGAAAAATGGCAAAACGGTAATTTATTGCTATAGTACAAGTGGAAAATCTAAAAAATTTCTAGATCTCGGATGACAAAACGGATTTTACCGTTGAATTTGTCTCACAAAATCTAGTTACCCAGTCGAATTTCGTTGAATTCCGAGATTGTGGAAATTTCCAAGCTTCGAGGTAACTGGTGCTCTGGGTGACATGGGGTGGTAACACATGGCACGACTGTGGGCTACCATGACACCATGGGAGAAGGACACATGGCATGACAACCACGTACTGTGGAGAGTGCCACCTAGAACATGTGTCCATGGACCATGGAAAAGGCGACACATGGCAAGATGAATAGTAGAGTGAGAGGAATCTTCCTCTCTACTCTCAAGGAAATCAAAATAACTACTGGAATGGGAAAGAGAAGAAAAGGTTATAGTGGCGAAAAGAAAATGAAGAAAGGAAAGGAAAGGAGGAAAAAAAAAAGGAGAGGAGGAAAACCATGCATGGAGGAGAAAGAAAAAAAAAAAAAAAGCTCCAATTCTTTGTGTTTCGACGGTCGAAAGTCGTTAGTCCGAGAATTAAAGTTGGTCTACTTGACGAGAGCCATGAGTAGGTGCAAAAAACAAAAGAGGTAGGGTTTTCTCCTACACTGATTCCTCTTAATCTAAGGGCCATAAATGACCGTCTAGTTCAGCCCCAACCATGGGACTAAGTTTTCGATACTGGGGACGCTGGCCAAGTTTTATGACTACTTCATGGCTAAAATTATAGCCAAGTATCATGCATTTGTAACGCCCCTGCTCCGAGAGAGGGTGTACTCGTATACAACCGTAGGGCGATATGTGTACCAAAAGATTTTCTAATTATTTACGTGTCATTGTAATATTTTTTTAAGTAGTTTAAGGATGAAATTGTGAAATGATAAATTGATTGAACCCGAAATTTTGTAGTAGAACAAGGGTAAAGTTGTAATTTTCCAAAAGGAGATGAAAGTCATAAAATGAGAAGAGTGTATGCCATTTTTAGAAATAACAAAAGTTGATTGGCAAATATTTAAGTGATTGAGGACCTATTTGTAATTAACGGAAACTTGAGAGTATATAAAGGAGATGAGACAAACTTCATTTTGGTCTCATTTTTGGCTAGGGTTTCACGGTTGGAGGAGAAAAGGGAGAAGAAGAGGGGAAGAAGAGGAAGAAGAGGAAGAAGAAGAAGGAGAAGAACAAAGGTATGTTTTCTTGTATGGATTCAAGTATTTTGATGTTCCACGTTATCGCACGCTGACGCTAAGTGCTTTTCTACGAGATATTGTCTCTTTTCTAGGGTTTTGTGGAGAGATCACCCTAACCCTAGAATTCTTGAAGTTTTGTGGGTAAAACCCTAGTTGGAAAATATTAAACATGGAATCCTCCTATTTATATGGTTTTGTAGGAATTGGTGGACCTTGGTATGAATTCTTGGATTTTTACCTAGGGTTTGGTTGTATGAAGTCCCGAACCACCAATACAAGTGTTTTTGGTGTGGTTTTAGATAAATTCCTTGTTGGTTTTGAGGAATGGTTGTAAAAAGGAGAATGTTGGGTTTTTAAAGGAAATGTTGCTGTACTTGCAAAAACCCTGTTCTTGTTTTGACTATAGATTAAGTTATAATCATCCAAATGAATTGATTACAATTGGTAAAGAACCATAAGAGATAGGGATACAAATGTATAGAAGGGACCAAGAGCAAATTGTAGCTCTAAGGGTCCCAAATACGGACTGAAAGGTGAGCTCGTGTAGCTCACTGGTTATGCTCTGTTTTGGGTATTGTTGTAGTGTTTTGGCCATAAGTGGAGTTTCACTCATCCAAATTGAGTGATTCAAAATTACGGGTAAAATAGACTTCTAGAGGAATAAGTTAGCTGAAGGAAGTGCATGCAAATTGTAACCCAAAAGTGCCATAAATTTGTCAAAGTGGAGCTATGTGCAGATTCTGTTTTGCCAAATTGAGTAATCTAGATGTAAAATACAATAACTTGAGTTTTGGTGATCCAAATTGGGTGATTCCACTAGAGAAGAAACCTAGAACCATAGCTTCAAATGAGTGAAGAAAACATTTCCAATTTATGGAGTTAAGACCCCATAAATCAAGGACAACAGTAGGTGATTCAGTGAGTTAACCAAATTGGCATAAAAAAAAATGTTGTAAATTGTGTTATATGGTTGAGGGCCTTAGAGAAGGAATTTTAAATTGAAAATTTAAAGAGATGTCATTGGATATATAAAGGACTGATCTGGAGAGTTTTATAATTTTTGAAGACCGTTTGAATAATTTTTGGGTAATAAAGTCCATAGAGTATTGTTGGAAAAAGGTTTGCCAAAATGAATGGATTTTTTTGTTATGAGCTTTTAGTGCCTGCGTACTTGTCTATTTGATTTGTATATGAATGTTGTGTGACCCTAAAGACTTATGTGGTGAAGTACGTTAAGTTTTACGCTAAACACAAAGGACACGTTTTCGCCAGATTCGCTAAGTATGTAGGCTAAAAGCAAAGGCGGGAAAGTTGTGGAGTCGTGCTCAAGTTTTGGTAAACAAAAAGGTGAGTGTTCTAAACCTATTTTTCAAATACTAGTGTATTATTATAAACTGTTTTACGCTGGTATTTAATGGTTTTGATTGTAAACCATATTTTAAAGCAAGCAAGCAATGGGTTTTAGTAAGCACGCAATGAGTTTTTAAGCAAACAATGGTTTTGATTTAAACCATATGTGAAAAGCAGACAAGTAATGGTTTTGATGTATTCAACCATACTTTTAAAAAAGCATGCTGGTTTTGAGTTGTAAACCATTTCAAAGAGCAAGCAAGCAAGCAAACAAAAGTATATTTTATAAACAGGCCTAACGAAAACTCCTAGTTTTAAGCAAAGCATACCGTGGGTCGAGGTATTCCGTACGTATGCGGTGGTGTTAGGACATCATTTCATGCATTTTAGATTTGCCTGGTCAGCAAACTTAGTTCATGCATCATGGCATTTAAAGGAGACCGTGGCACATACTAGAGTATATAGGGTTAGCGCGCTAGCTAGATTATAGTGACGTAGACCAAAGTCATTCCACCATATTTACAGGAAAAAGGGGAATTGAGCCAAGGCTCTTCCACCTAGGTGATGCGGACCCAAGTCCTTCCACCGGCACGGTTGAAGCCCAGGCTCCCTTGTTTACTAGGGTACAACAAGCAAGAAAGGCCTCCAGTAGTTGATCTTGTTTTATAAACATTTTCCATACGCTCTTTGAAATCAACTAATCGGTGCACGGCTCCAGCCCATGTGCTCCCCGTGTTTATGAAAAGTTTTATAAAGTTTTAAAGCAAACGGTCAAGCCCAAGCTCCCGTGTTTATGAAAAGTTTTATAAACTTTTAAAGTAAACGGTTGAGCCCAGGCTCTCGTGTTTAATAAAAGTTTTATAAACTTTTAAAGCAAGAGGTTTATGAAAAGTTTTATGAATTTTTAAAGTAAACGGTCGAGCCCAGGCTTCCGTGTTTATGAAAAGTTTTATAAACTTTTAAAGCAAACGGTCGAGCCCAGGCTCCCGTGTTTAAGAAAAGTTTTATAAACTTTTAAAGCAAGAGGTTTATGAAAAGTTGTATAAACTTTTAAAGTAAGCGGTCGGAGCCTAGGCTCTCAGAGCTTAAGAAAAGTTTTATAAACTTTTAAAGCAAGAGGTTTATGAAAAGTTGTATAAACTTTTAAAGCAAGCAAGCAAGCATAGTATGAAAAGTTTTTAGAAACTTTTAAAGAAAAGCAAAGCAAAGCAATCAAGCAAGTATGAAAAGTTTTATAAACTTTTAAGAAAAAGCAAAGCAAAGCAAGCAAGCAAGTATGAAAAGTTTTATAAACTTTTAAGAAAAAGCAAAGCAAAGCAAGCAAACAAGTATGAAAAGTTTTAGAAACTTTTAAAGAAAAGCAAAACAAAGCAAGCAAGCAAGTCTAAAACTTTTTAAAGAAAAGCAAAGCAAAGCAAGGAAGCAAGTATGAAAAGTTTTTAGAAACTTTTACAGCAAAAGCAAGCAAGTAGTTTCTGAAATTTTTAGAAACTTTTAAAGCAAGCGGTCGAAGCCCAGGCTCCCGTGTTTATGAAAAGTTTTTATAAACTTTTAAAGCAAAGCAAGCAAGCAGATTTTGAAAAGTTTTAGTAACTTTTATAGCAAAGCAAGCAAGGTTTATAGAAAATGTTTATAAAAGATAGTTTTACAGTTTTGAGACATTTTCAGAAAAAGCAAGTCTTTTATAAGCATACACTCATCGAGCTCTTAGCTCATTATTTTCCTCTCTGTTTTTAAAACTATTTTCCAAGTACAGCTTACGCCGGACGCGATGCCATTAGCATTCTCCCGACTTTTAGTATATCACGCATTAAATAACTCAGGTAAGGAAATACTTTGAATTTGTACGCTTAAGCATATGTATGTACATAGTTTTGTTTTGTGAAAATGTGATGAGCCCTAGGGGTCTTGAAAGATTGTGTTGGCTATATTTTGAAAAGTGTAAACCTGGGGATATATTGTGTGTTTTGGGATATGTCCGTATGTACCGTTATGTCGAAATTTTATAAAATCACAAGTTTAGAAAAGAAAAATTTTATACGGGTTTTCAGCAAGCAATACGTACCTTCGTCACGTGATTCTCTAGTTGTTGGAAGTGTAATTCGCCGGTTATAGGTGGTTCGCACACCCGCTACTAATAGGGCCGTGACAAAGCCTGGAACTTTGTTTGTGACGCTCAAATCTGGGTCCGTTGACTACCCGTCAACCCGCGGAATACGCGTGAATGTCGGGTAACCCGATGCTATTCACGAAAATCGGGCAGAGTCTCCTTTGTACGGGGAGCTCTACCCAAATACAAAACCTGTCCCAATCAACATTCAAAAATATCTACATGAGTAAAAACGGCCACTTGGACCCATAAACCAATACCTAGCTCTATAAATCCCAACTATATACAATAGTTTCAAGAGTTAAAAGTTTACTCTTATACAACACATATTAAAAGTTTACAACATTCTAATACATGTATTCTAAAACACCAAAACCACAACCCGACTCTTCTTCGCATTCGCCTAGGATGGCCGTCTCTCGCACGCCCTCCTCGTACCAAAATATGTTCCTCGACAGGGAGAGCTTATCGCCCAAGAGCGGAATCACCCTAAATGGGGCATCTCCACCTAGTTTCGCATACGCAATGCTCCAAAGTAAACACACATTCAAGCAAATGCATGATCCTACTTGAATGTCTAATTGATCAACTCATACCCCGAGTCCTCACCGACTCCCTCACACTTGCCTTAACCACGTATGAGAAACCTTATTTTCAACAAAGATATTTGTTTTTATTTGTGGACAACCCTCCGATATAAGAGCGGATCGAATTCGATTATCTTATGGGACAACATGTATATCAATTGGGCCGACCGACGATTGATATTTTATTTGACTACCCGATAATTATTATTTTTAGTCAACCCTCCGAAACCATTTCTTCAAGAATCACCTCATGCACTCACTCCTATTGTTCTGTGGTGCCCCAAAGGCATACTTCTTTAATGCAATGGCGCCACTCTTAATACAATTATATAACATATGTAAATATATATAACATTATACACATTTACATAATTTAATCACACAAACATGTTATGTAATTCCACAATCCATTACACCAAAAATTAGCTCACTTGGGCTAATCATCAAACACGAGCAATTCGATTTGAATTACTCAACCAAGCACATTTTCACAAAATTAATTCATGAACACTATTCACATGAACAGTGAAACCCTCGGGTTACTGTTCACAGTCACTCATTCAATCATCGTTTCACTTTGTGAACCCGAATTTCACGGCCATTTCCGGCCTCATACACACCAAACCATGAATTAATACATAAATCATCACCAAGGATGCCCAAACAGCCCCTACACTACCACGAACTGCATAAAGAGGGCTCCAAAAATTCTCACATTTCGGTCCCAAGTTTTGGGACCGATCAAACGGCCGTTCAAGGCCTCAACCCGACCGAAACATCATAAAACACTTAAACAAAGTGTAAAACCGAGTAGGGTGAAACCCCTACCTCATGGAGTTTGTCGAAACTCCTCAAATCCAATGCCCACGCGTTGGCCTCGTTGCGTAGAGCGACTTTCCTTCTTGTCCCGATGAATTCCGACGGTCGGATCGCCCGTAATCCTAGAGAGAAGCTTGATACTCTCTCACTAGAACACAAAAATCTGAACCTACTGCATCCTTTCCCTTCTTCCACGTTTTTGGTCTCTTTAAAATTGGGGAAGACAATACTATGAACTATTTCGTCTTTTTCCTCATTTAACTATTCATCCTATTCAAGCTCCCTGATTTTGGAGCATCTGCACCATCTCTACGGTCCACTCATCATTTCCTCTACTCATGCAACTTATGGCACATGAGCATTTTGTTAACATGACTTTTCGTGATCGAATATCGCTTTACTACCCGCACTCTACCTCAAAAAAAAAAACGTGCAAATCCCGACCGGCTCTCGAATCTCGACGTAAATCTATCAGAGCTGGGATTTCACAAGACGATTCCAATGGTGAAATCCGTTTCGTCATCCGAGATCTAGAGAATAAATTTCAGATTTTTGACATAATTACGATTTTGCCCATTTACTGGCTGGAAAATTGAATTTTCTCGGGTCTTACATTGTTAAAAAATAAATAAATAAAACAAAAGCTGAAATTTCTGAACTGAGTTTAGAATTTAACCATATGTCAATGAATGGGATTTGGTGCTCACAATTTCGGGTGTTTTCGTGTCCTTGTAAAAAAATTGATATGGGGATTGTTTTATGGGCATTGATTATGCCACAATTGATAAAGGGTACCAAGTTATCCTGACTTGACATTTCAATGCTAAATGGGTTGAGACTTCGATCCATTAAAAGAAAAAAGAAAGAAAAAGAAAAAGAAAAAGCTCCAATTTATACCTCAGTTTGGACTTTTGTGTGATATTGGAAAGATGTATAGGAGACAAAGTTCCTGTATTATTATGTTTCACAAGAGATGCATGTGTTTTCATTTTCAAGTCATCAATCCTTTTCATATATTATTTTCAACAACATGCAGCTGCTGAAGGCCCATTGCTGCTCTATAAATGCAACCGAATTTCCGAATCTTTTCCATTCACACTAATCAATTCAGCATTCAAAGTAGTCCTCCACTACTGTTCCAAAAATCAGCAATCGAGCCAAGTCTTCGCATGCTCTCCTAGGTCAATTTTCTTAATTGGAAAATGGTCGAGTGGCTAATTAATGGTAACTCTAGACTATGTTGGATTCCTGGAAAATGCTAATGACAATGCAAGAAAAATAAAATAGGTAGTAAAAGTGAAAAAAAAAAATTAAGGAAAATATAAGTAAAGTTAAATCTCACATACTGTATTTATTTACTATAAACAAAATTTATTTATTTTAACTCATCAATATAAAGTTTAAATAATTTAAAATTTTAAGTTTCTATGTAATGATTTATAATTTGATTTTCTTAAAAAAATTATTACACAATTTATTATGAGAAAATATCATTTTTCTTCTTTTTTTAGTATTTTCCGGCAATCAAACATGACCCTAACATTTGGGGTGACCATGATCCTACTGTTTGGGGTGACTCGTTCATATCCTGCTTCACTCTTAGAGACAAAGTAATTGAATGAAAATAAGTGGTCATGTTTGGTTGAGATGATTAGATGAGTAATAAAGAGTTGATAGCTTATTCACCCTCAATTAACTCTTATATGTGCTAGGTAAAGATACCTAATCAACTCCTGATAGCTAATAAGGGCTAATCAAGAGCTGATGGAAAAAAGTTAAAAATTGTAACTTTTTCAAAAATTTCTCAAATAAAAATATTAAATTTTCCATTTTTATCATATAAATTCTGAAACAAACTTTTATTTTTGTAAACTATTTATGTTACCTAATTATTGAATAATTTTGTGATAATATTTTTATTCAATAGTTTTATCTTTAAGTTTAGCTTTTTTAAATTGAAATTTCTTTCTTAATTATTTTATATACAGATAAATATTTTAAATAAAAATTTGTCTTAATTTATTTGTGATAATTATTTAGATTCAAAATTCATTTTTAATTAGATATTAATTTTTTTTATTTTCTTTTTTAGTTATTTATCACGATAAAATCATAACTCAAAATAAATCATTTTTAACATAATTTTTATCATGCTTTATAAATTATTGACATAGAAACAAAAAGAAATAAAAATGAGATGAAAAACTTAAATAATACAATTAATTTATCATCATAAATTATATATTTAAGAAACCGTGCTTAGCTTAACGGCTTGATTATTAACCTTAACATCATACTAAAAATAATAATAGATCTCTGATTATTTTAAAAACAATTTGTTAGAGATGGGGTTAAAGTTTTTATTATACTTTAGTTTTTATTAATATTTTGGTCTGATGAAAATTTTGGGAGAACAGAAATAACAAAAAGGTGGACAAAGTCTGGGGTTATAAATAGAAAAAAAAATATTCTTTTGACATATGTAAGGTGTGGTCTTACGTTATTTTTCTCCAACAAAATTAGAGAATCTCACTCGAGTCTTTGCTTGTGTATTTACATGGTTTTGCTTGTGTGTGTATGCATTGTTTTTCTATCTCTTTATCATATCTATATAGGTAAACTTACCTTTAATTAGCTACTAGCTTCAACACATTTCCCAACACAAATCAATTAAAAGAAACTATAATCAACAAAGATTATATCAACCAACATCAACACAAGTATATTTCCACCAAACTATTCTAAAAGTAATATAAATCAAACATCAACTCAAACAATCAACCCTAACCCTAGAGGATATTTAGTTGCTCATTACAACCCAAAAATCCATCAAAATTATGTTAATTACAACAATAATAATGAAAGAAGACGGTAAAAAAATTATTTCTCAAAAATACTAAAAAATGGCAATGGTACGAAGAATGTGAGGATTCCTAATGCCAGATTTCCAAAATATTCAAGTTTTTTAATATTTTAAAATTATTTTGGGCTATATTGCACCTTGTAATCATCCATGGATACTATATCAACCTCAAGTTCCTTCAAGAAAGCGGGAAAAAAATTACTTCGCAAAAACACTAATATATATCGAAGAATGTGAGGATTCCTACATTCTTTACCCTCCAAAATTTTACGGTTTTTTTTATTATTTAAAAATTATTTTGGCCTATATTCCACCTTGTCATCATCCGTAAAACTTGGGAAAAATTTCAATTTTTCTGAAAAATGGCAAAACGGTAATTTATTGCTATAGTACAAGTAGAAAATCTAGAAAATTTCTAGATCTCGGATGACAAAACGGATTTCATCGTTGAATTCGTCTCACGAAATCTAGTTACCCAGTCGAATTTCGTTGAATTCCGAGATTGTAGGAATTTTAAGTTTTCGAGGTAACGGGTGTCGGGTGACACATGGGGTGGTGTCACATGGCATGACCAGGGGCTGCCACATGGCACCATGGGAGAAGGACACATGGCATGACAACCACGTGCTGTGGAGAGTGCCACCTAGAACATGTGTCCAGGTGACACATGGACCATGGAAAAGGCGACACATGGCAAGATGAATAGTAAAGTAAGAGGAATCTTCCTCTCACTTGAAGGAAATCAAACAATCCGATGGGGAATGGGAAAAGAGAAGAAGAGGAAGAAAAGAAAAGAAAATGAAGAAAGGAAAGGAAATGAGGGAAAAAAAAAGGAGAGGAGGAAAACCATGCATGGAGGAGAAAGAAAAAAAAAAAAGGCTCCAATTCTTTGTGTTCCGACGGTCGGAAGTCGTTAGTCCAAGAATTAAAGTTGGTATACTCAACGAGAGCTACGAGTAGGTACCAAAAACAAAAGAGGTAGGGTTTTCTCCTACACTGATTCCTCTTAATCTAAGGGCCATAAATGACCGTCTGGTTCAACCCCAACCATGGGACTAAGTTTTCAGATGTTGGGGACTGTTTTGGGCCAAGTTTTATGACTACTTCATGGCTAAAATTATAGCCGTTAATGACAGTCTTTGTAACGCCCCGTTCCGAGAGGGTGTACGGTACATGTAACCGTAAGGGCGCATATGTGTACCAAAAGATTTTCTTAATTATTTAAGTGCCATTGTAATATTTTTTTTTTAAGTAGTTTTTAAGGATGAAATTGTGAAATGATAAATTGATTGAACCCGGAATTTTGTAGTAGAACAAGGGTAAAGTTGTAATTTGCCAAAAAGGAGATGAAAGTCATAAAATGAGAAGAGTGTATGCCATTTTTAGAAATAAAAAAAGTCGATTGGCAAATATTTAAGTGATTGAGGACCTATTTGTAATTAAAGGAAACTTGAGAGTATATAAAGGAGATGAGACAAACAAATTTCATTTTGGTCTCATTTTTGGCTAGGGCTTCACGGTTGGAGGAGAAAAGGGAGAAGAAGAGAGGAAGAAGAGGAAGAAGATAGAAGCATGAAGAAGGAGGAAGAACAAAGGGAGATGTTACTTGATGGACTAGTGTCTATGACCTAGGCTATTTTTCTGGTGTGGATTTGCAGGCTGCTGAGATTGTTCGAGGTTTGCAGATCTCAACACATTTTAGTTTTATGGGCAAACCCTAGTTGGAAAATATTAAACATGAATCCTCCTATTTATATGGTTTTGTAGGAATTGGTGGACCTTGGTATGAATTCTTGGATTTTTACCTAAGGTTTGGTTGTATGAAGTCCCAAACCACCAATACGAGTGTTTGTGGTGTGGTTTTAGATAAATTCCATGTTGGTTTTGAGGAATGGTTGTAAAAAGGAGAATGTTGGGTTTTTAAAGGAAATGCTGTCAAAATTTTTGTAAAAACCCATGTTCTTGTTTTGACTATAGATTAAGTTATAATAATCCAAATGAATTGATTATAATTGGTAAAAAACCATAAGAGATAGGGATACAAATGTATAGAAGGGACCCAGAGCAAATTGTAGCCTAAGGTCCCAAATACGGACTGAAAGGTGAGCTCGTAGCTCACTGGTTATGCTCGTTTTGGGTATTGTTGTAGTGTTTTGCCATAAGTGGAGTTTCACTCATCCAAATTGAGCGATTCAAAATTACGGTAAAATAGGACTTCTAGAGGAATAAGAAGGAAGGAAGTGCATGCAAATTGTAACCCAAAAGTGCCATAAATTTGTCAAAGTGGAGCTATGTGCAGATTCTGTTTTGCCAAATTGAGTAATCTAGATGTAAAATACAATAACTTGAGTTTTGGTGATCCAAATTGGGTGATTCCAATTAGAGAAGAAACCTTAGAACCATAGCTTCAAATGAGTGAAGAAACATTTCCAATTTATGGAGTTAAGACCCCATAAATCAAGGACAACAGGAGGTGATTCAGTGAGTTAACCAAATTGGCATAAAAAAAAATGCTGTAAATTGTGTTATATGGTTGAGGGCCTTAGAGAAGGAATTTTAAATTGAAAATTTAAAGAGATGTCATTGGATATGGTAAAGGACTCGATCTGAGAGTTTTATAATTTTGAAGACTGCTTGAATAATTTTTGGGTAATAAAGTCCAGAGTATTGTTGGAAAAAAAGGTTTGCCAAAATGAGTGGTTTTTTTTTGTTAGGAGCTTTAGTGCTCAAGGGCAATTTGTTCATTTGGATTTATAAGGAATATTGTGTGACCCTAAAGTGACTTATGCGGTGGAAGTATCAAGGTTTTACGCTATAATAAGGACAATGTTTTCGCCAGACTGCTTAAGTGTGTAGGCTAAAGCAAAGGCGGGAAAAATTGTGGAGTGCTCAAGTTTTGCAACAAAAATGTGAGTGTTCTAAACCTATTTCAAATACAGTGTATTATTATAAACTGTTTTACACTGTATTTAATGGTTTTGATTGTAAACCATATTTTAAAGCAAAACAATGAGTTTTAGTAAGCAATGAGTTTTTATAAACAATGGTTTTGATTTAAACCATACGTTAAAAAAGAAACAAGAATGGTTTTGATGTATTCAACCATACTTTTTAAAAAGAAGTAAGCGTTTCGCTTTGAGTCGAAACCATATTTCAAAGAGCAAGCAAGCAAACAAACAAAGTGATATTATAAACAGTTCAACTTAAATCCCGGTTTTAAGCAAAGCATACCAATGAGGTATTCCGTACGTACGCAAGTGGTGAAATAGGGACATCATTTCGCGCATTTTAGACTTGCCCGGTCGGAAAACTTAGTTCATGCATCATGGCATTTAAATGGCATCGCAGACGTGACCGGAAAGATATAGGGGTTAGCGCGCTAGCTAGATTATAGAAGTGACGTAGACCAAGGTCATTCCACCATATTTAACTGAAAAGGGAAATGAGCCAAGGTTTCCATCAGGTGATGCGACTCAGCCGTCCTTCCAGACTGCACGGGTTGAAGCCCCGTGCGCTCCCGTGTTTACTAGGTACAAATAAGCAAGAAAGGCCTCTGGTTGGATCTTGTTTTATAAACATTTTCGGTACGCTTTGAAATCAACCATCGGGTGCATGGTCAAGCCTGTGCTCCCGCGGTTTATGAAAGTTTTATAAAGTTTTAGTAAGCAAACGTGTCGAGCCCAAGCTCCTGCGGTTTATGAAAAGTTTTATAAACTTTTAGTAAACGGTCGGTTCCCAAGCTCTGTTTAATGTTCTTATAAACTTTTAAAGCAAGAGGTTTATGAAAAGTTTTATGAAGTTTTAAAGTAAACGGTCGAGCCCAGACTTCCGTGTTTATGAAAAGTTTTATAAACTTTTAAAGCAAACGGTCAAACCCAGGCTCTCGTGTTTAAGAAAAGTTTTATAAACTTTTAAAGCAATAGGTTTCTGAAAAGTTGTATAAACTTTAAAGAAGCTTATTGCCTTGCGCCCTTGTTTACGAAAAGTTTTATAAACTTTAAAGTAAGAGGTTTATGAAAAGTTGTATAAACTTAAAGCAAGGTAAGCGTAGCATAGTATGAAAAGTTTTTAGAAACTTTTAAAGAAAAGCAAAGCAAAGCAAGTAAAGAAGATGAAAAAGTCGAGCAAACTTTACGAAAAACAAAGCAGCAAGCAACAAGATGAAAAGCCTTTGTAAACTTTTAAAGCAAAAAGCAAAGCAAAGAAATACAAGATGAAAAGTTTTAGAAACTTTATAGCAAAAGCAAAGTTAGTAGCTTCTCAAAAGTTTTAAACTTTAGAAGCAAGCGATCGAAGCCTAGGGCTCTCAAGCATGAAAAGCTTTATAAACTTTTAAAGAGCAAACAGTTAGATTTTGAAAAGTTTTAGTAACTTTTATAGCAAAGTAAGCAAGGTTTCTAAAAAATGTTTGTAAAAGATAGTTTTAAGGGGCTTTGAGACATTTTCAAAAGCAAAGTCCTTTTATAAAGATACACCACCGTTCTTTACCATTATTTTCTCGCTTAAAACTATTTTCAAGGTACAGCATCGCCGGATCACGGAAAGATATTGTGTGATTCTCCCCACTTTTAAGATAATCGCTATATTAAATAATCTGTAAAGAATACTTTGAATTTGTACAACAAGATATGTACGCAGACATAGTTTTGTTTTGTGAAATGTGATGAGCCCGAGGCTCTTGAAAGATTGTGCCGCTGCCATATTTTGAAAAAGCGAAACTGTGATATACGTGCTTTCTGGGGATATGTCCTGTAGATGATCAGTTATACTCGCGAAATTTTATAAAATCACAAGTTTAGAAAAGAAAATTATATGGTTTTCAAGAAGAATACGCTTCGCTTCATGCGATTCTCAATGGTCAAGAATGGTCAGTATTTCTCGCGCCGGGCCTAAGACACTTGTCGCTAATAAGGGCGGTGTGACAGTCTTGAACTTTGTTAAAAAATAAATAAATAAAACAAAAGCTAAAATTTCTAAACAGAGTTTAGAATTTAACCATATGCCAATGAATAGGATTTGGTGCTCACAATTTCGGGTGTTTTTGTGTCCTTGTAAAAATTGATATGGATTGTTTCATATAAAATAGATTATGCCAATTGATAGGTGGTACCAAGTTATCCTTGACTTGACATTTCAATGCTAACGTTGAGACTTCGATCCACAAAAGAATAAAGAAAGAAAGAAAGAAAAGCTCTAATTTATACCTCTAGTTTGGACTTTTGTGTGATATTGAAAAAGATGTATAGGAGACAAAGTCTGTATTATTATGTTTCACAAGAGATGCATGTGTTTTCATTTTCTAATACTCAATCCTTTTCATATATTATTTTGAACAATCATAGCTAAGTTGAAGGGACCATTGCTGCTCTATAAATGCAAACCGGAATTTCCTGAATCTTCATTCACACTCAATCAATTCAGCATTCAAAGTAGTCCTCCACTACTGTTCCAAAATCACAATCGAGCCAAGTCTTTTACGCTCTCCTAGGTCAATTTTCTTAATTGGAAAATGGTCGAGTGGCTAATTAATGGTAACTCTAGACTATGTTGGATTCCTGGAAAATGCTAATGACAATGCAAGAAAAATAAAATAGGTAGTAAAAGTGAAAAGAAAAAACAAATTAAGGAAGATATAAGTAAAGTTAAATCTCACATACTGATTTTATTTACTATAAACAAATTTTATTTATTTTAACTCATCAATATAAAGATTAAATAATTTAAAATTTTAAGTTCTTATGTAATTTTATTTATACTTGATTTTCTTTCAAAAAAAATTATTACACAATCAGACATGAGAAAATATCATTTTTCTTCTTTTTTTAGTATTTTCCGGCAATCAAACATGACCCTAACATTTGAGGTGACCATGATCCTACTGTTTGTGGTGACTCGTTCATATCCTGCTTCACTCTTAGAGACAAAGTAATTGAATGAAAATAAGTGGTCATGTTTAGTTGAGCTGATTAGATGAGTAATAAAGAGTTGATAACTTATTCACCCTCAATCAACTCTTATATGTGCTAGGTAAAGACACCTAATCAACTCCTGATAGCTAATAAGGGCTAATCAAGAGCTGATGGAAAAAAGTTAAAAATTGTAACTTTTCAAAATTTCATATAAAATTATTACATTTTCCATTTTTATCATATAAATTCTGAAAATAAACTTTTATTTTAAAACTATTTATGTTACCTACTATTGAATAATCTTTGAGATAATATTTTATTCAATAGTTTTATCTTAAGTTTTTATCTTTTTAAAATTGAAATTCTTCCTTAATTATTTTATATAATGCATAAATATTTAAATAAAAATTTGTCTTAATTTATTTGTGATAATTATTTAGATTCAAAATTCATTTTAATTAGATATTAATTTTTTTATTTTCTTTTTAGTTATTTAATACGATAAAATCATAACTCAAAATAAACTATACTTTAACATAAATTTTTATCACATGCTTTATAAATATATTGACATAGAAACAAAAAGAAATAAAAAAAATGGAGATGAAAAACTTAAATATTACAATTAATTTCATTTATCATAAATTATATATTTAAGAAACCGTGCTTAGCTTAACGGCTTGATTATTAACCTTAACATCATACTAAAAATAATAATAATAGATCTCTGATAATTTTAAAAAACAATTTGTTAGAGATGGGGTTAAAGTTTTTATTATACTTTAGTTTTTATTAATATTTTGGTCTGATGAAAATATTGGGAGAACCGAAATAACAAAAAAGGTGGACAAAGTCTGGGGTTATAAATAGAAAAAAAAAATTTCTTTTGACATATGTAAGGTGTGGTCTTATGTTATTTTTCTCCAACAAAATTAGAGAATATCACTCGAGTCTTTGCTTGTGTATTTACATGGTTTTGCTTGTGTGTGTATGCATTGTTTTTCTATCTCTTTATCATATCTATATAGGTAAACTTACCTTTAATTAGCTACTAGCTTCAACACATTTCCCAACACAAATCAATTAAAAGAAACTATAATCAACAAAGATTATATCAACCAACATCAACACAAGTATATTTCCACCAAACTATTCTAAAAGTAATATAAATCAAACATCAAGTCAAACAATCAACCCTAACCCTAGAGAATATTTAGTTGCTCATTACAACCCAAAAATCCATCAAAATTATGTTAGTTACAACAATAATAATGAAAGAAGACAGTAAAAAAATTATTTCTCAAAAATACTAAAAAATGGCAATGGTACGAAGAATGTGAGGATTCCTCATGTTTTTCGTACCCTCCAAAATATTCAAGTTTTTTAATATTTTAAAATTATTTTGGGCTATATTCTAACTTGTAATCATCCATGGACACTATATCAACCTCAAGTTCCTTCAAGAAAGCTGAAAAATTATCAAGAAAAACACTAAAAAATGGCAAGGGTACGAAGAAATGAGGATTCCTACTTTCTCGCACCTCCAAAATTTTATAGTTTTTTTTATTATTTAAAATTATTTTGGCCTATATTCCACCTTTGTCATCCTGTGAAACTTGGGAAAAAATTAAATTTTTTGGAAAAATGGCAAAACGGTAATTTATTGCTATAGTATAAGTGGAAAATCTAAAAAATTTCTAGATCTCGGATGACAAATCGTATTTCCACTGCTAATCATTTTACGAAATCTAGTTACTCCAAATAATTTCATTGAATTCTGAAATGGTTGGAATTTCAAGTTTTCGAGGTAACGGGTGTCCGGTGACACATGGGGTGGTGTCACATGGCATGACCTTTGTGTGGTCACATGGCACCATGGAGAAGGACATGGCATGACACCAAGGGTCGTGAGAGTGCCACCTAGAACATGTGTCCATGTGACACATGGACCATGGAAAAGGCAACACGTGGCAAGATGAATAGTAGAGTGAGAGGAATCTTCCTCTCACTTGAAGGAAATCAAACAATCCGATGGGGAATGGGAAAAGAGAAGAAAAGGAAGAAAAGAAAAGAAAATGAAGAGAGGAAAGGAAAGGAGGAAAAAAAAAAGGAGAGGAGGAAAACCATGCATGGAGGAGAAAGAAAAAAAAAAAGGGTCCAGTTCCTTGTGTTCCAACGGTCGGAAATTGTTAGTCCAAGAATTAAAGTTGGTCTACTCGACGAGAGCTACGAGTAGGTGCCAAAAACAAAAGAGGTAGGGTTTTCTCCTACACTGATTCCTCTTACTCTAAGCGCCAGAATGACTGTTCTGTTCAAATTTCAACCATGGACTCCAGTTTTCGATGTTGGGGACTGTCACAAGTTTTATGACTACTTCATGGCTAAAATTATAGCCGTTAATGATAGTCTTGAACTTTTTAAAAAAATAAATAAATTAAACAAGTTCGAAATTTCGAACCGGAATCTTCAATTTAACTATATCGTTGAATGGATTTGGTGCTCACAATTTTGGGTGTTTTCGTGTCCTTGTAAAAAAATTGAAATGGGGATTGTTTTATGGGCATTGATTATGCCACAATTGATAAAGGGTACCAAGTTATCCTAACTTGACATTTCAATGCTAAACGGGTTGAGACTTCAATCCATTAAAAGAAAAAAGAAAGAAAAAGAAAAAGAAAAAGCTCTAATTTATACCTCAGTTTGGCTTTGTGTGATATTGAAAGATGTATAGAGACAAAGTTCCTGTATTATTATGTTTCACAAGAGATGCATGTGTTTTCATTTTCAAGTCATCAATCCTTTTCATATATTATTTTCAACAACATGCAGCTGCTGAAGGCCCATTGCTGCTCTATAAATGCAACCGAATTTCCGAATCTTTTCCATCTACACTAATCAATTCAGCATTCAAAGTAGTCCTCCACTACTGTTCCAAAACTGTGCAATCGAGCCAAGTTCTGCATGCCTCCTAGGTCAATTTTCTCTTAATTGGAAAATGGTCGGAGGGCTAATTAATGGTAACTCTAGACTATGCTGGATTCCTGGAAAATGCTTAATGACAATGCAAGAAAAATAAAATAGGTAGTAAAAGTGAAAGAAAAATAAGGAAAATATAAGTAAAGCAATCACATACTGTTTTATTTACTATGAACAAATTTTATTTATTTAATCTATCAATATAAAGTTTAAATAATTTAAATTCTTAGTTTCTGTGTAATTTTATCTATACTTGATTTTTTTAAAAAAAATTTATTACACAATCAAACATGAGAAAATATCATTTTTCTTCTTTCTTTAGTATTTTTCGGGAATCAAACATGACCCTAACATTTGATGTGACCATGACTCTAATGTTTGGGGTGACAAGGTACTATGGGTTTCGCCTGTGCCTGCACCACGTGCCCTCGCAGATCATCCACTGGTCGGGTGAGAGTCTAACTCGCCTACAAGCCCACAACTGAAACCTACGGAGGCCCAATCTCCAAACCCAATTATCTTCATTTATAAGTCGGGCCCAAAGATACTTCATCAGCGGGAGATATAATATCTAGGTGTAACCTTTCCTACCCAGCCACCATCCCTAAGGAGGCAGCCAGCTGACCTCTCTTAGCCTAAACAAATGACCACCCACGTGTCACACACGTAATCTTCCTGGTGACAGTCAAACGCTAAAGATGAGGGCAGTTTGGCTATCTGAAGGATAGTTTGACTATATAAAGGGAACAACAGGTCATAATACGCGAACAAAGCGCCACCTTCCCCTTCCGTTTCGGAAGGGAATTGCCTACTTCTCATGTAAAGCAGAGCAATGTACTCTCCATGAAGGGAGGGGACACCGTAGGGGTAAGCTCTTAACCGAATATACGGGACGATTTCTCTCTAGAGTTCAGATCTGACTTTGGCATCGGAGAGACAACGGGCGGACCACCGCCATTCTCTTGCTTATTTTGTAGGTGTACAGCCGGGTTAGCCGATGCTCGACGATCCAGTTGATTCAAAATTCAGGAATGATCATCTTCTCAGGCAAGGTATTCCTCGACTGCACTCGGGAAGGACCCGGGCCTAGCCTGGTTTCATAAACTCCCGAGAGGATCCATAATCCCGTTGGACGAGTTATGGGCTACCTTCGTTTCCCAATATTTATGCTCAGTCCGACAAAAGGGAAACATCATCTCATTGCAAACCATCCTCAAGCGGGAGGATGAGTCTATACGGGACTTTACTAGGAGATTCGGACAGGCTATCCAACAAATCGACGCATACAGCATGGACACGGTCCTTCAAAACTCTCACGAAGCTCAGTCAACTACCCCTTCTAGTCACCACACTGACCCGCCTTAATAAATGGAAGAACTGTATAAACGGGCAAACAAATGCTCTACGCTAGAAGACAATATTCGGGTGGCCTCCCAATCAGTGATGATTACCACCCAAAACACCAAGACGGCTAAGAAGGGGCAGCCGAATCAAAAGGGGAACTAGATTAAAGACTAGAAGCGTTCCCAGGAACAATCACAAAGGAAGAGGAAACCTCCCCAGTTTACTCCACTGAACATCCCCTACAACAAACTCCTCCCCCTTATCCAGAACCACCCTGACTTTGTCTGGCCTCCACTAATCTCGACGGATCTCGAAAGCAACTACCGATCTCTCGAGGTGCGACAATTACAGGACTATGGGCATAAGACTACCAGATGTCTGACTCTCAAATCCTAGTGGAAAACTAACTGGGCTAGTCACCCGAAAGGATATTCCGTAAGATTCGCCTCTCGTCAGATGTGGCCGCACCGATAATGAAAGAATACGGGTCGTTCAAGCCCTCTGCTCCAAGCCCCGCCCACCATCAACTATACATATTGGGAGGGCCACCACGCACTGCGCATTTCACTAGTAGTCGAGGAAAAGTCATACAAGCGTGCCTACGCTCGAGCCCGTATGAACACCATCGCACTCGGATAACAAAGAAGCAATACGAACCGATCGATTTCTTCCCATCTTTTCCTCCTATTAACCCGTCCAGGGTTATCACCCCACACCTTACTTTATGCATTAACAATTTTGATGTACACAGAGTTCTCGTTGACCCTAACAGCGTAGCCGACTTGTTGCACCTTCCAGCCTTCAGACAGATGTAAGTGTCGCTTAATAAACTCAGTTCGGCTAGCAGAATTTTATCTAGATTTAATGGGGCAACTACGCTAACAGTGGGTGATATTACTCTCCCTGTCAAGGCAAGGTCAGTCACTCAACAAGTCTTATTCTCGGTGGTCGAAGACTTGGGACCATACAATGCTATCGTTGGTCGGGCCTGGCTGCACGCTATGAAGGCAGTGCCCTCAACCTACCATCAAACAATCAACAAGTCCTTAACCAACGCAGAAACCAGATACACCCACCTCGAACAGGCCGTTTTAGCTCTTTGAATGGCAGCCAAGAAACTTCGCCCATACTTTCAAGCACACCCCATTGTGGTGCCAACCAACCTTCCCCTTCGAAGCACTATACATAAGCCTGATTTGTCCGACATAATGACCCGGTGGGCAATCGAACTAAGCAAATATGACATCTCATATAAGCCAAGGTTAGCTAAGAAGGGGCAAGTCTTGGCCGACTTCCCAGCGTAAATCCCACTTACAACAAAGCCCGCCTAATTCAAGTTGGTGGATCTCAATGTGACCGCATCTCGGCAACAAAATGGCATTGGCCTACAACTAAAATCCCCGGGTGGGGACAAGATCGAGCAAGCTATCCGATTAGGCTTCAGACTAAACAATGAAGCCGGAATGTGAAGCTTCCCGGCATGTCATTGAATCGCAACTGCATTATCACGAATTCACTTTATAATCTGGAGTGACTCGCTAGCGGTGGGATAGGTAAACGCGTATCATGAATCCTAGGATCCCCGAACGACTAAGCATGTGGCCCAAGTTACAAAGACTGTGTTGGTTTTCAACATGGAAACTCGAACATGTTCCCAAGGTCTCTAATGAAAAAGCAGACGCATTAGCCGCTGTAGCCGCATCTTTTCCTATAATGAAAACAATATTTATGTCTATATATTACCAGTCAGATTCATTGATAGCCACCATCCGGGTAAACCAAGTGGGCGAAACCTCCCCTTCCTCGATAGAGGCCGAGGCTTTTGCGTCGATTAAAGATAAAGAGGTCACTCAGTTCATCTGGAAAAATATAGTTTGTCTGCTCTAGATTCCTCAAAAATTATATCGCATAACGGGCCCCAATTTGACAAAATTCGGTCTATGTGAAACTTTTGTCATGAATTGAAAATAAAGAACTTATACTCCACCCCCTGGTATCCACAAAGCAACGGTCAAGCAGAGGCCTCTAACAAAACCTTATTGACGGCCTTAAGGAAACGACTAGACACGACTAAAGGCAAATGGGTAGACGAACTTCCCGGTCCTCCCTGCCTACGTAATAGCCAAAGGTTAATCAGTATATCCCTTTCGCAGACTCACTCATGGATGGAAGAGATCCCTACAACTCCAGATGTCTTACTCCGACGTATATGCCCGAACAAATGAATACTAATTCATAATTAAGAAATTAGACACATCAGATGAACTGAGCGAAACAACAGCCGTACGGGTAGCATCCTACTAACGCATGCTAGAAAATTTATACACAATCGCAGAAACCCGGGCGTTTCCAGCCAGAAACTGTCTTAAGGAAAGTTCGAAAATACAAATGATCTAATGAGGCAGAGTTTCATTAACTCGAGCGGCCTTATATTGTAACACGAGCCTGGCAAACTGATTCATATGCTTTTGCATGCTGTATTTTAACACCAGACTCGAATGTGGAATGTTATTCACCTTAAAAGGTACTATCAATAAAAAGATGATTATTTTCTAAAGCTTCTTCTTAAAGTTTAATTCAAAGTCTCGCGGCGCTATCGTCTCTATCCGCCTGCAGGCATGGCGCAATGTCGAGATACCAAAATGAAAGTCCTGTGGCGCACTACTTTATCCTACCTAATATGGTTACGCCCAAATTACCAATGAGTCCGCGGCGATTGTCTTTATCCAAATGCCCAAGATGGCTAATGCCCAACCCGGGGCCGTAATAAAGTCCAGTGGTGCTATCGGCCTCTATCCGACCTAAGATGGTTAATGCCTAGTCATGAATAAAAGTCCGGTAAGAAGGGTGCCTCCAGACTAAATTATTTGATGGCAGATGGTACGCTGCAAGGCGCCTAAGAAGCCGCGCTCAAACCCGGACTACACACTCATTCATTACGTGACAATGTTTCATCCCGCTAAACAAAAATAAGCAACTCGGTTTTAAAAGGAGTGTTCAGCAAAATTGAAAAATTCTTTAAGAAGCCCCGTTAGATCGTATAAAAATGTTGGGATACAAAATGGCTACAAAGATGGTAGGCTAGCCAAGAAACCTCAAAATGCCACCCCCAACTCTCGTCGGGTGCATCGGGATCCTCCCTCTCCCTGGCTACCATGGGCAAAGAATCTGAATTATCACCTAGTTATCTCACTGACAGGAATGCTCTCGACCCTCGCTTAAAACTCCTGGGAGCCACACAAAGACCATTAGGAATGCTGAATCGAGGGCATGAGGGTTAACGAAGAAACCCAGTTTAATCTGGCCGACCGTGCCCTATCCCGTCTGGGATCTTAGGCTTACTTCCACAAATATTGTGCGCAAAGGCATAACAGCCGTATCCGTAATTGAAGATGGCATCGTATTCCGCCTCCAAGACCTTCTTCTCTTCAGACAGTTCATCTTTGCTAGCCCAAAGCTCTACAAGTAACGAAACCCGCCTCATCCGCTCGCCAACGTCAGTCCTCCTCTCCCTCCAGCCGTCCAACACGCCTCTCCGTATGCCTGGGTTCACAGCCGTATCCAATTCAGACTCCACCCTTCCGTCGCGTCTGGCAGCCAAGGCATGCCGGACCCAGCTAAACTACATTCCATCTGTGCCCGAGCACTACCCGCTGCATCAATCTCCAACCGAGCCATAGCCACTTCGTGGAGAGCGTTATCACCCGCCAGAACGAGTTACTCCTCTCAACAACTTCTGTACCTTCCAACCCGTGCCCACCTCGATTTTCACTGCTCCAAAGAAGGGCAGCACTCAACGCCTTTATCAAACAACGCCGACGGTATGATGTACCGGGGTTTCCACCTCCTCAATCGAGTCTAGAATTCTTGCGGCTGAATGCTATGTTCTGATAACTGAATCGCCATAAGAAGCATATCAATGATATGACAATAATTAAAAAAATAAGGCTAGAACGAGAAAAAAGGCGCTTCTGAGCTTACCAGTTCTGTAGATTGGTAAAAGTTACGATTACGAACCTACATCTCGTCTTCAATCATTTGCTGAAGATTTTCTTTACTAGTATTGCAAGGGACCGAGATATTATACTCTTCACCCTACCCCTAGCCTAATGGGCCATGGGCATCCGTAGCATCACAAGAGGATCGCGTGTGGTCGTACCAAGATTCACTTCTATCATGGCCCCCACCGGACAACAATCTTTCGAGCACCCTTCGAATTCGAACTATTAATACCTTTTCCATAAGGAGTCGAGTCAATAAGAGAGACAATAAATTCACCAACATACGATCGGGAAGTAATGGCTTCCTACGACTGGGTTTTCGTGTGTACTTCTACTTTATCCATCCCGACCAAGAGCCGCCCGCTTCGAGAGGATGTACCTCTACCTAAAGAGTGTGAGGGAACCGGAGACGCCTCTCTGGACTCCTCCAAGGTAGTAACCGACTGGTCATCCAAACTTATCTCAGGTGAACCCGAGATAACAATGGTCTACACCTCCAAGCCCCCATCCGCATCAGGTCGTTTCGATCCCTCCAACATCAGCCTGATTTGCCTCCCATCGTTTCACAAGATCCTCCCACAGATACAAAATCAGGAACCAAGTCGGGACATATCGCCTTCTCTTCCTCCTCTTTTTCCCCCCGTCCGTGAGCTACGGATATCGAGGGACCCACTAATGAAGTCCTTTCACCCCGCTTCAACATCTTTCTCGACGCCTCCCTTCTTCTTCTTCAAGCTCAGGCAAGACGAGTCCTTTTATCACAATGGAGATCGCTCCCGACGCCACCCCCTTTAACTTGCTTCGCGCCTAGGGGCAGACCTAATCTCGCTAAGATGCAAATTGCGCGTGATTGGGTACCGACCACCACTAATTCGTCGCTCTCATCACCGGGTCAGGGGAAGAACCACCCGGGATTAAGCTAAGAAGGTCCGCCGCCACAAAGTGCTCACCTTCCACAACCTTTGAGGGTAGAGGACGTGGGATGATTGGGACAATGTAAAGAGACGGGTGGTGGCTTAAATCATGTAAATTCTTCACAATAAGGAGGACTTCATGATGCCACTTCGCCGGGAATCTCCAAATGTTCTACTCGATTTTCAAGACTGCCTTCACTCAATGCACCGCCATTTCTTCTTGGCTCTCAGACAAGTAACACCCAAGGTACACGAGTAGATGTACAAAAGACACATCAGTAGGCGGGAGTTGTTACTTATACACACCTGGAAAATGCATCGCATGGTTAACATCAAACGGAAGGTCAGGGGAACCCGAGCTCTCATCCCACTCCGCCCCCGATTCAGGATCACCCTCGGGTCTCACTGGGTGAATCAGAAGTCTTGTAAATGAATTGTAATCCGTGGGCCCCAGCCGACATAGACATCCGACCACCTTGCGCCACCCTCAAGGTGTAAGAAAAACAAACCTCTACCAGGGATAGATCAAGCTGGTAGAGAAGGTTAAGTACACAACAACCATTCAGGATCCATACAACGTTTTGGTGAACAAGGGCTGGAGGCGCTTTGGTAAAATGCAAAAATTACTTTACCAGAGATGGCACGAGGAAGCGAAGCCCTACCGCCAGTTGCTCCTAGGTGAAGAATATCATGCTGTCCTCTTTAACCTATCAGATTTCGGTTTCCTGACCATCCGATAACATGACGCCAATGTCATCACCCAGTAGTCCTCAACTCCTCCATGCATCTATGAGATGATATCGCTATGGGCGTCCTCCGTGACTTCTCATGGGCCCGCTCCGTCGGTGAAGCTTCTTCCCGACCTCTCGCCATTCTGGGCTGCAAGACAAAAACCGCACAAGCTCGAGGCCATGATACCACACCGGCAAAAGGAAAAACCATTATCAAACCCACTATGCCTAGCGGTCAGCCCATCCTAAAGAAATCCCTAAGAACGGCCTCGCTATTACGACGTCGAAAACGCACATAATCGAAAAATCAACTCACCTGCATCAAGAACGATGCTTACCTCAGAAGTGGAAATCAAAAGCGCTTGGAAAACAGATCACAAAAAAGCACGCAACGTCGCACTTTATATCCGCATACCCCAATAATAAGGAAACGACAACCTAAAGAAACAAGCACGGAAGCGGTGAAATCAAATGATGGCCCCTATATATTGCCGCCTAGAGCCCATCGCCATTAATGCAACATGACGATCGCCCCATGTCTAATTTGAATCTCAAGTAACGCTCAACTATTAGTGGCATACTGAATCACTGCTCGGGCCTTTGTGTCAAACTTCATACCATGGTCAGACCACAACCATACTCTGCACTACCCATTTCAAGAATGGCCAACCATACCACTTCCAGACTAATTCGTTTCGAAGCACATCAAATACCATAAGCCCTTGTCACTAGCCGAATCAAAGCAATGAAAGCACAATGAATTTAGGAACATAAAGATTACTTCCCGTAAAATGTAAATTCATTATTTACACCAAAAAGGCGTCAGCTACATCACAACGCTACACAAAAGTATCTATATTATCCGAAGCAAATCCAGAGGACAAAAAAAAAAAAAAAGGTGGCAAGGAACACAAAGATCCCCTGTTGATTTAGAAGGTGGCAAGGAACATAAGGAACCGCACTTATTTAGGGGAGGTGTTCTTGGTTGCAGAGGATTCCCTTCGAGTTTACGCATCCACAAAAAAAGGCACATAACTCAAGAATATCCCTCCCAACACAAGCATTTTCGACTCCGCTCAAACCTTGCAAACTTCGACATGCTCCTTGCTTGACAATCATGATTAACCCTCTCATACACTCCGCCCACACAAGAATCCCGAATCTGATTCCAGTAACACCTCACTGCTTTCACCACTTGCAGAAGCCCAATGATAACCATTTTCAAAAATTCTTCCTCCTCCAAACCTTTATGAGAGATTCCATCCCTGATGAACTCAAAACAATCAGATCAAATGATCCTCGAAAAACTAACAAATTTCCAGAATGTGCACATCTAACAACCCGCATTAAACGCTCACCAACCCCACACATCAAGTTAAATATTCTCTTCTCCTACCTGTATGAAGAACGTCCTCCTAGCTCCGAAAAAGGGGGCACAGGCACTGCGGCTTCGGCTCCATGCCTCTGGGAACCTTCAAAGAGCTCCCTGCAGACTCATCCCACGTGTCGACCCATTTACAAGCCCACAACTGAAACTTGTGGAGGCCCAATCTCCAAACACAATTATCTTTATTTACAAGTCAAGCCCAAAGATACTTCATTAGTTGGGCGGGAGATATAATGCCTGGGTGTAACCTTTCCTGCCCAGCCACCATCCCTAAGGAGGCAGCCGACTGACCTCTCTTAACCTAAACAAATAACCACCCACGAGTCACACACGTAACTTTCCTAGTGACAGTCAAACACTAAAGATGAGTGCAGTTTGGCTATCTGAAGGGTAGTTTGACTATATAAATGGAAGAACAGGTCATAATACGCGAACAAAGCACCACCTTCCCCTTCTATTTCGGAAGGGAATCGCCTACTTCTCATGTAAAGCAGATAATCCGCCCCTCCATAGCGGGTGATACTTTAGGGGGTAAGTTTTTCTCAACTGAATATACAGATCGATTTCTCTCTTTCTAGAGTTCATATCTTACTTTAGCATCGGAGAGACACCCGAGGACCACCGCGGTTCTTACTTATTTGTGCGCCTACGCCTCCTGGGCTACCGATGCTCCGACGATCCAGCTGATCTCGTAAAATCAGAGATTACAATGACTAATCTTCATCCCGCTTCACCCTTAGAGATGAAGTAATTGAATGAAAATAAGTGTCAACCTGACCTTTTACACTAAACTATGACCTCGTTGTCGAAATGATTGGGGATGGAGTAATAAGGAGCTATTGGTTTATTCACTCCCTAATCAACTTCTTTTATAGTGTTGCAAAGACATAATCAACTTCTCAAGAGTTAATGAAATAATCAGATTTCACAGAAAGTTAAAATTGTAACTTTTTCAAAAATTGCACATATAAAAATATTACATTTTCCATTTTTACAATATAAATTCTCAAACAAACTTTTATTTTTATAAACTATTTATGTTACCTAATTATTTAATAATTTTGAGATAATATTTTTATTCAATAATTTTATCTTTAAGTTTATCGTTTTTAAATTGAAATTTCTTCCTTAATTATTTTATATGCAAATAAATATTTTAAATAAAAATTTGTCTTAATTTATTTGTGATGATTATTCATATTCAAATTTTATTTTTAATTTATATTAATTTTTTAATTTTATTTTTAGTTCTTTAATATGATAAAATCATAACTCAAAATAAACTCTACTTCAAAATAATTTTTTATCACATGCTTTATAAATATATTGACATAGAAACAAAAAGAAATAAAAAAAATGAAGATGAAAAAATACTAAAAAAAATGACTAGTATACGAAGAATGTGAAGATTCCTCACATTCTTCATATCCTCCCAAATTTTAAATTTTTCTAATTGTTTAAAATTATTTTGGGCTATATCCTACCTTGTAATCATCCATGGACACTATATGAACCTCAAGTTCCTTCAAGAAACCGGGAAAAAAATTACTTCTCAAAAATAGTAAAAAATAGATAGGGTACGAAGAAAATAAGGATTCATCACGCTCAAACTCTCCAAAATTTCTAAGTTTTTAAACCCTTTAAATATATTTCAAATATATTCCACATTGTCTCAGACGCCTCCAACGCACACTCCGTGTCTAAGCGCTGTCATTTTTTTTTTTTTTTATAAACTTATAACCTTTAAGCTTATTCATTCATATAATGTTAAACATTTAATTTGTACTATATTATAGCAAATGGGATTACAAAATATATACAAGCTCCACATATAAGCTGCTCAACATTTACAACATTTTACTTTGTTTGCAAAACAAACATATACAAAAAATAGACCAAAAGGTCTTTAAGTGGGAACCTAGCAGCCAGATCGGGCCTTCGTTGTCGATGCATATATCTCGATTTCTAAGCCAGAAGCACCCAGAAAATTCCAATTTATGGAAAAATGGCAAAATCGTAATTTCGGTCAAAACCCAAAATTTTTCTAGATCTCAAATGACGAAACGGATTTCACCGTTGGAATTGTCTCACAAAATCTAGCCAACACGTCGAATTTCATCGACTCGAGATACGGATCCAGACGCCGAGACATTGCATTTTAAAGTACGCAGACGCGGTGATGTGACAAAAGTCACATCTGGGTATTTACGACTACGTGCTATGTACCGCATGAGTAGAGAAATGACTAAACCCGACCTACTAAGATAAGGCAAATGTCGAAAATCCAAACTCGGGACGATATGGTAGACATTTAGAATTGTTTAAATGATAATAAAGCCAAATTAGCAAATAGTGGCATCTCTTTAATTCAAACAAAAGGGACCAAAACATGGGAGATGCAGTAGAGGTTCAGATTGTGTTTTAGTGAGAGAGAGAGAGACTTCTCTCTAGAAGTCTTGGCGATCCGACCGTCGGAATTCTTCGGAGCAAGAAGGAAAGCTGTTCTACGCGGAGAAGCCTACGCGTGGACTCCGGTTTTGAGGAGTTTTGACAAATTCCGCAAGGTAGGGGTTTCATCCTACTTGGTTTTACACTTTGCTTAAGTGTTATATAATGTTTCGGGTGGATTTGAGGCCTTGAACGGCCGTTTGATATGTCCCAAATCTTAGAACCGACCGTTGTACTTCGGCCTACCAGCAAATCCGCGATCAGGTACCTGCCAATTGGGCCGCTGGGTCGCCCAGGGTATAAATCATGTGTCGGGTTTGTAATGAGTCGAAAAATGGCCGTGGAAATTCGTTCACAAAGTGAACCGATGTTCGCGAGGTGTGCGGTCGTGGAACAAGAACTCCAGGGTTTCACTGTTCACGTGAATAGTGTTCATTAATTAATTTTGTGAAAAATGTGTTTGGTTGGGTGATTCAAATTGAATTGCTCGTGGTTGTTAATTAGCCCACGTGAGCTAATTTTTGGTGTAATGAATTGAGAAATTGCATAACATGTTTGTGTGATTTAAATTATGTAAATATATGTATGACGATATATTTGTAATGTGTTATACGAATCAGACACCGAGATTACGCATTCCATATGCACTGGGCACCCTAACAATAGAGGGAGTGCATGAGGTGATTTCGAGAGAATGGTTTCAAGGGTCAGACTAAAAATAATAATTATCTGAGGGTAGTCCATATGTAAATATCAATCGCCTGAGTCTTACTAACTGGAGCATACACCTGGTGGTCATTCACTAAATAGAACATCTGAGTAAGTCCACTACTTATATCTGAGGGTTGTCCACAAATAAAAACAAATATCTTTGTTGAAAATAATGTTTCTCATATCGTACTTGCGCAGCGCGTATGAGCCCGCTGGCACTCTGCATGAGTCGATCATGCAGACATCCGCTAGGATCACGATTTACTCGAATGTATGTTTTCATCGAGCATCAGATATGCACTTAGGTGGAGAGTAACCCATTTAGGGTGATTCCACTATTATGCCCTAGCTCACCCTGTCGAGGGAATTATATTATTTCAGTAATAGAACTGACGAGGTGACTCCGCCATCCTGTAGGCCGAGCATTAAGAAAAGTCGAAGTTGTGGCTTGAGGGTTTTTATGATGTATTCATGTATTAGAATTTTAGATTTTAATATATGTTGTAAAATAGTAAACTTTTAACTCTTGAAACTATTGTGTACAGTTGATGTATGATGATGAGTATTGTAGTATGGGCCTAAGAGGTCGTTTTACTTATGTATATATCTTATGATGTTGATTGGGACAGGTTTTGTATTTGGGTGAAATCCCTCATTTAAGGAGACTTTGCTTTCGATTTTCGTGAGAGGAGTGTCGGGTCACCCGACGTGTAGTATTCCACGGGTTGTGGGTGGTCGACGGACCTACGGGTTTTGGAGCGTCACGGTTCGCTTCTCCTGTACCTACCGCGGATGAAACACCCATACTAAACATAGGCAATTGAGATTAATACAAATGGATGACCTCTAATAAGGGTCACATCATACTTCTATACAAATACATACATCTACAACATATCATATGTTTAAACATGCTTATACATATTTCATATTTACTTATCATACCATGTTTCATTTCTTATCATTTACACTTTGCTTTATGTTCTTATCACAATATACTTGTCGCCGCGCCAGCGTGCTATACTTCTCTTATCATATCATATCATTTCATATGTCATATTCAAGTCATTTGTTTTATGTTTCATGCCTACATAAACCTTGGAAGTGGATAAAGGAAACTATAAGGGCCCGAAGAATGTTGTACTCAGCATGCAAGCAGTGGTCTATAAGGGCCCAAAGGCGATGTTATCATTGTACGAGACAATGACCATCTATAAGGGCCCGAAGGCGCTGTTATCCTTGTACAAGACAATGACCATCTATAAGGGTCCGAAGGTATTGTAATATTAAGCAGACCAGCGATCGGTATGATCTAGGACTTGTTTTCACTAATAGGCATGCCCATCTATCCCTCTACCGAGGTTCCTAGCCGGACAATCCATGTGTATTTTATGTTCAGTACATATCTCATAATTCGGAATAATTATTGTTATCCGGTAATCATATGCGATATTTATAATCATTTATTCGTATCTTTGCATTTTTAATATTTCATCATATGCATGAATAACTATGGTTATCATGTATGCTTATGAGCTATTTACTATCATTCCAATTTCATCAAGCTACATATGGATGAATTCTAGACTCAAAGGGCTTTCCATAGAGTCTAAGAACATCTAAAACGAAGTTCGGACAAAGAAATTATGACGTCCGAAGTTGAAGGTTTCCTATGAACAGTGACTACGAGCATAACCAGCAAGGCCTATTGTTTTTTGCTATTTCAGGACCTAATATGAGTTTCAATTTCATCAACCTATATATGGATGGATTCTATACTCAAAGGGCTTTCCATAGAGTCCAAAAACATCCAAAACGGAGTTCGGATGAAGAAATTATGATCATCCGAAGTTGAAGGCTTCCTATGAACAGTGATTACGAGCATAACCAGCAGGGCCTACTATTTTTCATGATTTATGGACCTAATATGAGTTCGAATTTCATCAAGCTATATATGGATGGATTTTAGACTAAAAGGGCTTTTCATATAGTCTAAGAACATCTAAAAAGGAGTTCGGACGAAGAAGTTATGGTTGTCCGAAATTAAACCCTATGAACCCGGCCACGGCGGATAGACCCGGTACAGACCCAGACCCGGCCGGTGACTAGCCGGACGGACCCAACGGACTAACCCGATTGGACTGGCTTCGGTCGGATTGACAGTGGGCAACCCAGCGGACCGCCACCCAGCTGGATTGACCCGGTCGAGGACTGACCCGGCCCGGACATACCCGGCGAGGCCAGACCGGTCGAGCAAACCAGTAACAGACTTGATCAGACGAACCACACCGCCGTATTGAAATTAAAGCGGACCATAAGCAGGCTACAGAGGTTCGATTTGAGATATTCAAAAGCCTAACATCAAGTTCACTGATGTGGCTACAATTTACCTGAAAGACACACTGCCAAATTCCCTTTATTTCCCTCCTAAAAACTAGTCTTAAAGTCCAACTAATGCGTATGATCAAAATATAGCAGCTTCCCATGGTTCAAAATGCAACCAAACATTCCCTTGGGGAAGAAGAACCCTATGCATTTATTCATTTTAGCCATAACACATAAAAATGGCACACAAGGACAATTACTTAGTCCGAAATTCAGTCAGATTGTTCGAAAACAGTCCCGAATTTCAAACACAACGTCACTACAAATCTTTGGGCCGGTTCCTGGCTACTCACGACTCCACACAACCCATGCCATTTGAATGGCCCTTAGACAAAGATTAAACCAAGTAGGAGAAAAACCCCTACCTACACAATTAATGGGTTAGGGAGAGTTTCCTAAGTCTCAAAACTTTGGGAAATCCATACTTAGTTTCATAAAAACCATAGCATCCATACTAGTGTACAAAAATCCATACCTTTGATCTTCTTCTCTTCTTCCTTCTCTTTTCCTCTTCTTCTTCTTCTTCCCTTCTCTTCTCTCTTCTTTTCTCCCTAATCTGTTTTTGCCTATCTCAAAAGACCAAAATGAGATATTTATTTTGGTCTTATCCTTATTTGATTTTAATACTTTTCCTTTTTTCAGTTTGGTCCCCAAACTCCCTTCTATTTGCACTTCCATTTATTAAAATTCCAACTTTGGCATACAATCTTTTGTTCTTATGTCATTTGGGTCCTTAATTGGCAATTTACCAATTTACCCTTGACTTTTGTATTAATTTCAGATTTTGCTTATTTTATTTTTAGCATTATTTTATTCCGAAAAAATATACATTTACTTTTATTATACTCTAAACATGTTATAAAACTGTCATGGTATAATTTGGGGTGTTACAACTCTCCCCCCCTTAAAATAAATTTCATCCTCGAAATTATCTGACTGAAACTGAAGTACTGTACCTCATTCAATGATTCTAGTTCCCATGTCGACTATTTCCATGTGATGTTGCCAAGCACTTTTACCAAGGACTTGTTTGTTCGTGCTTGTCTTATTTCCACGATCTAGAATATTTGACTCTTCGCCGAAAGTGAAATCTTCTTGTACTTGTATATCTTGAACTGGTAATATGTGCGATGTGTCAGAACGATATCTTTGAAGCATAGACACATGGAATACATCATGTAATTTGGCTAACTCCAGAGGGAGTGCCAAACAATACGCTACTAGTCCAACTCTTTCTAAAATCTTGTAAGGGCCAGTGAATCTTGGACTCAGTTTTCCTTTTCTTCCAAAATGGAGTATCTTTTTCCACGGAGATACTTTTAAAAACACTTTGTGTAACACCCCAAAAATACCCTAGAATTTTTATAATATTTTTATTATATATTCCGGGTATAAATTGAGCCAACTTGAGTTTCCGAAAGGCGATAAATTGATAAATAGTGAAATGTGAAATGAATAAGTGAGCATATGATTAAATATTCTGTGCTAAAATAAGAAATTGATTGAACCTGGAAATAAACCCAAGTGAAAAAGGGCAAATTTGGAAATGTGTAAATGAAGACCTAAGGGTTTAATGAGAATGAGCTTAAATGATAATGGAAGTGAAATGAAGAGTTAAAATACCAAAAATGAGAAATGATATTTATTGAAGTGCCAAACATGGCCTTAGGAGAAATGAGTGATATTAGACCATATTGGTCTTAGAATGGCCATTGTGCCAAAAACGTTTTGAGAGTGGGGGAGAGGAAAAGCTAGGGTTTTGTGTGAGAAGATCAAAAGATTGGTATGATTCTTCCCTTTTTGCTCAATATCTTGCAAGGAAGAAGGAAGAAGCTAGGGCTTCAACTGCAAAGTGATTTAAGGTATGTAACTAAGCCTTAGAAATTTGTATTTGATATTTGGATTAGAAAAACCCTAATCCATCCATGGGTTTTGCTCATGGTTGGTTTAGGATGGTATTTGGATGTCATTGGGAGTTATTCCCATGTTTAGTTTGGGTTTTGAGTGATTTTGGAGAAAATGTCCTTAAAAGAACAAGAAGGAAAACTAGGCATGGATGCAGTAGATTGCAAAGTGCTTACGCCAGCGACAAAGCTTGCCTCGCGACCGAAGCATAATGAAAAACCAAGGCACCTTTGGTTTCTTTGCGTGACGGCGTTTTGCCACGAGCAAGGCCTTTGTTCCTGAGGCAAAAAATTTAGTTTTGTTACGAAGCCTCATTCATTACACGATTGTTTAGGAACCCTAATAAATGATTAATGGGGGTTCAAATAAGAAAGAAACTAAGTGAAAAACGTACTGTACCTCGTCGCCTCAGCGATATTCGTTCAGTACGATTAATTGTTCAACCACTAAGAGTGGAGCATTTGTATTTTACTAGGTGCGGGTGAAGGCGACAACCTGACCTAAGACTGGTATCGAAAGAGAAAAGGAATCGATAAAATAATTTGTTCTCAGTTTGTTCTTTGTTCTTTGTTCTCTATCTATTCTTTGTGACTCAATTCCCATTTCAAGTTCTATTTGTGAAATTATATATTGATTTGAATTATTCGTATTCAAAATATTTGTCAATATACATCTTGCACGTGTATTTGAGCCTCTGGTAAATTACTGCATTCAAGTAAATTGATTTGGAAATGTATTGAATGTGCGACATAGCGGGATTAAATGTTGAATTTGTCATGAAGGTAATCGTATTTGTTAAATGTGAAATCACATTACTACTGATGACAAACAGGGCGGGATTCTCCAACTGAATCTGTCGTAAATGTTGACTTCTATAGTCATATGTGAGATTGTAATATTGAATGTGAAATCACATTACTACTGAATGACAAACGGGGCTGGGGATTCACGGCCCCGAATCTGTTGAATGTTGACTCTATAGTCATATGTGAAATCGCAACCAAAAAGCGAAAAATGATATTAAAAGTGTATTTGTATAAGTATCTTTTACATTACACTAGACATTGTATAAAGGCATTATTTTGATAAATGCATGATTCGTATTGAACTGAAATGGAATAGAGAACTGTATAGAACCACTAAGCATGAAAATGCTTAGCGTATTGTTTATCAATGCGCAGGTACCGAGTAATTGATAGTGATTGAAAGCAAACCCAAGGTCGAGGAGCTCAGAGTCATAAAGAAAGAATTGTGGAGTATGCTCCGACATATGCATTCACTCCATTTCTTTTGAACATTGATATTTTGTAAAAACAAATTGAACTCTGAACATCCATTTTGTAAACCATTTTGAAAAGGCTTGGAATGCCTTCATTGTAAATGTATATTTTGTTAAATGTTATGGGCCTAATGAATGTGTAAATGTTTATGGGCTTACCCCAAGTGAAACCGCTTCACCAAACATTTAGAGAAAGAAAACGCTTCCACGTAGTGTGATTAAAATGATAACATAAATAATATGTTTTGAAGATAAATGAAACGTAAAGATGCATCGGACTCGGGTTCGGATCAGCGTCGAGTCGAGCGAGTTAGTCGTGACATTTTGGAAAAAGAAAATTTAATAAAAAGGTAAATAAAAAGAATTAACCAAGCGTCCTTGGCGTTTCGGTTCGGATCTGCCAACCGGGTTGGACCGGGTTCGGGGGTCGCCACACTTTGTCTCTGACTTCATACTCTATATCCTTTCTCTTCAAATTAGCATAAGACCTTTGTCTATCACTGTCAACTTTTAACCTCTGCTGAATAATCCAAACTTTTTCTTACGTGTCCTTCTTCATCGGGACCAATAATCTTATACTCGTCGACTCTATCGACACATAGGAGTTCCATCTTCTTCCATCTGAAAGCTTCATGCGAGTAAATGCAAATCTTTGGGCGATAAGCGTGTGCAGGCAAATTCCATGTGTGGAATGTACCTATCCCAACTTCGAAAAATCTAATACGATACGAAGCATATCTTCGACACCTGTATCACTCTTCGGTATCCGTACGTTTGTGGATGGAAAGCAGTGCTAAAATTCAGTCTCGTACCAAAAACTGATTGTAATTCCTTCCAGAACCTTAACGTAAACCGTGGATCACGGTCGGACACTATCAATAAGGGAATCCCATGCAGGCTGACAATTTCACTCACATAAAGTTCATTTGGGCGATCCATGGAATTGAGTCAGTCGGACCGATAGGAAGTGGCGGGGACTTAGTCCAGTCGTCAGATACCCAAAGCGCATCATGTTTCCTTTGTGTGAGGAAAACCATATGCTTAAAAATCCACCAGTAATGTTATCCCGCTTCCATTGGGGTGGAAGGATTCAATAAACCAAATGGTACTTGGTGTTCGGCCTTTGCACTGAACATTAGACATAGACACATACTCGGAAATGTCCTTTTTCATCCCATACCAATAGTCTTTGTTTCATATCTGCCCCGGTACATCCCATTACCTCCGGGTTCATGGTGAAAAGAGTATTGTGGCTTTTCTTATAATATCTTCTTTTAAATCCATAACATTAGTTACACATAATCTGCTATTATGCAACCAAACCTCGCTTTCATCTATGGCGCCAATCGGTCTTGTCTCCAATACTGACTAACTGAACTATCTCTTGTAACTTGGTATCATTTTTCTGAACATCTATTATCATTTGCTTTAAATCATGTATACTCTCAATTGAGCCAACAAGGCTCCATCGAGTGCAAGTGTCCAATCATAATCTTTTAAAGTTAAAGCATAAATCATTTTCCTACTTAAGGCATCCGCCACTACATTTTCTTTTCCGGGGTGGTAATCAATTATACAATCATAGTCTTTAAACAATTCCAACCACCGATGTTGCCTCAAGTTCAAGTCCTTCTGAGTTAGCAAATATTTCAAACTCTTATGATCAGTAAAAATTCTACATTTTTCTCCATATAAATAGTGTCGCTAAATCTTAAGCGAGCGCTCACAATTTCTTAACTCGAATCATGAGTGGGATAGTTTTGTTCATGCGGTTTCAATGCGGAAGCATAAGCCACCACTTTCCTGTCCTGCATCAATACGCATCCCAAACCTATCCTCGAAGCATCACTGTACATAGTATAATCCCTACCCGAAGTAGGCAGAATCAACACTGGTGCTTCAGCCAGTATTTCTTTTAACCTTTCAAAGCTGGATTGGCAATTATCATCCCACTCAAACTTCACTCCTTTCTAGAGTAACTCGTAAGTGAAGATGCTATAATTGAAAATCCTTGTACAAATCTCCGATAATAACCTGCTAAGCCCAAGAAACTTCTCACCTCGATTTTTCGGGTGGCTGTCATGATTGCTTCAATTTTCATTAGGTCCACTCTAATACCTTTGTGATTTTAATATGACCTAAGGGTGACACTTCCTTAAGCCAAAATTACATTGCCTTAACTTTGCAAATAACTTATTCTCTCTCAAAGTTTGCAATACTATCCTCGAATGGTGTTCATGTACTGTGCATCCTTAGAATACACCCGAGGATGTCATCAATAAATACCACAACAAATTGATCCAAATAGGGGTGGAAAACCCGATTCATCAAGTCCATAAATGCAGCCGGAGCATTGTTCAACCCAAATGGCATTACTAAAAATTCATTGTGGCCATAATGGGTTTTGAAAGCTGTTTTCGAGACATCAACCTCTTTTACCTGGAGTTGACAATATCCCGATCGCAAGTCTATTTTCAAAAAGACACTTGCTCCTTTCAACTAGTCAAATAAATCCTCTATTCTTGGCAACAAATACTTATTCTTAACTCTCACTTTGTTTACTTGCTGGTACTCAATGCACATCCGAAGAGTGTCATCTTTCTTCTTAACAAATAAAATCGGTGCACCCCAAGGTGAGACACTAGGTTGGATGAAACCCTTATCCAATAGCTCCTATAGTTAAGTCTTCAACTCTTTTAGTTCAATTAGAGCCATACGGTAGGGTGCCCTTGAAATAGGAGTCATTCCCTGTACTACTTCAGTAGAAGTCCACTTCTTCCGGGTGGAGTACTCCGGTAATTCCTTAGAGGAATACATCAGGGAACTCCCCTAATCACATGAATATTTTGAAATTACTTCTTTTTAGTCAAGAATCAAAGCCAAAAAGGCTTCATAACCTTTTCTCAGAAAATGGCGGGCTTCCATAGCTAAAATAACTTTAGGTAACTGATTCGGATTGAATACATCTTTACATTGCCGATAGGTTAGAACATTTAGGATTTGCTCTCCACAAATCTATTCAACCTTGAAGTTGATATTAATCCATTCTGAACTAAATATACGAACAGGAATCCATGTTATTGTTGTGAGGTGTATCATAAAATCTGGACTCTTCAGCACCTATTCAGATAATTATACAACTATAGCATGTTGACTCTTGATATCAGCGTGTCATTTTTTATTTTATTGTTATAAACTTATAACCTTTAGCTTGTTCATTCATATAATGTTAAACATTGCTTGTACTTTATATTACTATGTGACCGATTACAAAATATATACGAAGCTCATATATATGGAAGTGTTCAACATTTCAGTATTTTACTGTTTACAAAAACAAAACATATCTTAAAAATATACAAAAGGTCTTTAGTGGGCACCTTGTAGTGTGTTGGCCTTGGTTGCGATGTGGAGTGTACGGACTTCTGTTTGCTTCTCACGTATCTACATGGATGAAGCACCTATAAGCTTATGGCAAGTGGGGAATTAATACATATGGATGACCTAATGAGGTCATCACATACTCTTACATGCATACACATCTAACATATCATATCATGTAACATGCTTATACATATTTCATATTTACTTATCATTACCATGTTTCATTCTTATCATTTGCTGTATATCTATGTAATATACTTGTCATCGTAAGCGGTGCTATGCTTCTCTTATCATATCATATCATTTCATATGTCATATTCAAGTCATTTGTTTTATGTTTCGTATATAAACCCAGAAGTGGATAAAGGAAACTATAAGATTTGAGCGTTGTACTCATGCAAGCAGTGGTCTATAAAAACTCAAAGGCATTGTTATCATTATGCGAGATAATGACCATGCATAAGGGCCCAAGACTACTTTATTATCATATCTGAAGACAATGACCATCTATAAGAGGCCGAAAGGCATTGTAATAATGACCGGAGAAATGGGACGGCGATTAATATCTTTGCGAGACTTGTTTTTTCCCTAGCTAAATACCATCTATCCACTGCAAGTTTTAAGCAGACAATCCATGTGTATTTTATGTTCAGTACATATCTCATGACCGAAATAATTATTGTCATCAGGTAATAAATATGTTATTCTGATCATTTATTCGTATCTTTGCATTTTTCATATTTCATCATATGCACGAATAACTATGGTTACCATGTATGCTTATGAGCTATTTACTATCATTCCAATTTCATCAAGCTATATATGGATGGATTCTAGACTCAAAGGGTTTTCCATAGAGTCCAAGAACATCCGAAACGGAGTTCGGACGAAGAGATTATGACCGTCCAAAGTTGAAGGCTTCCTATGAATAGTGACTATGAGCATAAGCAGCAGGGCCTACTTTTTTTCATTATTTCTAGACCTAATGTGAGTTCCAATTTCATCAAGCTATATATGGATGGATTCTATACTCAAAGGTCTTTCCATAGAGTCTAAGAACATTCGAAATGGATTTCAGACGAAGAAATTATGACCGTTCGAAGTTGAAGGCTTCCTATGAACAGTGACTAGAGTATAACCAGCAGGGCCTACTATTTTTCATGATTTTTGGACCTTATATGAGTATCAATTTCATCAAGCTATATATGGATGGATTTTAGACTCAAAGGGCTTTCCATAGAGTCCAAGAACATCTGAAACGGAGTTCGGGCGAAGAAGTTATGGTCATCCGAAGTTGAAGGCTTCTTATGAACCTGGCCGCAACTGGACCGACCCGATGGCGATTGACGGCGGCCAGCTAGATTGGCCTAATCGGACTAGCGAACAAATCCAGCCGGATTAGTGGCCAGACCAGACCAACCCGAGCCCGGACCCGATGACGGACCCGTCGCAAACTATTTAAGATCAGCAGGACCATAACTTAGGTTACAAAGGTCCGATTTGGGAAATTGAAAATCCCAACGTCAAGTTCGATCTTGGTACCAGTCTGAAGGACACACTGCCAAATTTCCTTTATTTCCCACCCAAAAACCAAGTCCTAAAGAAGTCAGGTTGTCATTATGATCGAAATATGGCAATTCATGGTTAATCTGTAGAGCAATTTATAGGGCAAGATTTGTAACAAGTCACAGAGAGTGTACGGTCATGTCTTGTAGGGGTGTATAAAGTCTGCAGTGTCGCGTTATGTAGTATTTTGGAGTAAAGTAGAAATGAAGTTTATGGAACCGGAATTTGTGGTATTAAACCCGAGGGTACAAATGTCATTTAGCAAAAGGATATATAAGGCGTAATTAAGTTAGAGATGGTAATGAAATAGGAATTTGAAGTTGGAGTGTGATATTTAAATGCTTGAAGACAAATTTACAATTAAGGAAAGTTGAGGGGGTGAAAGTCAAATTAAGGGAAGTTTAAATAGTAAAATAATAATAATGAATTGCCAGAATTTTTCAGGGAAGTCTCGAAAATTCTCTAGATCTCGGATGACGAAACGGACTGCGCCGTTAAATTCGTCTCGCGAAATCTAGTAACCTAGAAAAGTTTCGTTTAATTCGAAACGATTCGAATATTTTCACGAATTGCAGGCGAAGAGTTTAAAGTGAAACCTGAAAACGGGATTTTAGAAAAATTAGAAAAATGTAAATAGTTAAAGAATATTCATTTAGGATAAATAAAATTGAAAGCCCAGGAATGAAAATAAAGTGTTTCGAGTGACGAATGTGGAATAAAGGGACATGTGGGTCCACATCAAAGAAAAAGAAAAAAAAAAACAAAGCTGGAAATGGCAAGGACGGACGAGAGTGAGAACAGAGGCGCGTGAGTTAGAGTTTTTTTTTAGTTTTATTTCTATATTGCTTTAGCCTTGCCGGATTCACGAAGAAATCGGTCGGTTCGTCGGGATAAACACGGAAAGTGCTCTGTGACGAGAGCTACGCGTGAGTACGAAACATGGGATTTCAGAAATTCGGTCAAATGGCAAGAGCTGATTTTAGTTTTCGGATCTACGCCATTCTAGTGGTCGCGCTTTTGGTTGCCATTAGGTAAAGGTGCTACTGCGCGATGGGAGAGCTGCAGCGTGGGCCGCTGGAAATCTTGGCTTTTAGTCGAACTTCGAAGAGGTAGGAAATTTCCTACTTTGTGTTATTCGGTGCAAAAGTATATAATGGAACTGGAATGATAGCAGAGCCCATCGTTTAGTCGAAAATTTTAAGGCGGAGTTTAGGAATTTTAAGATTTTAGGAAATTTGGGACTATTTTTCGAGACGGAGTGGGTGATTTAGTGTTTTCGGACGGTTTGGTTAAAATTATAGGATTTATTCAAATAGTCGGACACAATTCGAAATGTTTTCGAGGTGTTTTTAGTATATGGAAGTATTTTGGTCTGAAACGCAACACATCATCTTTGTGAATGCATTTGGGATACAATATTTTAAAATTTTGGTGTAGCACAAAGTGTGCAAATTGCTTAGTTGTCTTGACGTGTGTGATCCTAATACATCGAGTGTAGGCTAAAAACAAAGCGGGAAAGTTGTGGGCTGATAACCAGGTTTAGCGAAGAGGTGGAGTGATTACAAACTCGTTTCGAATCTTGGTGTATTATTATTATTATTATAAATTTGTTTACATTTGGTATTTCGTGGTTTTGAATCTGGCAGATTTCAAGAAGCAAGCGATGAGTTAAAAAGCAAGCAAATGGTTTGGGTTAAACCATTTTTGAAAGAAAGCATTAGTTTTAAATTGTGAAACCCGATTTTAAGCAGCAAACAAGGAAGTAAATGGTTTTGAAAAATTAAGCCATTTTTCAAGCCAACAAGCAAGTAAGCAAATGGTTTGAACAATTAAACCATTTTCAGTAATAACAGTAAATGGTTTCAAAGTGTAAGCCCGAACTTTCACAGCGAGTAAACAACAACAGCAAAGAAAGTTTGAGAAACGGGCGCGCACAGTTCTAAGCAAACAAGCGGTCGGTATTCGTACGTGCCGCGGTGGAGTCGATTAATAAATCGTGCGTTTAGTTTTGCGGTCGACGGAAGCTAGGACCCCTCATGCATTTAAAGTAAGCCGGAATTATGCGTCACGAGGGAGTATATGAGTTATGAGCTCTAAGCAAATTATGGTGATCTGGTCAGTTCCACCGTATTCAGGAAAAAGGTGATGCGGACCAGGTCTTCCACGCTGCTTGTTCATGAGCTACGTGTTCACTGGGAGTCTGATAAACAAAAATAGGCCTCCAGTGGTTGATGCTATAAGCATAATATCTGATTTGAAAAAATCGTAATTTAGTTTATTGTTGAAACTAGGAGTTTTAAGCGAAGCGGTTGAGCCCGAACTCCCGTTTATTTTCAAGCATGCGGTTGAGCCCAGGCTCCCATTTTTATGAAAAAGTTTTGAGAAACTTTTAAAGCAAAAGGTTTGTGAAAGGTTTTAAGAACTTTTCAAGCAAGAGATAAAGCCCAGCCAAAAGAAATTTGAAGTTTATAAACTTCTAAACAAGCAGAAATGAGAGTTTTATAAGCTTTTAAAGAAAAGCGAAAACAAAGCAAGCGACAAGTATTAAAAGTTTTATAAACTTTTAAAAACAACAAGTACAAAAGCAAAGCAAAGCAAAGAAAGTTTGAAACTTTTAACTGGCTTATGAAAAACTACGGAAAATAGCGTAAAAGAGAGAGTTTTACAGTTTTGAGATGTTTTCAGAAAAAGCAAACCTTTTATAAAGCATACACTCCATGTTCGTTTACCTCATTATTTTGTATTTAAAACTATTTTCCAGTACAAATGCGCATAGCAAGGCGGCTGAATATAATAGGGTTTGTCAAACTGTTGTACCAAATCTTTATTAGTAAGAATATTTTGTAAGAACATACTTTGAATTTGTATATGGAACATATGTATGTACACATAGTTTATATGATGGGAATGTGTTGGTATGCTGGTTGCCATATTTTGGATATAGTGTAAATTGGATGTATACAGGATTTGGGACATGTCCTATATGCAGCTGTTATGCTGCCGAAGTTTTTCCGCTGTTAAGATTTTACCAAATCTTAAGTTAGAATATAAAAGAAAAATTTTTATAGGAGGTTTTAGCGACAATCACGAAGCATTTAGATTTCTATTAAGTGCTGGCAGGGATTTGCTGAGTGGCGTCGCCCGCCCTTTGGAAGGGGGTGGGGTGTGTCAACATGGTATCGGAGCGAAGAGGGTTGTATACAATAACCTAGGACATGAGGAGGGATGATACACGCAAGGTGGTATGAACATAAGTATTGGCAACCATCGTATTTAAGTTAAAGTACATACATATCAAGTGAGTCAAAGTATTAAAAGTTGATTTTTAGTAATTACGACACTATGTGGAAGAGGGTGAAAGTTGATCTAGGAGAGTATTCAGCCCGGTTCCGTGCTAAATTACCTGTGAGAGATGAGCACGTAGTTGGTTCCGCTCTGCCTACATGTTGACCTCAGGTCATCTTTGGATATCTGGGCCACAGAGGGAGCTGAGTGCGGGTTGTTTCTGAGGAGCGGGTGGCCTGATTGCATAGATAGTAGTCATAGCGACGCGTCGAGTCATGACCTCCCACCGCCACCTGGGGGTTATGGAAGGCCCAGGGAGGTCGATGGGGAGTCTGGTGGGCGCGAGCCGTATGATGCGTGGTGATCCGGAAACAACTTTGGTTATGGGCCCCAGATAGAGTAAACAAGGTTCTGAGTTATGGGAACATACGAATGAGCAAAGAGATCTTGTTTTCTAGTTTTACGATGGAAAATGGGGCTAAGGATTGGTGGGATGCCGTGAGGAGGTATCTAATGGAATAACGTAGGACGATTTCAGCGAGTTCAGCGATAAGTTCTTTCCTCGTGCAGTGCGGGATTAAAAATTTGAGGAGTTCTTCAAATTAGAGCGAGAAAAGAGGTTTTTAATATCGATTAATCAGGAATACGAAAGTTCCTCAAAATAATTGATTGATTCCGCCACATTGACCAGGATAAAGTCACGAAATCTGAGGGTTTTCTTCAGGATCTGTAGTGGATTGGAGTGTTTTATCAGTGGTCTCGCGAATAGATTTGGGGACTTAGTACAGAGGCCGCTGCAGAGAGAGTTAGTGTGCCTGACGATGTATCGAGTAGATGGAAGTGAAATCAGAAGGTGCTGGAGCACGTCCCGACTCTTCCGGGGCCGATGCAAAAGCGAAGAGGAACAAGGCGAAAGGTTATAGAGGCGGTGCGGTCGAAGAGCTATCTCTAGTCAAGGATTGAACAGGGCCCCAGTTCTTCTTAGTTCTTTGGGTACTCTCTGCCTTAATCATGTCATATCGGAGAGGCGGCCTGTAGAGGAATGTGGGATTAGTGGGATTGAACACTTTGTGGCCAGGAAGTCTGTTCATTAAAGGTGCCTGTTGATTGGGTGTGGAGACATCGATAGCAGTCTAGCTGATGCGAGAGATGATGGGCATACGAGTCGTCGGGAGAGGTGTCCCGACGGAGGCCGAGCCACGGCCCGCGAGTAGAGTGGTCGTGGTAGAGGTAGAGCGGTGCCACGGGGGATCTGAGCGAAGCCTCGCTCAGGCCTAGAGTATATGTTGTGACTCATCAAGATGCAAATGCAGCTCGGATGCGATCACTGGTATTATTTCTATCGCCCGAGTCATGATGCGTATACATTAGTGGACTGGGAGCTACGCATTCGTTTGCATCGACCATTCTTAGATCGTTTCAGGATAAAGACCAACCATTGGAGGGTCGTATGAGAGTGTCCCTTCAAGTTGGAGATCCGTTACTCATGAGCGGTGGTGAGAGATAGTAGAGTTACGATTGAGGGCCCGGGAGTTCCAGCGGATCTTGTAGCTTTAGATGCGAGGATTTGATGTGGTTCGGTATGGATTGGCTATCTCGCCCAGTAGAAGCTACGTTAGATTGTTATAAAGGAAGTAAAAGAAATTTGAATGGCGGGAAATTGGTAAAATTAGGGGAATATCACAAAGATGTCTTTAAGTATGATCTACTTGCCATGGCATTGTGAGAATCTTTGCGTAAGGGTTGTCGGGGTTGTCACAGCTTATGTGGTGGAAACAAGAAAGGAGGGGCTACGGTGGATGAGATTCGGTTAGAGAGTTCGGATCTTGTTCCCGAATGATATTGCGGGATTCATAGGAAAGAGAAGTGGAGTTCATAAGTGATTTGATCGGAGACTGAGCCCATTTCCATTCCTCCTTATAGGATGGCTCTGTAAGAGTTAAGAGGCTTCAAGGCTCGGAGTTAAGAATGATAAGTAAAGGGATTCATCGGCCAGGAGCATATCCCGAAGTAGGAACTCGAGTTCTCTTCATGAAAGAAAGATGGGAGTTTGCGGTTGTGTATAGATTATGGCGGTGAACAAAGTTACCATCCAGCAATCAGTGTCACTCCCTCAGAATCGATGAGTTATTTAATCAACTCCAAGGATCACCGAGTATACTCGAGATAGACTTGAGGTCAGGGGTATCATCGATTGAGTCTGAGTGATGTACTGGCGCGTGCGAACACGAGGATTGTATTGCGGACCACCCCAAGGAAAACTGATTATATGCGAGTTGAGGCAAGTGTCGGTTTGGCTCGACAAGGTGGCATTCTTGGAATTAAATGAGTTTGTTTGCAGTGGGGTGAGTGTGGATTCCCGAGAGAAAATAGAAACGTGTAGTAAATTAGAAACATGAAGAATGTGCTGAAATTGAAGCTTCTTGAGTTTGTGAGGATATTACAAGAAGTTTGTGGAGGGGTTCTCGAGGATAGTATACAGGTAGGCGCGAAAAGATGTCAGTATGATTGGGTAGGCGCTGTCGAAAAGTTTGAGGATTTGAAAGATAGATTGACTTATTTCAGGTTCTAGATTTACCCGATGGAAAAGTTAGCCAAGTTGTATGTGGGCCGAAATAGTGAGACTTCGCCCAGGGTTCAGTTTCGATAGTTTGGTCGAGCCCGGAGTTCATCGAGGTTTTGGCCTAGTTTGCAAACGGCTTTAGATTTTCGCCTTGTTTCGTAGCGGCGATTTAAATGCGCCAGACGGATGGTCGGTCGAAGGGCTATTCGGACGTTAGAGGATATCTTGAGAGCTTGTGTGATGGAATTGAAGGAGTTAGGATACTCACTTATTAATGGAGTTTACTACAATATTAAACTATCTGGCCCGGTATAGATATGGAGCATTTGGCGCGTTGTATGGCGAAATGTAGGACTCGATTAATCTTGGGATGAGGTTGGTGAGAGAAGATAGGCCACGAACTAGTACAGTCACTTCGAGGAGAAAGTGAAAGTTGTTCGTGATAACTTGAGATAGCAAGAGATAAACCGAGAAAGTTATACGGATAACCGTCTTAGAAGACTTGCAATTCGAGATAGGTGACACGAGTCTTTTGAAGATTTCACCTTGGAAAGGTGTGTTGAGATTTATTGCAGGAAAGCGAGACGAGCTTAGTCAGGAGTATATTGGGACCTTATGAAATTATGAAGCGAGAATTAGGACTAGTAGCTTACAAATTGAAGTTACCACGAGTTGTCAGTTCGCGATACATTGCGCCTTATCGATGTTGAAATATATCGGATCCTTCACATGTATTGAAGGCCGGTCTGCGGAGTTAAAGGAGGTGACCTATGAAGAGACAACGGTGCGGATTGCGGATCATGAGCGGTGTTGAGAGACGAAGTGATTCGAATTAGTTAAAGTCTTGTGGAAGAATCTGCCAGGGAGGAGTAGCTACCCAGGACCGGAGGCTCGGATGCGCCGTGGTACCCTCGCTTATTTTCGGGATGAGGTATTTTCGTTTCCATTTCTTTTGGAGTTTGGTTGTCGTTTCGAGGACGAAATGTTCTGGGAGGGAGGATTTTGTAACACCGGAGTCAGGGTGTACGATTACATGATCTTGTAGGGGTGTATAAGAGTACCCAGTGTCGCATTGTAGTATTTTGGAGACTAAAGTAGAATGAAAGTTTATGGAACCGGAATTTGTGAGTAAACCCGAGGGTACAAATGTCATTTAGCAAAAGGATATATAAGGCGTAATTAAGTTAGAGATGGGCCATAGTAGGAATTTCAAAGTTGGAGTGCTGATATTTAAATGCTTGAAGACAAATTTACAATTAAGGAAAGTTGAGGAGGTGAAGAGAAGTCAAATTAAGGGAAGTTTAAATAGTAAAATAATAATAATGAATTGGAAATTTTCGGGAAATTACCGAAAATTCCTGATCTCCCGGATAATGAAGCAGGCTGCTTGTGGATTAAATTAGTCTCGCGAAATCTAGTAACCTAGAAAAGTTTCGTTTAATTAGGGAACCGGTCGGAATATTTTGCAATTTTAGGCGACGAGTTTAAAGTGAAACACCGAAAGCGAGATTTTTAGAAATTCGAAAAATGAAATAACGATTAAGAATATTCATTTAGGATAAATAAAATTGAAAGCAGGAATGAAATAAAGTGTTTGAGTGAGCTTGGTGTGGATAAAGGGACGTATGGGTCGCGTGAAAAGAAAAAGAAAAAAAAAGCGAAGGCAGTGGCGAGGGGACGGACGAGAGTGAGAGACGGCGCGTGGGTTGAGAGTTTTTTTTGGATTTATTTACACCTGCCTTTAATACCAGTTCTGAAAATCGGCTAGTCGGTTCGTCGGGGATAAGCGGAAGTCTTCTACTTGACATTTCTGGCGTGATCTGCAAAACATGGGATTTCGCGAGAATTCGAGTAAATGTCTGGCACGAATTTTTAGTTTTTACCGGATCTACTGGTCCCAGTGGTCATGGCACCCGGATGGAGTGGGTAAAGTTCTTCTACTGCAGATGAGAGGCTGCGCGTGGACACCAAAATCTTGGAACTTTTCGTGTTCGAGAGGAGGTAGGAGATTTTCCTGCTTTGTGTTATTCGAACTGGTATGTAATGGAACTGGAATGATGGCAGAATATGAATTTAATTAAAATTTTAGGCGGAGTTTAGAGATTTTTAGATTTTAGGAAATTTTAGGTTATTTTTCGGACGATCATTTGAATTTCGGGATTTGTTTTGAGGACAGTTTAGTTAAAATTAGTTATTGAATAGTCGGACCAATTCGAAATGTTTTGGTGTTTTAAAACATATGGAAAGTCATTTTAGTTTAGAACCTAGTAATATCATATGAATGGCGTTTAGTGTATATTTTAAAATTTTAGTGTACTACAGTGTGCAAGTGCTTAGTTGTCTTGGCGTGTGTGATCTAATGTCGTCGAGTGTGTAGAGCTATGGCTGGGGAAAGTTGTGGAGCTGTCTTCGAGTTTAGCGAAAAGAGGTGGAAGTGTTCTATTCATTTTAAATCTTAGTGTATTATTATTATAAAGCATTTCTGTTTGGTATTTCGTGGTTTGAATCTGGCTTAATTTTAAAGCAATGAGTTAAAAAAGCAATGATAGTTTGAGTTTAAATAATTTTGAAAAGAAAGCATTGGTTTAAATTTAGCAAAACCAATTTTAAATATGACAAAAGTAAATAGTTTTGAAAAATTAATAATTTTAATAATAAACGATAAGCGAATGGTTTTGAACAATTAATAGGTACTAATGACAAGCAAGTAAATGGTTTCAAAGTGTAAAACCCAATTTCTGAAAGAAAGCAGTAAGCGGCAGCCGAAAGTTTGAAAGCGGGCCTTCCCTAGTTAAGCAAGCGTAGGTGGAAATTATTCGAATGCGTGCGCGGTGGTCGATGTACCGTATTTGTCACGTTTTAGTTTTGCGATTGGCAAACTAGGACATCGTCATCGTTCAAAGTAAACGTCGCGTCTGAATTATATAAGGTTATGGTTCCCAGCAAATTATGGTGGCGGATCAGTTCACCAGTTCATAGGAAAAAGGTGATCGCGGACCAGTCCTTCCACCGGCCGCGGTCCTTGAACTTCCCGCTAAGCTGGATCGGTAAACAAAATGAGCCTCCGGTGGTTGATGTTTATAAAGCATAATATACGATTTTGAAAAATCAACCATTGGTTCCCGGTCGCGAGGCTTAGGAGAGTTTAAAACAGCAGTTGGGCCAGGGCTCCGGGTTTATTTCAAAGAATGCAGTTGAGCCAGAACTAGATTTTTATGAAAAAGTTTGAGAAGCTTTTAAAGCGAGTTTGTGAAAGGTTTTGAAACTTTTTCAAACAGGAGATAAAGAAAGCAAGCAAAAGAAATTTGAGGAAGTTTTATAAACCACAATGTGAAATGAGGATTTTATGGCTTTTAAAGAAAAGCAAAACAAAGCCAGCGACGAAGTATTAAGGTGCAAACTTTTAAAAAGCAGCAATCTGAAGCAAGCAAGCGAAAGAAAAGTTTTACAAAACTTTTGTAATAACAAGAAAGAGCTCTTGGAAAATATTGTAAAGAGGTTTTTCTGGTACCAGATGTTTAGGAAAAGCAAAACCTTTTATAAAAACATCTATTCCTTTGAGCTCGTTTACCTCGTTATTTTGTATTTAAAACTATTTTCCCAGGTACAAGTCTGCAGATGCTGCAGACATAATAGGGTTTGTCACGACATTAATATAATCTTTGTTAGTAAGAATATTTTGTAAACATCACTTTGAATTTGTATATGGAACATATGTATGTACATAGTTTATATATCAGATTAGAATGTGTTGGTATCTTCGGTTGCCATATTTTGGATATAGTGTAAAATTGGATATCACGGGGATTTGGGACGTGATGCATGTACGAATTTGTTATCTTTGTCGAAGTTTTTCCACATTTGTTAAGATTTTACGAATCTTAAGTTGAGATATAAAGAAAATTTTTATAGGGGTTTTAGCAAGCAATGCGGGCGACCGCGGGAGTTTACAGTCGTTGGGGTAGCGGTGCGGGGATTTTGTGGGTGGCGGCACGCCCGCCCTTTGGAAGGGGTGGGGTGTGTCAACACCACGATGCGTCATTCATTTTATTATTACACATAAAAATGGCACACGGGACAATTACTTAGTTCGAAATTTAGTGCAATGCGTAAGAAAGCAGTTAAATTCCAGGCGCATCATCCTAAGATCTTGGAATGGTTCACCGCGACTGCTCAAACTCACAACCCATGCCATTTGAATGTCCCTTAGACAAAGATTAAACCAAGTAGGAGGAAAACCCCTACCTAAACAATTAATGGGTTAGGAGAGTTTCCAAAGTCTCAAAACTTTGGGGAATCCATACTTAGTTTCATACAAACCATAACATCCATACTAGTGTACAAAAATCCATACCTTTGATCTTAACCTGCTTCTTCTTACTCTTCTCCTCTTCCTTAACCTTAACTTCCCTTCTCTTCTCTCTTCTTTCTCCCTAAGCGTTTTTGCTATCTCGAAAAAATGAATGAGATATTTATTTTGAACAGCATCGCTGTTGATTTTAATATTTTCCTTTTTTGCATTTGTGAGTCCCCAAACTCCCTTACATTTGCACTTCCCGGCATTCAAATTCTAACAGCGTCGTCTTTTGTTCTTATGTCATTTTAGGTCCTTTGGCAATTGCAATTTACTCTTGACTTTTGTATTAATTTGGGTTTGCTTGTTTATTTTAGCGTTATTTTATTCAAAAAAAATATACATTTACTTTATTATCTGCTAAGCATGTTATAAAAGCTATCAGGTATAATTTAAGTATTCGTTAATGTCATCCAATGGACACTATATGAAACTTCGAGAGTTCTTTAAGAAATCAAAAATAAAAAATAACAATTGCTATAAAACACTAAAAAAATGGATGGGTATGAAGAATGTGAGGATTCCTTACATTCTTCGTACCCTACCAAAGTTTCATGTTTTTAATATTTTAAAATTATTTGGGGCCATATTCCTCCTTGTCATCATCCATGGACATTATATGATACTTAAGTTCCTTCAAGAAAGCGTGGAAAAAATTACTTACAAAAAAATACTAAAAAAATCGCAAGGGTACGAAGATCGTGAGGATTCCTCATGTTCTTTTTACCCCCAAAAATTTTCAAGTTTTTTAATATTTTAAAATTATATTGGGCTATATTTCACCTTGTAATTATCCGTTGTACTTGATATAGACACCGAGTTAATTAGTCGAAGCCGGAAAAATTAGCATAAAATTACTAAAAGTGCTAGAGTATGAAGAATTTGAGGATTCCTCACATTCTTTGTACCCTCCAAAATTTTCAAGCTTTTTAATATTTAAAATTATTTTTGGTCATATTCCACCTTATCATCATACATGGAAACAATATGAACCTCAAGTTCCTTCAAGAAAGCGGGAAAAAAATTACTTCTCAAAAATACTAAAAAATGGCAAGTGCGAAGAATGTAAGTTGCTCCGTTCTTTGTACCCATCCAAAACCACAAGTTTTTAATATTTTAAAATTTATTTTAGGTTATATTCACCTAGTAATCATCTATGGCAAGTATGAACCTGAGTTCCTTGAAAAAACCGGCAAAAATTTACTTCTATAAATTACTAAAAAAAATGGCTAGCGTACTAAGAATGTGAGGATTCCTCAAATTCTTCGTGCCCTTCGAAATTTTAAAAAAAATTAATATTTTAAAATTATTTTGGGTCATATTGACACACCCCCACCCCTCTGCTAGTGGCGGGTGTGCCGGCCACTCTGCAGAAATCCCCAGCCGTTACCTCTAAACGACTAGAAATTCCCGTGGAGCGAAGCCGTATTGCTTGCTGAAAACTCCTATAAAAATTTTTCCTTTTTCCAACTTATGATTTGATAAAATCTCGGCAGCATGTCAGCTACAATAAGGACATATTCCAAATCCTGTAAACACAATTTACACTATTCCAAATATGGCAACCAGCAATGTTCTTTCAAAATAGCCTCAAGCTCCACACATTTTCACTAAACCACATTATGTACATACATATATTCCATTATACAAATTCAAAGTATTTCCTTACAAAATATTATTAATTACGACCCAGCGTCTGAATGTCGGGAGAATCTAATGCGCTCGGCGTCAGGATTCTTTGTGCACGGAAAATAGTTTTTAAAGCAGGGGAAAATAATAGGCTAAGCAGCTCGGTGAGTGTATCTTTATAAAATGTTTTCCTTTTGGGGAAAAACATCTCAAAAGCCCCGCAAAACTCTCTTTGAGATATTTTCTAGAGAGCTTCCTTACTTTTCTTTGCTTCACTTTAAAAGTTTCTAAAACTTTTCTCAAATCTCTTGCTTGCTTGCTTTATCTTGCTTTGCTTTAAAAGTTTCTAAAACTTTTCTCAATTCTCTTGCTTGCTTGTTTTAAAAGTTTATAAAAACTTTTCATAAATCTCTTGCTTTAAAAAGTTTCCAAAACTTTTTATAAATATGGGAGCCTAGGCTCAACCGCTTGCTTTAAAAATCCAAACGGGAGTCTGGGCTCAACCGCTTGTTTTTAAAATAAAGCGAAGTGCGAACCAACCGTTTGCTTTAAAACAAACACGAACTGCGATAATGATGCGCTGATGGATTACGATTTTTAAAGCCCAGCCTTGAAAAATGGCAAATCATGACCAGGTCTTTCTACTTGCTATACCCTAGTGAACCACGGGAGGCGCAGGCGCTGACCGTGTCGGTGGGCTGGACTGGAGTCAGCTTACTAGGTGAAAGGCACAGGCGCAGCACTTGGCTTCACCTTTTAGGTAAATATGGTGGAATTGACACGGGTCTCCATCACCATAATTTAGTTAGAGCTCTAACCACTATATCTTAGGTGCGTGCCACGGTCTCCTTTAAGTCGCGATGCATGAACTAAGTTTGCCGACCAGGCAAATCTAAAATGCATGAATGATATCCTAACACCACTGTGCACATACGGAATACCTCTGATCGGTATGCTTGCTTAAGACTAGGGATTTTAGTTAGGCCTGTTTTCGAAAATATTATTTTGCTTGCTTGCTTGCTTGCTTGAAACATGGTTTAATAATTCAAAACCATTGTTTGCTTTAATTATGGTTTGATAATTCAAAACCATTTGCTCGCTTGCTTGCTTGCTCTTTGAAATATGGTTTTTTTCAACTCAAAACCATTTGCTTGCTTGCTTTATTAAAGTATGGTTGAATACATCAAAACCATTACTTATTTGCTTTTCACATATGGTTTAAATCAAAACCATTTTGTTTGCTTGTTAAACTCATTGCTTGCTTTTCAAACATGGTTTACAATCAAAACCATTAAATACCAGTGTAAAACAGTTTATAATAATAATACACTAGTATTTACAAAAATAGGTTTAGAACACTCACCTTTTTGCTTACTAAAATTGAGCATGACTCCTAACTTTTACTTTGCTTTTGCTTCACTCCAAGCGAATCTGGTGACATGTACTGTCGCCTACTTATAACATAAACTTAACGTCTTACATGCGCTTATTCATACTCAACGAATAATGCCCAGAGGCCATGAAACACTTGCTGTACCGCTCCGTCTGGGCCACGATTAATACGATCTGTAAGCTGCAAAGTATGCGAAACACCAAGTGTCACATTTTGATATTTTGGGAGTTATTTTAAGGATGAAAATGTAAAAATTATAAGTTTAGTAAACCCGGAATGTGATACTAGAAGAAAGGGCAAAGTTGTAATTTCCAAAAATGATATGGAAGTCATAATGTGAGAAGATAGGATGCCAAAAATTGAAATAAAATAAGTTGATTTGCAAAAATTAAAAGGATGAAGGACTTAATGGCAACTAAGGTATAAATGGGATTATAAATGTGATGGGAATGACAAAGCCAAGCTGTTTTTTCTCACAAAAGCTAGGGCTCACGTTTTGGAGAGGAGAAAAAAGAGCAAGGAGAGGAAGAGGAGGAAGAAGAGGAAGAAGAAGGAGAAGGAGAAGAAGACCAAACCAAGGTATGTTTTGTCTTGAAATCATGGGTATTTTGGATTCCTAAGGATTTTGTTTGGAGAATTGTTGTTCCTTTGTCTAGGGTTTTGTGGAAGAGCACCCCAAACCCTTGATTTGAGTGAGGTTATGTGGATAAAGCCACGATTAGTGTAAAATTAAACATGGAATCATCATAATTTTATGGTTTGTAGGAATTAGTGGACCTTGGGTTGAATTAGCGGATTTTCACACAGGGTTTTGAGACTTTATGAATTCCAAATCACCAATTCAAGTGTTATTAAGGTTGTTATGAGTTAGATTCATGTAGTTTTGAGGTATTATGGAATAGTTGTAAAAAGGAGAATGTTGGGTTTTAAAGGGAATGCTGTCAAAATTTTGTAAGAACCCTTGTTTTTGTTTTGGCTATAGATTAGTTATAATTATCCAAATGAATTGATTCAATTGGTATTACATAAGAATAGGGATACAAATGTATAGAAGGGACCAAGATCAAATTTTAGCTCTAAGGCTCCCAAATACGGACTGAAAGGTGAACTCATGTAGCTCACTGATTATGCGCTATTTTGGGTATGGTTGTAGTGTTTTGGCCATAAGTGGAGTTTCACTCATCCAAATTGAGTGATTCAAAATTATGGGTAAAATAGACTTATATGGTAATACATTATCTGAAGGAAGTGCATGCAAATTGTAACCCCAAAGTGCCCATAAAATTTTTCAAAGTGGAGCTATGTGCAGATTCTGTTCTGCCAAATTGAGTCATCTAGATGTAAAATACAATAACTTGAGTTTTGGTGATCCAAATTGGTGATTCCAATTGGGAAAAACTTTATAACCATAGATTTAAATGAGTGAAGAAACCATTTCCAATTTATGGAGTTAAGATCCCAGAAATCAAGGATAATAGTAGGTGATTCAGTGAGTTAACCAAATTGGCATCAAAAACATGCTGTAACTTGTGTTATGTGGTTGAGGGCCTTAGAGAAGGAATTTTAAATTGAAAATTTAAAAGATGTCGTGGATATATAAAGGACTGATCTGGAGAGTTTCATAATTTTTGAAGACATTTTGAATAAATTTTGGAGTAATAAAGTCCATAGAGTATTGTTGGAAAAAGGTTGCCAAAATGAGTGGTTTTTTTTGTTAGGGTTTTTTTAGTGCTCAAGGGTAAATTGTTAATTTGGCTTTATATGAATGTTGTGTGACCCTAAAGTGACTTGCGTGTGAAGTACGTTAAGTTTTACGTATACGTAGGCGTTAATCGTTCTTTGTATTCGTTGATGTGAAGGCTAAAGCAAAGGCGGAAAATAATTGGAGTTGTGCTCAGGATTTCGGGAAACAAAGAGGTGAGTGTTCTAAACCTATTTTTTCAAATACTAGTGTATTATTATTATAAACCGTTTTACACTGGTATTTAATGGTTTTGATGGTAAATCATATTTGAAAAGCAAGCAAATGGATTTGATTTAAACCATAATTGAAAAACAAGCAAATGGTTTAGATTTAAACCATAATTGAAAAACAAGCAAATGGTTTTGATTTAAACCATAATTGAAAAGCAAGCAATTAGTTTAGCAAACAAGGAAATGGTTTGAATTATCAAACCATATTAAAGCAAACAATGGTTTTGAATTATTAAACCATGTTTCAAGCAAGCGAGCAAGCAAAAAGAATATTTTCGAAAATAGGCCTAACTAAAATCCCTAGTCTTAAGCAAACATACGGTGGGAAATTATTCGTACATACGGTGGTGTTAGGATCCTCATTCATGCATTTAGATTTGCACGAGTCGCCGACTTAGATCATGCATCATGCATTTAAAAGGAGACCGCGACGCGTCTTTGGAGTATATAGGGTTAGGCTCTAACTAAATTATGGTGATGGAACTGGAGTGATTAAAGTATAATTCACTAGGAAAAAGATTGGCGTGGAGCTAAGGCCTTTCCACCTAGGTGATGCGGGACCAGTCCTTCCATAAACACAGTGTCACTGGCTCCCGTGTTCACTAGAGATGCGATAAGCGAAAGGCCTCAAGTGGTTGTTGATTTATAAGCATGTTTATCTGATTTGAAAATCAACCACTAGAGACACGATTGAGCCCAGCTCCGTGTTTGTTTTAAAGCAAGCAGGTTGAGCCAGATCTCCGTTTTTTATTTCAAACAAGCGGTTGAGCCCGAGCTCAGTTTAGATTTTTAAAGCAAGCGGTTGAGCCCGGACTCCGATTTTATTTCAAAGCAAGCGGTTGAGCCCGGGCTCGATGTTTGAAAGTTTTATAAACTTTTAAGCAAGCAAGTATGAAAGTTTTAGAAACTTTTTAAGCAAAAACAAAGCAAGATTTAAAGGAAAATATCTTGTAAAGAGAGCTTTATCGTTTTTGAGATATTTTAGGAAAAAGAATCCTTTTATAAAGCATACACTCAAGACCGTTTAGCTCATTATTTTCTGTTTAAAAACTATTTTCAGGAATGCAATTCTGACGGTATTCGGACGAAATAGGATTCTCGACTTTAGTATCGGTCTTATTATTAATAATCACTTGTAAGAAAATACTTTGAATTTGTCTGAAAAGGAATATATGTATGTACATAAGGTGGTTTTGTGAAAATGTGTGTGGAGCTTGAGGCTCTTTTGAAAGAATGTTGTTGGTTATATAAACCGAAATAGTGTAAATTATTATCTGAGATTTGGGACATAATAAATATATCGTTGTTATCTTTGTCGAAATTTTATAAAATCATAAGTTTAGAAAAGAAAAAAATTTTATACGAGATTGAAACGGCAATGCGGCCGGCTTCCTGAGATTTTCTAGTCGTTAAATTAGCGTGAGATTTACGATGGAGTGGCGGCACACTGCCGATAATAGGGGTAGGGGTGTGACATCGCTAGGGGCGCGAGGAGTGCGCTACATTTTCATTGAGTTCAGTGCTAAACTTTGAACTTCTCTTAATCATTTATTAAGGTTCCTAAACTAACAGTGTATGAATTTGAGCTTAATTATACAAATCGCAGCGTGCAGGGCATTTTGACCTTGTGGTACCGGTACCGCTCTGTTCGATCACCGGTACCCAAACCGGATACATGTAGTGAAGATGCAGAAATTTACAACATTGAATACCAGTACCGCTGTGAGTACCGGTACCGATTGAGTTACGGTGGGTGGTACGGTACCACCTTGTTTTCAATAAATTTGCCACTTCGCGATTTTGCTTTCGGAAATGTTGGTTTTTTCCCTTTTTGGTACCATTTCTCCTCATACAACTTCTCCATTCCATTTTACCTCAATAATCAACATGGAATTCATCCAAAACCACTCCATAACACTTGTATTGGTGGTTTGGAACTCCATACAACAAAACCCTAGGTAAAAATCCTAAAAATTCAACCTAAGGTCCACCAATTCCTACAAAATCATATACTTATGATGATTCCATGTTTAATTTTTACCAAGTAGGATTTGCAGCAAAACTCAAAAGAATTCTAAGGTTAGGATGATCTCTCTGAAACCACTGGGCGAGGAGCAACTAATCTCCATACCAAAAGCTTAGGAATCCAAAATACACATGATTCCAAGACAAAAACATACCTTTTGTTTGGTCTTCTCCCACTTCTTCTTCCTCTTCTTCCTCTTCTTCCTCCTCTTCCTCCTCTTCCTCTTCTTTTCTCCCTTCTTCTCCTCTCCTATGGGTTGCCCTAGCCAAATGAGAACAAAATGTGATTTTTGTTTGTCTCATCTCCTATTTATAATCCTATATTTCTCCTAATTGCAAATAGGTCCTTGATCTCTTTAATATTTGAAATCAACTTGTATTATTTATACTTTGGCATACTACCTTCTTTGATTATGCCGCCGTATACCGTTTAATTATTCTGATCTAAATGTAACCATAGTACAGCAATTCCGGGTTCATAAATTTATGATTTCACAATTTCATCTCCAAAATACCACGATATGACACTTGGTGCACACTATCGCCTACTGATTAATATCTTGTGCAGCTCATCTCGGGACGGGGCGTTACACATATTCCACCTTGTTATCATCAGTAGACACTATATGAACCTCAAGTTCAAAGAAAGAGGAAAATATTTCTTTTAAAAATACTAAAATTGCTAAGTGCAAGAAGAATGTGAGGCCTCACATTCTTCGTACCCTCCCAAATTTGAAATTTTTTTTTAATTTTTAAAAATTATTTTAGGCTATATTCCACCTTGCAATCATCCATGGACACTATATAAACCTTAAGTTTCTTCCAGAAACCGGGAAAAAAATTACTTATCAAAAGTACTAAAAATTGGCTAGGGTACGAAAAATGTGAGGATTCTTCACATTCTTCGTACTCACCCAAAATTTCAAGTTTTCTTAATATTTTACACTTATTTTTGGCTATATTTCACCTGGTAATCATCCATGGACACTATATGAACCTCAAGTTCCTTCAAGAAACCGGGAAAAAAATTTCTTAAAAATACTACAAAAATGTCTAGGGTTCGAAAAATGTGAGGATTCCTCACATTCTTCGTACCCTCCCAAATTTTGTAGTTTTTTAATATTTTAAAATTATTTTGGGTCATATTTAAACTTGTCATCATTCAGAGACACTATTTGAACCTCAAGTTCGTTCAAGAAAGGGGGAAAAAATTTTCTTCTCAAAAATACTAAAAAAATAGCAAGGGTACGAAGAATGAGGCCTCACATTCTTCATACCCTCCCAAATTTAAAAGTTTTTTTAATTTTTTAAAATTATCTTTTGTTATATTCCACCTTGTAATCATCCATGAACACTATATGAACTTTAATTTCCTTCAAGAAACAAGGAAAAAAAATTACTTATCAAAATACTAAAAAAAAATGGCTAGGGTTCAAAAAATTTAAGGATTCCTCACATTCTTCACACCCTCCAAAATTTTAAAGTTTTTTAATATTTTAAACTTTTTTTTGGCTATATTCCAACTTGTAATCGTGTGGACGTTATATGATTTCAGAGTTCTTTCAAGAAGCAGGAAAAAATTACTTCTCGAAAATGGTAAAAAAATTGCTAGGGTACAAAGAATGTGAGGATTCCTCACGTTCTTCGTACCCTCCAAAAATTTCAAGTTTTTTAATATTTTAAAATTATTTTGTGCTATATTCCACCTTGTAATCATCTATAGACACTGTATAAACCTCAAGTTCCTTCAAGAAATAGGGAAAAAAATTACTTCTTTAAAATACTTAAAAAATGGCTAGGGTTCCAAGAATGTGAAGATGCCTCACATTCTTCGTACCCTCCAAAGATTTAAACTTTTTAAATTTTTTAAAATTATTTGGGCTATTTTCCTCCCTATTAATCACATCCATAGACACTATGAACCTCAAGTTTCTTCAAGAAATCGAGAAAAAAATTACTTCTCAAAAATAGTAAGAAAATGGCTAGGGTACAAAAAATGTGAGGATTCCTCACTTTCTTCTAACCCTCCAAAATTTTCAAGTTTTTTAATTTTTTAAATATATTTTGGGTCATATTCCACTTTGTCTTCATCCATGGACACTATATGAGCCTCCCGATTTATTTTAGAAGCCGGAAAAAAATTACGCTCCAAAAATACTAAAATTGCCCAGTGAAGTGTGGGGACTGCACGATTCTTCATTGCCCTACAAAATTTTTATGTTTTTAATAGTTTAAAATTATTTGGGGCTATATTCCACCTTGTCATCATCCATGGATACTCTATGATCCTCAAGTTCCTTCAAGAAAGCGTGAAAAAAATTACTTTTGAAAAATACTAAAAAATGGCATGGGTACGAGGAATGTGAGGATTCCTCATGTTCTTCGTACCCTCAAAATTTTTAAAGTTTGTTAATATTTTAAAATTATTTTTTGCCATATTTCACTGTGTAATCATCCATGTATACTAAATGAACCACAAGTTCCTTCAAGAATGTAGGAAAAAATTACTTCTCAAAAATACTAAAAAAATGGTTAGGGTACGAAGAATGTGAAATTTCTCATTCTTCGTGCCCTCCCAAACCACTAAATGTTTTTAATATTTTAAAATTATTGCAGTCCATATTCACTTTGTCATCATCCATGGACCTTTATATGAACCTCGAGTTCAGCAGATAAGTGGTAAAAAAAAAATTTATTCTTTAAAACACTTAAAAAATATGCATTTAAGTCACGAAAATTGTGAGGATTATCGTTCTTATTCTGCCCTCAAAAAATTTCAAGTTTTTAAAAAAAAAAAAATTTATTTTGGGATATTTTCCTCCTTTTAATTATCCATGAACACTATATGAACCTTAAGTTCCTTCAAGAAACCGGGAAAAAAATTACTTGTCAAAAATAGTAAAAAAATGGCTAGGGTACGAAAAATGTGAGGATTCCTCACATTCTTCTAACCCTCCAAAATTTTAAGTATTTTTAATTTGTTAAATATATTTTGGGTCATATTCCACCATGTCATCATCCATGGATACTATATGAACCTCAAGTTCCTTTAAGAAAGTGGAAAAAAAAATTACTTTTCAAAAATCTTTTGAAAAAAATGGTGAAGTGCGAAGAATGTGATAATTCATACATTCTTAGTACCCTTCCAGATTCATGCTTTAATATTTTAAAATTATTTGGGGTCATATTCCATCTTGTCATCATCTATGGACACTATATGATCCCTAAGTTCCTTCAAGAAGCGTGAAAAAAATTTCTTTTCAAAAATACTAAAAAAAATGGCAAGGGTACTAAGAATGTGAGGATTCCTCGCGTTCTTTGTACACTCCCAAATTTTCAGGTTTTTTAATATTTTAAAATTATTTTGGGCTATTTTCCACCATGTAATCATCTATGGACATAGTGTGAACCTGAAGCTCCTTCAAGAAATCGGGAAAAAAATTACTTCTCAAAAATACTAAAAAAAAATGGCTAGGGTATGAAGAATGTGAGATTTGTACCCTCTGAAATTTTAAAAAAATTTAATATTTTAAAATTAATTTTGGCCATATTCTACCTTGTCACCATTAGTGGACACTGTATGAACCTCAAGTTCCGTCAAGAAATGGGGAAAAAAAATTCTTCACAAAAATACTAAAATAATGGCTAGAGTATGAAGAATGTGAAGATTTCTCACATTCTTCGTACAATCCCAGATTTTAAAGTTTTTAAATTTTTTTTAAAAATTATTTTGGGCTATATTCCACCTTGTAATCATCCATAGACACTATATGAACCTAAAGTTCCTTCAAGAAACTGGGAAAAAAAGTACTTCTCATAAATAGTAAAAAAATGGCTAGAATTATGAAGAAAATGAGATTCCTCGTCGTCAAACCCTCCAAAATTTTCAAGTTTTTTAAATTTTTTAAATATATGTTAAATTTATATTGCATTGTCGTCATGTGGACACTATATGAAGCTCAAGTTCCTTTATGAAATTATAAAAAAAAAAAAAAAAAACTCTCAAAAATACTAAAAGGACGAAGAATGTGAAGATTCCTTACGTTCTTCGTACCCTCAAAATTTTTCAAGTTTTTTAATATTTTAAAATTATTTTGGGTCATATTCCATCTTTTCATCATACAGGGAAACTATATGAATCTCAAGTTCCTTCAAGAAAGCAGGAAAAAATTACTTTTCAAAAATATTCAATAAATGGCAAGGGTACTAAGAATGTGGATTACTCACGTTCTTTGTACCCTCCAAAATTTTCAAGTTTTTTAATATTTTAAAATTATTTTGGGTTGTATTCCACCTTGTTTATCTATGGACACTGTATGAACCTTAAGTTCCTTCAAGAAATCGGGAAAAAAATTACTTCTCAAAAATACTAAAAAAAAATGGCTAGGGTATGAAGAATGTGAGGATTCCTCACATTCTTCATACCTTTTAAATTTTTAATATTTTAAAATTATTTTAGGTCATATTCAACTTGTTATCATCGGTGGACATATAGACTCAAGTTCTTTCAAGAAACCGGGAAAAAAATTACTTATGAACCTCACATTCTTTGTACGCTCCAAAATTTCAAGTTTTTTTTAATATTTTTGTGAAACCCCGAGAAAATCTAATTTTTACGAAAAATGCAAAATGACCAATTTAGGTCCAATCCGGAATTTTACATATCTCGGATAATGACGGACTTCACCGTTGGAATCGTCTCGCGAAATCTAGCTACCGCGTCGAATTTCGTCAAATTCCGAGACAGTCGGAATTTGCACCTTTTTTGAGGCAACAAGCATAGTGTGGGGCCAGCTTGGCGCATTTTAGTCGCTCACGATTGTGCCACGTGTGGAATGCGAATTAGTCGAAATTTGCGAAGCTCAAGTGTGGGGCCCATGTGGACATGTGGCACCTCCTAATTAGATGGAAATCCAAAGTTGGTGGGTTAAATGGATAAGAAATCCTACGAACTAATGTGATTGGACGTATGACGGCGAGAACCTGAGAAGAGCTTTAACTCCATTTGGCTTTGTCGATGCGATGGGGAGAGGGAAGTAGATTGGCAATGGAGGGTTTTAGAGAGAAAGTCAACTTCTCTGGAATTTCCAGGTATTCGGGCAGATCGGATCTCATCAAATAAAAATAGGTGTTCTCATGGGGGCATGCGTGTGCTGCGTTTTATGAGAATTTTGACAGGAAATCCAGGGTGAGGTCTTCCCTACTACTGGATTCTTCAGTTTAAGAGCCTTGTAAATGGTTTTGGTTGATTTGAGGCCTTGGTGGCGGGTTTGATCGATCTGGTCGGACGGAAATGCAGAAAATTTGGAACCCGTCTTGAACAGTCCACGGGCTGTTTGGGGTGGCTTGTGTTATATTTGTGTGTTTTGCTTGATGCTAAATAACATGCAAATTGTATTTGGTGTGAATGAGGTCGAAAATGGCCATGGATTCTATGGAACCGATGCTTGGTGAGAGGGTTGCCAGGCGATGCGCTGCTCGTTGGGGTATTAAGCAGACCCGGTTGCTGATTGGTGAAAATGTCCATGTGGTTTTGCATACTATTGCTCAAAAATGATTGGCTCGAGATATGGGTGGAAATAAATTGTTAATGCATAAAATTAAATGTGTTAACATGTTATTGAATTATATAAAAATATAATTGTCTGTGAGCCATTGGAATTAAATTGAATTGTTGATTAGCCCCAGTGAGCTAATTCGGATGTTGTTGCTATGAATTGAATAACATGATGCATGTGGGTTAAAATTTGTTAATATATGCATGATTGAGATATATTAACATGAGTTGTTTGGAAATGGCATAATGCATTCCATATGCACCGGGGCACCCTAGAATGGTAGGTGTGAGTGCATGGCGTAGAAGAAATTAAAGGAAAATGGATTTGTGAAATGAATTTTCTATGGAAGATTTAGGAGGAGTGGGTTGGGAGATTGTCCAACAATTCACGTCGGAGGGGCCCATGAATTGTTTCTGGAGGTTATCCAACAAATTCGCCTCGGAGGGTAGTCGATATATTTACGAAACTCGGTGTAGTGTTTTGAGAACAAAACCTTTTGTTTTGAAAGCGTATTTTCTGGGTTTGGCTTGGGCATGCGTGGGGGGAGTCAACGAGGGCTCGAGAAGTGGGAAGAAAGGGTGAGTCGCGTTATCATCCATATCATGTAGACATTAAAGTAGGATCATGTATTTGCTTGAGTGTGTTTGGTTGTCATTCACGTATGCTTGGCTTAGGTTGGGAGTAACCCGTGTAGGATAATTCCACTCACGGGCATTGTTCACCTTGTCGGGGGAACATTATTTGAGTCTGAGGAGTGTTCGGGAAGGCCCGAAACTCATTACAGTGGCTTTCAGAAGAAAATTGGATTGTGGCTTTGACATGAGGAATTGTAAAACATGTATTGATTATAGAATTTTAATATATGTTTGTGTTAAATGTAATAACTCTCTTGAACTATTGTAATATAATTTGGTTAGATTTTTGTTGAATATTGATCTTATGGGGCCCAGTGTATTTTACTCATGACATGGAGACACGGAGTTTTCAGCTAGGGATTTGAAGCCGGGTTGTCAATGGACTCTCGGGATTTGGGGCGTCTCAATTTTAAACTTATTTTTCGCTATATTCCACATTGTAATCATTCATGGACACTATATGAACCTTAACTTCCTTCAAGAAACTAGGAAAAAAATTACTTCTCAAAAATACTAAATTTTCATTTTTTATTTATTATTTTTAAATTATTTTGATCCATATTCCACTTTGTCATCATCCATGAACATTATATGAACCTCAAGTTCCTTCAAGAAAGCGGGAAAAAAATTTCTTCTTTAAAATACTTAAAAAAATGGTTAGGGTACCAAGAATATGAGGATTCCTCACATTCTTCGTACCCTCCAAAAATTTAAAGTTTCTTAATTTTTTAAAATTATTTTTTCTATTTTCCTCCTTTTAATCATCCATGAACACTATATGAACCTCAAGTTCCTTCAAGAAATCGGGAAAAAAATTACTTCTCAAAAATAGTTTAAAAAATGGCTAGGGTATGAAAAATGTGAGTATTCCTCACATTCTTCTAACTCTCCAAAATTTTCATGTTTTTTTTTAAATTTTTTAAATATATTTTGGGTCATATTCCACCTTGTCATCATCCATGGACACTATATGAACCTCAAGTTCCTTCAAGAAAGAGGGAAAAAAAATTTCTTCTCAATGATACTAAAGAATCCTCACATTCTTTGTACCCTCCCAAATTTTCAAGTTTTTAAATTTTTTTTTAAATTATTTTGAGCTATATTCCACCTTGAAATCACCATGGACACTCTATGAACCTCAAGCTCCTTTATGAAACTGGGAAAAAAAATTTAGTTCTCAAAAATATTAAAAAAAATGGCAGAATACGAATTTGAGGATTAACCGCGTTAACATGCTCTAAAACTACAGTTTTTGTATTTTAAAATTATTTTGGTCATATTTCACCTTGTTATCATCATTTGGACATTATATGACGCCGAGTTAAGCGATAAATTAGGAAAAAATTCTTACTTAAAAATTCACAAAAAAAATGCATTTGAGGTCTGAAGAATGTGAGGAGCCTGCATTCTTCGTACTCTCAAGTACTCAAGTTTTTAATATTTTAAATTTATTTTGGTCATATTACTTTGTCATCGTCATTTAGACCCTTATATGAGCCTCAAATTCCTTCAAGAAACCAGGAAAAAAATTACTTTTAAAAAATACTAAAAAAATGACTAGAATAGGAAGAATGTGAAGTTCCATACATTCTTTGCACTCCCAAATTTTCAGGTTTTATTTTTGCAAAATTTAGAGAGGCGCGTATATTTTATTTTTAGTCCATCCTAATAAATCAAAGTCAAAATCAAAACGATTTACACCAAAATATCTTACAATTTCATTTTTATTAAATTTGAATTATTTAAAAACATTGAATTTATTAAATTGCAAAAATGATTATTTATGCACTTTCAAATATATTTGCAAATGTAATATCATTGAGTAATTATTTTTAATGATACATTCTTCAATTAAAAATTTTATTTAAAAAATTTTTCCTCAATCTTTATACATGAACTTTTAATTTTATCCGTTTCTCACAAAAATTCTTCAATTATATGATTGGTAAGTGGAGAAATAGAATATATGTGGGGTGCATGAGATTGCACCCCTCCTCAATAAGTGGTAACTTTCTATAGCAAGTTGTGTAGGTTTCATTTTTATTTACAATAAGCACACACATCAAAATATTAGTGGTGGGAAGGAAAGGTATGGAACCCCGATTGATAATTCGATACCATAGAATGACTCAAGAATTAATAATATAGAAAGGTACATTCCTCCGGCCAGCTGTACTTTGGAGAAATTAATTTGATAAGAATGTTTGGATGTGATTTACGAGAGCTTCCAAAATTAATCTGGGAATAGTATTTTTACTGTGAGGTTAGAGGTGGGATAATAAGTTTGGTACAGTGAATTGGTCTACTTTGATTTATATTTTTAACTATCCAATTGAGAAAATTATGATCAGAATAGAGCAAGGGTTTATTTGCCTGACCCAAAAAAGCCTATGGGCCGTTTGGGCTTAGATTGGGTCTGGTCACTTGGTTTATTTTGACTCATTTTTAATTTTAAAACAAATATAAAATAAGAAAGAAACATAGCTAATGCTATAAAAAGGAAAAAATATAAAATAGATTTGGTTTTTTTTTTTTCTTCAAACTTTCATAAGTAACCAACCAATAGAAAACTTCTATATTTGTTTTTTTCTTACCCTTTTTGTTATTTCAAAATTTCCCTGTTGTTTTCTAGAAACTAAATTACAAAGGATAAATGCTTTGTATAAGAATTATCCTTAAGGAAACTGAGAAGAAGAAGAGAAAACCCTCACGATATTGAATTGAACCCATTAAGTTAGCACTCATACTTCTTCTAAATGAACCATGGATCAAAGGCAGATCCACCTCTCATTCGAAGTTTCTTCCATTAATGCATAAACTATTTGATAGTGTGAATGGATACCACTGCACTTGAAAGTGTGTGGCTTCCATGAAATTAATATCACATGATTCCATAAATTAATAATTATTTCCGGTAAAGAAGATTGGTTACGCTACATCATTTTAGGCAAATTAAATGAAGCCAAATGAATCTTATCTCATGACTAATCATTTTGTCCACTTGTTTTCATTGAATTAATTACCATAATTTAGTATATATATAAAAAAGTTATTGTCAATTAAATATCCTACTTTATTGGTCAAACTATTTTAAAATCTCCTCTAGCTAATTTTGTTTGTGATTTGTAGTTTGCTTTATTTTTGTATTCTTCTACTGTCATGTACAATAGTTTTCACTGTCAGGATTTAGGGAACATTTTGTAGAAAAAATTTCCAAAATTGAAAAGAATTGTGGAAGAAATCCAACTTTGGGCTTTGTGGAAGAGTTGCGTTGACTAAGAGAGCCAGACATTGATTCAACAGTTTTGGGCCAATTTTTCCAATCAACCTGTTACTTGATAGAATAAAATACGTTGATATTAATTCGATTCGACCCATTATCTGTCATTTTCTCTCAGAGCATTAATTATTCAAACTCCATGAAAAATAGGTTTGGCTGAATAGACATTTCAGTGCTAATTCAAACGAGTTCGTGCATTTTTTTTACTAGATATTATGGACGGGATAAAGTTTGTAAATCTTTCGAGTTTTAAAGCGTATATCGCTTTCTTTGTAAATTTAGTATGTCTCGGCACAGCATAAACATTTTTTTGGATCTCAGGCTAGAAACTTTAACACATGTGGAGAGTATTTAATTAACGGGAGTTTTAGTAGCCTTTTTTCATTTGTGTCCCTTTCTAACGGCATGAGCGTGCTTGATCTATTGAAGTAAATATTGAGAGTATCTTGAGACCGAAAAAAAGTTCAGGTTCAAAGTAAGACGTACGAGCAAAAGCATTTGTGCACTTTATCCATATTATGCACAAGATGAAACCTGCTATAGATCAATATTGACCATATTGTAACCCGTCATCAATGCTTTTCATATGCTATTTTCAACAATATACAATATTGAACTAGTTCAACAATATTGAACTAGGCCATTGCTGCTCTATAAATGCAATGGAACTTCTCAAGCTTTTCCACTCAGCATTAATTCAAACAAATTAGCACTACTACTGTTCGAAGAAATTAACATATCCCGAGTCAAGTCTTAGCATGCTCTCTAGGCCAATTTTCAGAACCGAAAAATCGTCCATTGGCCAGTTATCATCCTAACGTTTGGGGTGACCGGTTCATATCCTACACCCCTGCAGACGAGGTAATTCTTGAATGAAAAATATGCTTAAAAACCTATGTACTTGGAAGTTGTTTTTCTTAATTTGTAGTTTAAGAAAATTACTTGGTTAGCTCGGAGTAACACGTCTTGGGTGAAGAGAAGCGGCCAGAAGATCACGAAGAGGAAATTGAAGGAAGCATGAATGTAGGTTGCGTGACAACAGTCTTCTCAGCTTGACTGAAATTTGTCGATGCTTTGCAACATCTCGGAGTGGCATACCACTTTGAAAGAGAGATAGAAGAAGTGTTACAACTTATTCATGATAGCTATCCTAATGGTGATGATATGGAAGGTGATATCTATAATGTTGCTCTTCAATTTCGGTTACTAAGACAAGCTGGGTACAATGTTTCAATAATGGTAGGCAAAGTATAATCATATTATACGACTAAAATAATATCTCCTTCTTATAATTCCAATCTTTACATTTAAATTGGTAGGATTTATTATGTAGGGAATTGACAAGTTCAAGAGTAAAATGGTAATTTGAATTTGATCAATGATATAAGAGGCATGCTGGGATTGTATGAGGCTGCATATCTCGGAGTTCAAGGAGAAGACATACTTGATGAAGGTTGCTACACCACCCATCCCAACCAACATGGTTGAACATAGAATATCCTCTTAAAGAACAAGGTTGATCATGCCTTAGACGGCCTATCGGAGAGAGTTTAGAGAGGCTAGAGACAAGGTGGTATATATCTATCTATCGGGGCTGAAACTTTGCATGACAAACTCTATTAAAGGCGCGAGTTGGATTTCAATTTAGTGGAGTCCCTACACAAGGAGGAGCTAGCAATGTGCTAGGTTTGATTTCAGATAATTAAATAACTAGCAGATATACCTCTTTCTCAAATTTCGTTGAGCTAATTGTTTTATATATATAATGAATTTTAGGTGGTGGAAAGAGTTAGACTTTGCTTCAAAGCTACCATTTGCGCGGGATAGACTAGTGGAATGCTACTTCTGGATACTTGGGGCGTATTTTGAGCCTCAATATGTTCGGGGTAGACGAATTCTAACCAAAATAATGGCCATGACATCCATTATAGATGATATGTATGACGCATATGGCACCCTTGAAGAACTCGAGCTCTTCACCGAGGCCATTGAGAGGTTTGAGATATGCAATTAAATGACCAACCTTGATTAATGTATTGAATATGATACATTAGAGCCATGTTTTCATTTTTCAGGTGGGATATTAATAGCATTGACCACCTTCGAGAATACATGAAACTCTTTATGTCACTGTTAGATGTGTACAAAGAAATTGAGGAAGAGATGGAGAAAGATGGATACGATATCGGCTTCACTATGCAATAGAAGCAGTAGGATATTTTGCATTTACTTTGTCTTATGTGAAGTACATATGAGCGGGGATATGTATATATATAAATATAGATATAACTTGATGAATTATGTGAGCGAGGATGAAAAAGCAAGTTAGAGCTTATTTTCCACGAGGGCAAAATGGTTCCATGAAGGATGCATACCAACAATAGAAGAGTATATGAGTATAGCACTGGTCAGCACAGGTTACTCCATGATTACAATCATGTCTTACATTGGTATGGGAGAAGTCGTAACAAAGGAGGCTTTTGATTGGGCAATCAATGATCCCAGTGCCGAGCATCAAGCGTAATTTGTAGGCTCATGGTGACATCGAGTTCATAGTATTGTGAAGCTATTCAATTAAAAGGGACATAGAAACCCAATTTCAGACTTCATCAATCTTGGTTTCAATTTGATAAAAATACCTTTATTATTTTCTTGTAAAAATAAATTTTTTTAAAACGTGCATGTAAATACTTATAATAGAAAAGGGTATTTATGTTCAAAATAGGTTATTTTAAATAAAAACAAAACGGATAAAAAGTTAGATTTACAAAAATTAGAATCACATTTAAGGCTTTTTAAACAAATATTATATTGTGAATATATTGAGAAATTGGATTAGTACAAGGGACAAATCGAAAAAATATTTGCAATTTTGATCTCTTACAAAAGTAACCTTGAAAATGTCATCTTGCATACAAAAATATCTCTAAAAATGTAAAAATAAATCCCCCATCAGATAACTAAATCCCTTATGAGCATTTGTCTCATCCCCACATTATAACAATATCTCTAGGAGCATTTTTATCCGAAATGGTGTCTTTTTATACATCTTTTTGCATTTTAAAAGAAGGTAGTTTTCTGGAAATAATTTTGGATTTGTCAATCTGATTATTCAAATATAACGTAACCTTGACCTTATTAAAGCTCAATCAAATATATCTATTGTACTGTTCTAATTTTTAATACTATTACCATATATATATGCAGTTTGAACAAAAGAGAGGGCATGTCGCCTCAGGTGTTGAATGTTACATGAAGCAGTATGACGTCTCTGAGGGGTGGTGTGCGATAAATTTCGAAAGGAAATTGCGAATGCATGGAAAGATATTAACAAGGCTGCTTATAATAAGTCTACTTGATGTTCATTAACTCTTACTAAATCGTGTACTTAATCTTCTGTAGCCATGGATGTGTCTAATATAAAGACGGGTACACTTTTGTTGATGGGTACACTCATGTTGGAAAAGTGATGAAGAATAATGTTATGTCACTGCTCATTGATCCTATAGTATGAGCATATGATCAAGTTGATCACCGTCTATTGTTTTTTTTGTCTTAGCTAAGGAATAAGATGCATAAATTAAAATGTTGTAATAGTATGGAGGAAATAGAATGTTTGCTACTACTAGTTTCTCTCTTGGTTTAGTTTATAGTTTACATCGCATCAAGTATCATGTTAAATGTACAGAGTTGCATTGAAAACAAATCTAAATAAAAAAAGCATATACATGTATTATGAATATTCCATCCTAAATAAAAATGTATATCCTAATATTCAATGTAATGACCCAACTCTTCATCAGATATTGTCTGGTTCTAGGTTTTGTCTTTTCACCAGCATTTCTCGGTTTTGCTTCTCCATTGGGCCTACATCTTCAAGAAAAGGCTTTGATAGTATTGAGTTGAAGTTCTCTTAGTATATGGACTCACCTATGGACACTACAATCCATCCCTGTGTGGCCCAACGGGAGCATTTACCTCAAGAAAAGCCATTCACACATGTCGACTAATCGATGTTGATGTGCCTATGAGACTGAGATTGAATTTGGTACAGAATCCATGAATGCATCTGAGGATTTTCTTGAATTTGAAGATCTGTTCACCACTGAGTTAGCATGCGTATTGATCTTTAGTGATGAATATGGATCTCCTCCCATGTTCAGGCAAGATCTCCATTTTGGTATTATTTGTAAATCCTACCATTATGGAGGTGTGTCGTCGGAACAACAAATTTGTGTGACATTGTATCCCAAGGTTGCTACGATGGAGAGATGTTCTCTCTCCAATTCATGTCTCTGCAAGGTCAATTTTCGACCCCTTCAAAAAATTGGAAGGTGCTCAAGGGTGGGCTTCAACCGATATATGCTTACGATCATCCAACTAGGGATAGGGATGTTAGCTGCTTTGATTGTAAGAGGAATGTGGAAAACCGTAAGCTTTGTCATACGGCCTAATCAACCAACTACCCAACACTTATCCGCGGTGTCGCTAATGTTGTCGCATACCTTATGTCATGGTGATCGCAAAACCTTAAGAGTCTTCCAACCAGCATTTGGGAGTCGAAATCCCTTAAATCTCTCATTTGCTCTAATTGTTCGCAGCTACTGCACTTCCGCTAGTCTTGACAAATATGGAAAACTTAAGGGAGCTTCACCTGGACAAGATAGTTATAGAAGAGCTACCCTCATCCATTGAACATTTAAATAGGCTTGAAATTTTGAATCTACAAGGTTGCCAAGAACTTGTGACTCTTCTAGAAAGTATTTGTAATCTATGCTTTCTTGGAGATCTCAATGTCAATTACTGTTATAAACTCAACAAATTGCCACAAAACCTGGGGAGGCTGAAAAGCTTGAAGTTTCTTTCCGCTAGTGGCTTAAATTCAAGGTGTTGCCAATTGCTTTCTTTGTCAGGTTTATGCTTCTTAAAGTTGCTAAATCTATATGATTCAAAGCTAATGCATGGGGTAATCATGAGTGATATTTGCTGCTTGTACTCGTTAGAAGTATTAGATATGAGTTTCTGCAAAATAGATGAAGAAGGAATCCTTATTGAAATTTGGCGCATGTCATCTCTAGTAGAATTAAATCAAAATGCAAATTGTTTTAGGAGCATACCTACTTGGATCAATCAACTTTCTATGCTGAGAGTCCTTAACTTGAGTCACTGCCTAGGACTTGTACAAATTGCAGACCTTCCATCCAGTATGCGAGTCTTAAATGTACATGGGTGCAAATTGCTAGAAACTTCATCACCTCTATTCTCATCTTCGCTATTCAAATGATTCGAATCAGTGATTCAAGTACCGTTTCTTTTTTTTTTTTTTTTTTGAGGTGGAGGGGGATATATGCGACATGGGTTAGGATTTACATGTTAATTTTATTTTCCGCAGGATATTATATGGAAAAGCAAAGAAAGCGAAGGAGTGTGGGATCCATCTTATATATGCTTCCCATGCTCATGAACACAACCCTGCCTCTATTGGCAAATCACTGATACCAACTATTACTATTATTCGAGAATGTCAACAGGATGAGCAATCCGGATCCCAACTAAAGCTTTGTGCACATAGAGATGTTGTCAACAAATTAAAGACTTTTTTAGTGTTCCTTACAACCTGATAGCTTCTACATGCGGAGGTGCAAAAATCTTAGGAGCCTTCCAAGTGTGTTGTCCCTTACACCTCTCATCTGCTTAGGGTCGTTTCGATTAAGGAGCTTCCTTAAACCTCGAGGATACGGAGAATTTAAAAGAACTTCATTTAGATGGAACTCCATTATAAAAGAAACTACCAAGATCAATTCAACATCTATATGACTTCCAATTCTTGAATCTGGATTATTGCAACAACCTTGTGACTCTTCCTGAAAGCATTTGTAATTTGAAATCTCTCACAGCTCTTTCTTGCTTTAGCTGTTCAAATATGAGGGAGTTCTCCGAAATATGGGAGAATATGGAAGACTTAATACAGCTTGATTTAGGTGGATTTTCCATACAAGCTCTACCATCATCAATTAAGAATCTACGAGGGCTTCAATTTTTTAATCTGAGACTTTGCAACAACCTTAGGAGTCTTCCAAGCACCATATGTGAGTTGAAATCACTTACAAGTCTCTTCGCCTGCCGTTCATCATGAGCTTCCCGCATATCCTAGGGATATGGGAAATTCTAAAATTGCTTTATTTAGATGGAACTGCTATAGAAGAAACTACCGTAATCGATTCAACACCTGGGCTGCGGCTTCAATATTCGATCCGATGTGCCGTAACAACTCAGGTGTCTTCCTGAAAGCATTGATTATTTGAAATCTCTAATAACTGTCTCTTACTCTAGCTGTTAAAACCTAAGGATGTTTCCTGAAATCTCGTAGAATATTGAAAATTTAAGACACCTTTATTTGAGTGGAACTTCCATAAAAGAGTTGCCATCATCAATTGAACATCTACAAGGGCTTCAACATTTGTATCTGAACATTTGGTAAAGAAATTGGAACATTCTGCAAAGCATTTGTAAGTTGGATCTCTAAACAATTAAATGTCGACATTATAACTCGTGACCCCCAAATTCCCTGGGGTCTTTTTTTTTTTTTTTTTTTTTTTTTTTTTTATACAAGAGTTTAATGTACAACTCTTTTACATACCAAAATATATTTTACAAAATTTCTTCTCAGTCTCTTGACACCTTACTTTCCACTTGTCTCCTAACCTACTCTTCTTCCCACTAAATTCCTCATGCAAAACCTATCCAAGACACCTAGCATCCACTAACATTTATCCTCATGCAAGACTACTTTCTCTAGACACGAGCCTTCACCGCATGTATCCATGGTGTGGGACTTCATGCCACTTGTCATTTATTCATTTACCCAATTACCTCGAAATATGTGCAAATCCCGACTGCTCCTGGACCAACGAATTCGACGTGGTAACTAGATTTTCGCGTAGACGACTCAACTGAAGTCCAAGCCATTATCCGAGATCTAGAGTATTCTAGATTTTGACCGATTCTTACCGTCACCCTTCTTTCAAAAATTCGGATTTTCCGGGGTTCCACATTCTTCCCCCCTTAAAAGAATTTCGTCCCAAAATTCCACACACATACGCATCAAACCACATGCATATGTAACCCTCCACAACTCAAATACCTTTGGTGTGTAAGCGATGACCTTTCCAAGGTCACCATCACTGACAACCCGATGGGCCGTCAACCTAATCCATGTCAAGAATGACATCAAAACCCGATATGTCTATCACCCGAAGTTCCACCATGAGCAGAATCCCTTAGATCTCTGACTCACAGTTTCAACCTACCTCGTCAACTCTCACCCTAGGTCTTAGGGGAGAATTTTCCAGCCACTGGTTCTTCCAGAGGCCTCAACCTCCAAGCCCAAACCTACCACATCGACAGCACAATGATCAGTGATGCATCAAACAACAAATGCCCTGGTCCTTAACGTGCCATCTACACACATGTCAAATGGGCAACAAAGGTTATTAAATTTTTCTATCCCAAATTAACTAATAAGACACATGCCACTACTAATGCACTCTACTCACAGAACTATAACTCATTCATCACCCCTTTTTCTTTAGTGGTGCCAACTGCCAACCACTAACACAACCTACTTCGATTTTTGAATTTAGATGATACTCATTTCCCATGTACTATGTACCAAGTATATGCTCTATACAATATGTCACATTCGATTTATCTTTCCAAACCCCTAGTGTTCCTTGTTTTCCACATACATATATCACGTATATAATTCACACAATAGGTAACACCCAATCATGCACATACAATCAAAGCATACACACAAAACACACAATGCATGCTGTGATCTAATCCTGTCCCGTGGACTCCTAGGTAACCTCCTACCTAGACCTTGATACCCAATCATGATCTGGACATCAAATTTTCGAGCACTAGGTAATTCTACCCCAAGTCCCAACACCAAGCTGTGGTGCTCTTATCTTACTGACCATGGCTTAACCCATGTCCCTCAAGCCCTAGGTATTCGTATACCTAAGCTCTAATACCAAGCTGTGACGCCCCAAATTTCAGGGGTCTTTTTTTTTTTTTTTTTTTATATACAAGAGTTTAATGTACAACTCTTTTACATACCAAAATATATTTTACAAAATTTCTTCTCGCCTCGATTAATCTTTACTTCCACTGCCTCTAACCTGCCTTCTTCCCACTAAATTCCTCATGCAAAACCTATCCAAGACACCTAGCATCCACTAACATTTATCCTCATGCAAGACTACTTTCTCTAGACACGTAGCCTACCTGCATGTATCCATGTGGTGTGGGACTTCATGCCACTTGTCATTTATTCATTTGCCCAATTACCTCGAAATACGTGCAAATCCCGACTGTCTCGGAATTCAACGAAATTCGACGTGGTAACTAGATTTCGCGAGACGATTCCAACGGTGAAGTCCGTTTCATCATCCGAGATCTAGAAAAATTCTGGATTTTGACCGAATTTTACCGTTCTACCCTTCTTTCAAAAATTCGGATTTTCCTGGGTTCCACAAGAACTTGAGAAATTTCCTGAGAATCTGGGGAGTTTGCAAAGTCTAGAGGCTCTGGGAGTTTCATGTCTTAATCTAAGCATCGACTATTTTAATAGCTTAGCTGCAGACATCATTCAACTTTCTAAACTAAGAGTCCTTTACTTGAGTCACTGCCACAAGCTCCTACAAGTTCCAAACCTTCAACCAACCTTACGAATTCTAGATGTACACAACTGCAGCTTGGAAAATTTATCTAGTCTTCCGTGTCTTCTTGGTTTTTCTCTCTTTTTTGTTTCGAATCAATAATCAAGGTATGATGTTTCACAAAATTAATTTACCCCTAGCTCTTCTTCATGAAGGCATTGTATTTACCTTGTAGTACTTCTGTGCAGGAATTGGAATGTGGCTCTTATTTAAACAAGGCAATCGAAGTTATTACTCCTGGAAATAATGAAATTCCACAATGGATAAGCTAGCGAGAAAAAGGATCTCATAAAACAGTAGACCTTCCTCCGAATCGGCACAAAAATAATGACTTCTCAGGATTTGCTATATAATATGTTTGTATTCCTTTGGCTTCTACTGGGACGTGGATAATGTACGATTCATACCTTTTCGACTAAAGTTTCATATAAAAAGATATAAGATAATATCACTTCTTACATAAGATATAAAATTTTAAAAGAGCTTCATTTAGATGGAATCGTTTATAGAAGAATTACTGAAGATCAATATTTTTAACATCTAAAAGGACTTCAATTTAATCAGAATATTATAACAACCCTGAGTCTTCCGTAAAGCATTTGTACTCCAAACTTCACAATTCTTTCTTGCTCGGTCGTTCAAATCTAAGGGAGTTCCCGGAAATACGAGACCTCCTTTGAAAGCATTTGTAATTCTGTAATTTGTAATTTGTAATTAGGATCACTGATCACCTCCTTTGTTACAATTTCTCCCATTCCAATGAAACTCAATGTTGCAAGTATGAGTAACCCGAACTTGGCAAGGTAATACGCATACTCCTCCATTGTTGGTATCCACATTCAGGTAAACCATTTTGCCTCACATCGGGAAGTAAGCTCGAACTTGATTCTCTTTATCCGAACATCACCGTCCGGAAATATAACTAGGTATGTTGACATTAAGATCAGGTTTCGTTCCCAGTACTAAGCAAAGAAAAAAATATCAAAGAAAATGATCTTCTTGTATTAGGTTGTCTAATGAAAAATTTCAAAGAACATTAAACATAATAAATTACATGGAGACTTACATACTCTTAAATCATTTAATTTTCATATTAATGAGTCAAAATAACTAAAACTGGTTTAAAGTAACAAATAAAAATAATATGCTCGATTTAACTACATTTTTTTTCTTTCCTCAAATTTTATGGGAACCAAACATAACCTAAATAAAATGCAAAGGTAGAGATGTCCTACCGCTTCTATCGCATAGTGAAGCCAATATTGGTATCCTTGTTTCTCCATCTTTCAATTTCATCAGACACATCCAAGAGTGCCACATAGAAGAGTTTCATGTATTCTGGAAGGTGATCTATGTAGTTAATATCCTACCTTTAAATAAAAGACATAGTCCGGAATAAAGTATATATAAATACATAAAATACAAGACCAACATCATAAAAAATTTCTTAGTTTTCAAACCTCTCAATGGCTTCTGTAAAGTGCTTTAGTTCTTCAAGTGTGCCATATGCATCATATATATCATCTATAATAGAAGTCATGGAAATTATTTTGGTTAAAATTGCCTAGCCCATAACATTTAGGTTCGAACACTCCAAGTATCCAAAAGTAGCATTCCACCAATCTATCTCGTGCAAAAGGTAGTTCTGTAGCAAAGTCTAATTCTTTCCACCACCTAATTAAAAGACGATGTCGACCGCAGCGTACGTAAAGGAACACCGCTTTCTTTATCGGGATGGACGCGCCGGCCGCAGGTAGAGCCGCCTACATTTTCATTCGAGTCCCTTGGGATAAGCTTAAGCTTCCAAGTCCCAAAACACCCTAGTCGTTAAGCTGACTGCACATACATACTCCACCATGCACCGGGTCTAGCTCGCATTCTCCGCTTCACCGTCCTTACCACCGCTTGAGAGTCATGATGGGCGATGAGTTTTCCATGACACATCATGAGGCTCCATCTCACTAAGATCGCTTCATATTCGGGCCTCATTATTAGATGCGAAGTCTAACCCCGCATGGTCCGCTCTCTATCCTTTCCCTACAGGCTTTTGCCAAGTTGACTCAAATCCCATTTGGCGAGAAGTGTCGGCCCACATTAAGGATCCACCACCAATGTGTTACCCGGTCTCGCATCCGCCAGTAGTTCTCGCTGGCAAACTAACATTCGTCTTCACCTAAGCCGGTTTATACTAAATACTCGACTCAATTTATCTCAATCGCCCACCGAGCCATCATTCCTAATATGGTCAAGCCAGGTACAGTGCTTCGCAAAGGAGATTGCTAGCACGACGATAGGCGGTTTCCAGAAATAAAGCTTCTTAGTTTCCGTACGGAGGGCCAATGCTGCTTGTTCGAGACCGGTATACCGGGTTTCTTCTTCGGATAGAGATTTGCTTACGAAGAATATTGGTCTTTGCTTTCGGTTTTCATCTTCTTTGAACAAAGCTACACTTACAAAGGCTTCTGACACTACTAGGTAAAGATAGAGTGTATCTCCTGTCCTTGGGCTAGCTAGAATTAGTGGTTCAGTAAGATATTGTTTGATTTCCATGAAAGTCGGGTCGCACTCATTCCAAATTGATCCCAGCTCCCTGCAGTGATAAAAAATGGTTTTAATCAGGTCTCGTGAAACGGATATGAACCGCGCAGAGCCGCCAACTCGCTTAGGTCGATTGGTTGCATCATTTTCTGTGAGGTAGGATCTTGAGAGTCCATTATAGCTTTAAGTTGAATAGGATTGGCCTCTATCCCTCTTTGGGTCACCATAAAGCCTAAAAATTTGTTTGAACTAACTTCGAACGCACATTTCAAAGGGTTGAGTTTCATGCAATACCTTCGCAATAGTTCAAAGGCTTCTTGTCGATGCTTGGTGTGGTCGAAGAGTTCTTTGGATATTACAAGCAGGTAGTCGATATAGGCTTCCATGGTGTTACCCAACAGCGGTCGAAATATCTTAGTTACCAATCTTTGATAAGTCGGCCAGACATCCTTCAAGCCAAAAGGCGTCACATCATAGTAGTATAACCCATGCGTACGAAGGCTGTTTTCTCCAAGGCCGCCATATGATCTAATGATACTCGCAGAAAGTGTCCAAAAATGACATCCCATGCTCGCTTGTTCACAATTTGATCTATACGTGGCAAGCGAAGCCATCCTTTCGGGCACGCTGGCTGAGGTAAGTGTAATCTACACATACGTTACTATTCATTTTCGAACCACTACCACGTTGGCTAGCCATTTGGGGTACTTCACTTTTCTGATGAAACTTGTTCTCAGTAAGTTGTCTACTTCCATTTGAATGATCTAATGGCGATCCGAATGGAAACGCCACTTTCTCGCTCCTCACTGTCCAAGTACAGTCTTTTCTCTTCCGCCTCTCTGTGGCGAATCATGGATTGCTACTGTGTGGGTTTGATATTCGAGGGGAGGAATTTAAGAGCTTTTCTCTCATCTCTGTTCCCGTATAGATAGTTGATAACACTACCGTGCGGCCAGTTGCCTACTTAAAAGGTCAACTTGCCCAACGTTAGTGAAATAAATTAATCAAGCCGTAGTAGGTCAAAGGTATATTTATCGAAAGTGCAGCCGCACTCTACCGATCATGCATTGTAAGGTCCCAAGTCCTCTACGATTGAGAACAAGACTTGTTGAGTGACTGGCCCAGCTTTTACAGGGAGCGCGACATCTCCTAATGTTACAGTAGTTACACCATTAAAACCAGATAGGATTCGCCTGGCTGAGTTCAACACACCTAAGGAAAGCTTCATCTCCTCAAGGCCCGTAACACTCCCGAGTATATGCTCCCAGTCGTTCGACATGTTTAGGTATTTTGTAAGAGCACTTGAATGTTTCGTGATTTAAATGCGAAACATGGAAATTGAGAAACCCGGAAATTGTACAAGATATAAGGACAAATTTGTAATTTGTCAAAAAAGGAGCTTAAAAGTCATAAGTTGATAAAATGAGAGGCCAAAGTGGAAATAACATAAAGTATAGTGAAATTAATAGAATGAGGGAGGACTAAAAGGCAATTAAAGAGACGTAACCCAAAAAAAATGGGTTTTTGGGAGCCAAACATGGCCTAAGGAGAAACCCTTGATTTAAGACCAAATTTGGTCTCACTTGGGAGAACAAACCAAAGAAGAGTAAGAGGCGGGAGAAGAAGCAAGAAGAGGAAGAGGGAAGAGGAAGAGAGAAGAAGAGAAAAGAAGAAAGGAAGATAAAAAAAAAGGTATGGAACTTGTGAAAACCATATTTGTATGGATATATGTTTATGGGTTGTGGTTGTGAGAAACCTAACCCTAAAATAAATTCTTATAACAAGAGCATGGGAATCCTTCTCGAGGTCGGGATTCATGGTTTAAGTTCAAGTAATTGAGTTGGGTTTAGAATAAACCCTAACAAATCTTTGTGCTTGGTTTGTGTATGGGTTATAACCCATATTAGAGTTGTTTGGGAGTATTCATGAAAGGTTTTTGAAGAAACATATGTATTGAAGGATGATTTGAGTAGAAAAGAGATTACAAGATGAATTTAGAGTGGTTTTGATGTGTATATAGAGTATTAAGTTGATTTGGGTAGCAATATATGGAAAAATGGGAGAAAACCACCATTTCTGGTCATTCCCGAGGACATGTACCAAGACCGGCATCAGGTACCAGAGGTTTGGGTTCTCGGGTCGACGGTCAACCCGCACTCTAAGACAGTCGAGCCGTACGCAGACACTCCTCGCCTATTTTGACCAAGACCGTATTTTGGTCATAACTCTCGCTTGGCTTCTTATCCGATTTGAGCTGACAGTTAGGGCGGGGTAAATAGACTTCAAGGAGAACAATTCTCCTAGAAATAGGTATCGCCACCTCGACCTAAGTGGCCTGGGTAAATTCACTGGGAAAGTGGGCTATGTTCGCCAATTTGTTCTATTTTTAGAACATAGAGCACCCAAGTTGTTTAGGACATAACTTGAGTTTCTTTGCACCGATTCTAAAGTATCTCCAGTTGGAGAAGAACCCTAGCACCTTAGCTTCAAAGTAGTACAAAGAACCGCATCAAATATGAAGTGAAGATCCTAAATGATAAAAGACAACGGCCACGGGGCTGCTGGGAGCGCTGCAAGTTGCTGATTTTCATTACCACTTGCAATCCTGCATAACTCTTCGTTAGGACTCCATTGCCATGGGTATTCTCGACTCTATAAAGCTCATTGAGTCAAGAATCTAACCATATGCTATTCAATGGTGAATAAGCTCACATCTTTGTCTGAAAATTGAATTGTTGTACTATGTACTAATCGCTGGTTAAAGCAATTAGAATACATGGTAAGAAATGATAGATACTAACGCAGAAATGCAACATGTATAAATGTGTTCAAGCAAATGGAATGTGATATGAAAATGGAAAAATTAACTGAACATGAATATGAAATGAAAGGCAATTTTATGAACATTATAATGGTTAAGTTATATATGATTATTATCGCATATAAACTAAAATATACAAATGATAGGGAAATAATGGAATGAAAGTATACGGAATGAGTATGTGGATTTAGCATAAGGAATGTAGCATACGTGAATGAGTATATGAATGAGTATACGTGAAATGAGTATATGAATGAGTATACGTGAATGAGTATATGAATGAGCATACGTGAATGAGTATATGAATGAGTATACGAAATGAGTATATATATATTGATTTGAATTATTGTTATTCGAAATGTTTTATTACACATATGCATAAAAGCGTGTATTTGAACTATAAGTGAAATTATCGCATAAAAGTAATGATTTTGAAATGTATCATTGAATGACCAATACGGCGATTCACCAACTGAATTCGCCAAGAAAGTAATCAGAATATTGAATGTGAAATCACATTTTACGAACACACACGGATTCACCAACTCCACCATTCATGAAGGTAACCACTGTTGAATGTGAGATCACATTGCTACTAAATGACAAACATGACAGGATTCACCAACCCACCCACCGGACCGCTTCAATTTACACATATGTGAAATGGTATGTTAAATGAAAACCACATTGCTACCGAATGACAAATTGCGACAGGATTCACTAATCGACCGTTATGAATGTCTAATTCTATAGCCATATTTGAAATGGTAATGTTAATGTGAAACCATAACAATGACAAACAGATGATTCACCAATCAATATGTCGTGGAATGTCTAATTCTATAGCCATATGTGAAATGGTAATGTTAAATGTGAAACCACATTGTTATCGAATGACAAATGTGACGTATCATCAAATCGAACTGTCGTGAATATCGAATTTATAGCCATATGTGAAATGTTAATGTTATTGTGAAACCGTGATTACATCGACGACAAATCAGACAGATTCACCACTGAACTGTCGAATGTCGCACTCTATACTACATGTGAAATGGTAATATTGAATGTGAAAACCACATTGCTACTCGAATGATAACAGATGTGATTCACCAAATCGAATCTGCCATGAATGTCGACCTTACAGCCATATGTGAGATGGTGATATTAAATGTGAAATCACAT
>JAEQBH010006970.1:0-308861 GCA_016808115.1 Tetrastigma voinierianum | reverse complement strand
AAGCTAACTCTATGAACCCACACTCTATCACTGCCATGTGGCCCTTGCTTCAAATTTAGGAACCCTAAGCTGCGATACCCAAAGAAGGGCCGAAAAATATTCGGGCTTCATGAAGAGCCTGCGAACTCCACCCAAGTCATTGCCTCAAGTCTCTAGAGTCTTAACCTAGTCCCACCACACTCGGACCTCGCCTCTAATTGAAATACAACCAGCTTGATCTCGTCGTATAAGAGGTGATAGCCATGGCCTCCAAACACCTTCTCAATATGCCTGAACCAGCATTGGCTCACTACCACTGATCTCCTCCTCCGTAAATATCTGAGATACGTGCTCAACTTCCTGAGGTTACTCTCGAACTCCTCGCTACTAGCCGCACTAACCGTGCAACGGCAACGGCCGTAATCCTTATGGCCTCAAAGAAAGGCCTATTGGTAAAATACAAGCAGGTCACGAGAACCCATGGACGACGCCTACACTAGCCTTGACTAGCCATCTACACATGTCAAATGACAAGTTGAGTTTTAATGAAGTATCTCTAAGGGTGTAAATACCGCCCCGAGACACTATTCACGCACCAAAAAAAAATTTCATGCACCACGACAAACAATCATAGGTAATGCAAGATAAACATACCATATATTAAGTCATACACAAACAAAAATTTTATTTTTTTGTATTTTTTTTAACAATGACCAGGAAGATCCATAAATAAATTTTCCACATTGACTAAATAAAGGTACAACATGCTGCACCGCAAAGAAGTGCGGTCGCCAGAGCGCGCACGCAGCGAGGCTATCACGCGGCACCGCCGTGTCACGCACGCTTATGCACTGGCAGGCGTGCTGCGGTCGCGCCGGCATAGCCGGGCGAGCTACTGGGCACGCCCTAAGTCGCGACACCATGCACATGCCAACCTCTGTCGCGACCCAAAGCCTCGGGTCAACACACAAATCCAACAAGGCAAACCCAGAATCATGTCACACACCAAAAGTGTGTCACGACACTCACCGTGCTAACCTGTGTCGCGACACCAAAACTTCAGTTGCCAAGCCTCGTGCTCAACCCGACATGCGACACAAAACTCAGGTCGCGAACACTAGACTTCCCAATAGCCAGCCCCTTGTCTCGACTCCAAAATGCGTCACGTATTAATCGAACATACCCACAGCCGAAGGCCCATGTCGTGACATCAAAACCACGTCGTGACGCCCTCAAGGCCAAACCAGGTCACGACATGAAAATGATGTCACAACCCAGGGCCAACCTGGTCCAACCTCAACCGTGTCGCGACACAAAAATTGTTGTTGCGACATGAGGCCAAGAATTCATGTCGCGCGAGCCGCTCACCAGCCGCCGGCGCGCATTGCCGGGTAACGCGCCTACCAAGGTGCGCTTGTACGCCTGTGCCCCGCCCCTCACGCGGGACACGACTGTGGTTCACCCGTGACTAGAAAATGTAGTGTACCATCCCGCTTCCTCCCTATATATATATATATATATATATATATATATATTTTTTTTTTTTTTTTCCGTAATCCTCCGTAGGGCCTCTACAAACCCGCTACTCTTAAGATGCAGTCATTCTCCAAATCACTAAAAATATGTAAAACACCCTATATTTATATACTTCCACAAATTAAAGAGTTTGGTCATAACCCTTTTCCTCAGGTGAAAACTAGAATAATCTTTCAAAATTCCACAAAACACATCCTATTCATATCCAAAAACTACAACGACTGTCCATAATTTTTTTTTTTTTTACTCATTTCTGGACCATTATGCCCATAATTCCTCAAACCCCTAAGGTTATATTTCTCAACCATAGTGTTCAACATTTTACTATATGCTATTTACCAAGCATACAATCACACAACACATATAACACAAAATCACGCAACAATCATCAGAATGCACAATGAATGCATGATCTAACTGCGCCCATCGAGTCTTAGCAATCGTGATACCTAATCACTCATACTAAGCTATAACTCTAAAGATCCAACATCTAGCTCTAGGTATTTATAAATCTAGGCTCGATACTGCTTCGTGATACCCAAACCCGGGTTCGTTGACAACCCGTCATCCCGGGCTGAATACATGTAATACTGAGAGTGTCATAATGCCACAAATGAGTGTCTCTTCACTCGAGACTCAAACATGAGTAAAAATGGGCCACGTCTACTCCATACATCCATACTCACCAAAATATAACCAACTATATTACAACAGTTTCGTGGAGTTAATTACACTTATGGCAACATGTACCAATCAAAATGTTTCATACATGTTTTACAAAAATATATAATCAAAGCCACATGTCTAGCTTTCTTTCTCAAAAGGTTTTACTAAAGTGAGCGCTCAGGCCTTCGAATACCCCGTATCTGAAGAGATCCCCACGATATGCAAGAATGCCTAGTAGTCAATCTTTCCTATACGTTACTCCCCACCTAAGTGCTCATGCAATGGAACACCAAACATTCAAGTAAAACATACAAGTCTCTACCAAATGTCTAAAGATATACAGATGAGAATGTGATACACTCATTCCCACATCTCGAGCCCTCACTGACTCCCTCACGCATGCATAAGCCAAGTGTGAGAAAAACACTATTTTCAAAACAAAAGGTTTTTGTTCTTGAAAACACATTGTTCAATTTTCGATAAATGCAGACATCGACAATCCTCGAATAAATTTGTCGGACAATCCTCCGGTGGAATGCTGACAACTCTCCGAAACAATCCATCGACATCCTCCCATGTGAATTGTCGGGACACATTTCCAAAACAATTTTCGACAACTTTCATATAATTTTCTTTTCGACAACCCTCGCATTTTCATTCCTATTTTGTGGATTACAATTCGACATAACCAATTTTGAGCCAACCCTCCGAAACATGTCATGCACTCATACCTATCGTTTAGGTGCCCCAAGACATATGAAATGCAATATGCCATTTTGTAATAATACATGTAAACGTATCAAGCATGCATATATTAACAAAACTTTACACAAAGCAACATGTTATTCATACATAGTGATAACACCAAAATTAGCTCACATGGGCTAATAAACAATATGGCAATCCATCTTGAACTCATTTTAAAGAACCACACAAATAGTTAATAATAACAACACATTGTTGTCACATGAATCGCCCAACCCATACGTCTCTGGCATGGACTACTCTAGTGGATTTCACCACTAATCCCAATCTGAACTCGAATACATGACCCACAGCCTCATACATCCCTATCCATTAAAATGACTCTTAGCCAAAGAATAAAAACAAGTAGGAGAAGACTCCTACCTCCCAGAGTTGCCAAAACTTCACAATACCGGTACCCACGCGTAGCTCTTGCAGTGGGGATCAACTTTGCCTCTTGTCTCGTCGGGATTCGATGGATCGATCGCCGGAAAATCTAAAGAAAAGGTATGTACCGCTTCCAAACTCTCTCTTCCTTTCTCCCTCTTCTCTCTTTCTCTCTTTTCCTCTCCCAAATTGGTCATCAAGGTTGGTCAAGAGAACTTGTCCTCTCATGCCACTTGTCTATTTCTAAGTGGTTCTTTGGATTACACCCTATCCACTTATCCATCTACCATGGATTTCCATCCACTCACAAGGTTCCATGTGTCTCCTATGGCCCCACACTTGAGCTTATGTTTGACTAGCTCTCCACTTGACACGTGTCTCATCTTGAGCCACTCAAAATGTTCAAAGTGTCCCATACTACTTTGGTGCCTCGAAAAGCGTGAAATTCCGACTGTCTCGGAATTGAACGAAATTTGATGTGGTAGCTAGATTTCGCAAGATGATTCCAACGGTGAAGTCCATTTTGTCATCCGAGATCTAGAAAAATTCCGGATTTTGACCGAAATTACCGCTTACTATTTTTAAAATCGAATTTTCCGGGGTTTTACAACCGAGGTTTTGAAGGAAGTACTGGGCCGGCTGGACGGCGATGATTAAATGGCTCCAAATAGTGATATTTCAGCCCCGATTGCGTGTTTTGGAACACTTTTTGTGTACTAATTCAACTTAATTAACCCAATTGGCACACATTAAGGTCCCGACTTTACTACTAATCGTATTTTTGTGGTTATTTTTGTAGTTTATGCAAGCTAAACCGCTAAATTGTAGTCGACTTAAACACTTAAGAATCTAAGCCAACTCGTGGTTGCAGTCGGTTAGAAGGAAAAATCGAGAGCAAAATATAGAAGGAATTGGGTCCCTGCAGGAAATTTGCAGGGTTACGAAAATTCGCAACTTGTAGAATTTCACAGGTTGCGAAATTTCGCAGGTTGAAAATTTTCGCAACTTGCTCCCTGTGTCTTGTTTGACCCCATTTTGACCAACTTTTTGTAACTTCTTCCTAAACTACCCTCTAAGTATTATTGGTAGTTCATACATTTTTGTAATTTCCCTTGTTCTGAGCAAAGATATAAGGCTCAAATACTAAGGCTTTGTAAAGGGATCACTTTATGTATTAAATTTTGGCGCAGTTTTCACTCCTCTCGCTGCTTTTCTTTCTCCCCATTTTCTCTCACTTCTTCGCTACAACATTCCCCGAGGATGACAACTCGAGGATGGTTACAAACCCTCTTATCCTTGAAGAGTAGGGCTGCTGGGCTAGGGTTTTGAGGTAAATTGCTGGTCCTCTTGTTTTTAACGCAAGCAGTTATTGTCATTTATGTCTCTATCTCTCACTATGGGTTCAAATCCTTTTGATGTATCTTGATTGACCAAGATTTCTGGCAATCTTCTAGTGGTTCATGGATGCTTATTGGCTAGATCCATTGAGGCTTGTTTAGTTTCCATTTATTTGTCACTCCGTAGGTAGATCAAAGGATCAATTTTTATTGCTTTGAAATATTAATGACCAATAAATGTTATATCTCAAGAGAAAAACAATTGTGGTCTTGGCTTTATAGCTAAACGAAGATCTGGTTCGGGAAATGACTATAAGTCATTCTCCCCAACGCGAGGAAAAGGACCCGAGGACCTCTTAGTTGCCCTAGAACCTCAAACCTAGTGGCCCGAGGCTTCAAGGAGTTTCTTTTATATTTTATTACATTTTAGTGGCAGTCTTCAAATCACCAACTCTAATCGCTTTTATGAAAACCAAAATCCAAAGTGAAATCACCATTTTGAACTGTTCGCAAGTTACCTACACGAAGAAAACCCATCCTGTGGTTCAACCTTAGCCACTATATCAAGTAGAAGAGCTGCTACGGCAAAGAAGAGGCTTAGGCTTATAAATATTTTTTGATTCGAGCACCAAATCTCTACTCTTGTGCATGCTACGATTTTAACGACCAATGTAAGGCTGCCGCTGGGATGGTGCCTAAGGCAAGTGACAGTTGTCAACTTGCGGATCCACATCACAAGTACGTGAGTTTTCAACCTTTTTTTTTTACTATTATTTCTCCTAGCAGTTCACTGTTAGGTTGATCTAATTTTTATACTGGCCCATATACAATTTCAATCTTCATTTTTTTTTTCTTGCTAACATTAACCTTTTTGGTAGCCTGTTTTGTTTTTATCTCTTGTTGTGTTTTTTACTCTTTTCATAGGAGTTTATGCAACACCGGATAGAACACAAAGAGGGTCGATTAGAAAGGAGCAAAGGTTCCACAAGAACAGAGCCGTGAATCGAGCATACATGGTGGCCGATGGAGCCTCCACCGAGGAGCAAAGAAGCCAACAAAGTCAATATTAAATCCCGAATGCATATAGATCAATGAGGATCATATACATCCTCCAAGGGTAAGTGCACTCCTCATTGTGCCCCTTTCCTGTGAGGACATACCATCAAGCTCTACATTGTGCCCCCGCCCCACTCCTTTCCATGGAAATGGAGAGGAAAACTGGAGCACCACATTATCCGGGAATTCGAGGAAGTATGCACACTCTTCAAAGGGGACATCTCCAATGTGGACCGATGGATCGGGGTTAGCTCCTTACTCTAAAGGACAAGGCTAAGATCCGGCTCACTCTAAGGCCGAACTATTAGATTGGGGAGATATGTAGGTCGAAGCTTTTTAAAGAAATTCTTCAAAGACCCATAAAACCAATACTTTGAAGAGGGGCAAATTTTTACACCTTGGCACCCCCATGAAAATGAGAAATTCTACCGCTGAAAGGTACCTGCAGAGACCATCGCCCGCCAAACCATGGCTTTGATACTTGGATGTTGGTTAATCACTTATAATGGAACGTCCTCGGCTATGAAGCAAAGCTGTTGGAAACTATGTACGGAGGGGACTTAATGGGAAAACATCCAGAGGAAGCCATGGACTCTCTTGAACTATGTGGCCGAGACATTCAGCTAATGGACGAACCCAACCCTGCAGCAGAGGACGAGACTTGTAGCCAATTCAAAGCGAGGCATGTACTCACTCCACAGAGACACAGATGAAGGCAGCTATTCACCTTGGCTAGAAGGCTTGAGAGCTGAATGCTAAATCACCATGAGGCGCGAAAGTGCCGATCGAGGCATCTATGCCTAATCGGTTCCATTTTATTTGTCACCCACTCGAGCACCAAGGAGAGCACCGCCCAATTTGCTCCTTCATGATATGATGGCTTTCAGCATGCCAATGTTGTGGGTCAATACAAGCTCCACCAACCACTCGCCCCAAATGGCAACACCCCATAACCCTAACCTGGAGGAACCATCCTAATCTCTCATGGAAGTTAAAGCCCACCATATGTGCCCCCTATCGCTACAGAAGCATGGTTCTTCATCCTGCTCACAACCACCACTCATCATCATCCCTACCGAACAAGCTATCATGAACTTCCAGCAAGGGCAGAGCAAATTTTTGTGAAGAAATGTATAAAGATTACTCAAGCTAACTAGAGGATTGATAGCACGGAAGGCACACGAACAAGAAATGAGAACCCGCAGCCTTAAAAATTTCCCAAAAAATTCACAAAACCTATGAAGTATTCACCAAGGTCGACTAACCAGCAGAAGTGAAAAGGGAAATCCCCTCTGCATTACCCAACTTAGAGGAGTATGATCTGAACTCTTCCACGAACCAACGCTCAGATAGATGAAGTCAAGGCAAAGGGGATCACTTCGAGAAGTGGAGGAGGTCGAACAACGGGCCCCCAAACCAACAGGTAAGGCCAGAGGTTATGTGAACTGCAGGAGTTAGCGATTAAATAAGACATTTAAGAAGAGCACACCTCCACCTTTTCCTCAAGCTTAAAAGCAAGAAGAAGGCCATCAACCAGCCGAGATTCTAGAAGTGGTATGTGTGAAGGTCAATATCTCTCATAGACATTATAGATCAAATAGGTTCCAACTTATGCCAAATTTTAAAGCGACCAGGTATAGCGTAAGCAGAGGGTTAAATGTTGACAAGAAGGCCTTCCTAATAGAACAAGTCAATGCCATATTTTAGTGCAAGACTCCAGTAAAATACAAAGATCCGAGTTTCCCTACCATCTCTGAATACGCAGGCACTTCAGGTAGAAAAGGCACCGCGACTGGGAAGCTGGGCAATAACTTGCCTCATTCATACAAACTAGGTCTGGGAGAGCTTAAGCTCACCCATCAAGCATTTTGTCCCCTGCGCATAGATCCATAAAAATACCAAAGGGCACTGTGGAGGATGTTTTAATACAAGTGGATAAATTTACTATCCCGCAGGACTTAGTTGTGTTTCGATATAGAACCTGTGAGCACTCACCAATTATGTGCCTATCATCCTCGGAAGACCATTCTTAGCCACCTCCAATGCAATTATCAATTGTCGAAATGGAGTTATGCAACTTACATTTGGGAACATGACCTTAGAACTTAACATCTTCCACTTGAGTAAAAAGCACATGCAACTAGTGGAAGAGGGTCCAGAGGAAGTTTGCATAATTGATACAATTCTGGAGGAACAAGCTTCATTATGTTAAATGATGTGCTAATTGAGGAGCCGGTCTGATTGTTCTAAAGAGTTGCAGGGAACCCAAGACATGTGCACTGTACATGGCCCATGGAGAAAAAAAAAAAAGAAGAGCCCTACCTCTACTGACCGGGAAGAAGCTAATGAGCCTTAAAAGATGGATCCTGCCTTGCTCGTAACTAAAATATGCATATTTAGAAGAACATGAGCACGCCCGCTTGTCATATCCTCCCTCAAGCCAAGATTCATAGGAGAACAAACGGGCATCCTCGTGAAGAACAAGCAGCATCGGGTGGAAAATCACTAATCGAATGGAATTAGCCAAGTAGTTCAGACCCATCATATCACTTTTATATGAAGCAAATCGTGCGTACCAAGTGCAAGTAGAGGGAGATTGAATCATACGCAAGTAGGTGGGTACATGACAATCTTAATGTTATGTTTGCACATTTACCTTATATCCGATAACATTTCAGTGAGTCCAACCCAGTTGTGCCTAAAAATCAGGGTAATCATTGCATAATGAAAAGTGAGAGAAATACCCACCCGCCTTACCACAGTCGGGAGGGTGTATCGATTGGCGTAAGATTAAATGAGGTGACAAGGAAAGATCACTTCCCTCTACCCTTCATAGACAAGCTTCTAGAAAGAATTTATGGCCACCCCTTCTACTCGCCTGATGGCTATTCAAAGTTATTTCGAGATTGAGATTGCTATAAGATCAGAGAACACCACCTCACCTACCCATTCGCACATATGCCTATAAGAGATGCCCTTCGGGTTCAGGTAATGCCCTTGCCACATTCCAAAGAATGCATGCTTAGCATCTTCAGATCTATGGAACGATTATGTAGGCTCTGCATGTGGATGATATTGTGCTATAGAGGAGCTTTAAAGAATGCCAGACTAATCCCTGAGACCTGGTCCTACATAGTGTATAGAGAAGAACTTGGAAGTCAATCAGAAAATGCCATTTTATGGTCAACTAAGGAATTGTGCTGACACATTATTTCCAACAAAGAATTGAGGTTGATAAGGCTTAAAATTAATCAGCATTTCAAACTCGACTTCTCCTACTTAATGTGAAGACTCGCAGACAAATTTTGTAAATGTGCTTTTACATGTGAGGTTCATCAAAGATTTTTCAAAAATTGCCAAGCCTCTATATAAGCTATTGGAGAAAGATGCCAAATTCATTTGGGATGAAGACTACCGGAAGAGCTTTGAGGAGCTTAAGGCCTACTTGACCACTGCACGAATAGTGAGAGCCCCTAACCCAGTTACCTGAGGTTATGTGCGATGCAAACGACTCTCGCTATCGAGCAGCTTCGCAGAGAAGAGGAAACCTTATGTGGTCTACTGCAAGCAAAACATTGAACAAGGCACAGAGGAATTACACCCACCACAGGAAGGAGTCGCGTGAGTCTATGCTCCGACAAGTTTCCTGCGGCTTACTTGGTCATCTGACATAACATCTCTCTACCGACACCTGCTTCAAATACCCGTCACCAAGCAAAATGCCAAGGCTAGGCTTATAAGACGGGTTCTCCGCTTCCAAGAGTTCAACCCGCAAACTGCTGATAAAAGGGTGTGGAGAATGTTGCTGTAGATCATCTCGAGACTAAATAATAGCACACACACTCATAACTTCTCCGATCAACGATGAGATCCCGATAATCCCCGCTCCTAAGTAGAGTAACCCATGGTATGCTCACACGCCATCTTTCGTGTCAGGAGAGCTAGCAGACCGGAAGGCACAAGACAAAAATGTTTTTCTTCACTAAAATTCAATCCACTATTGGGAAGAGCCCTTCTTGTATTAAATATTAGGCCGATCAAATAATCGGCGATGCGCATTCGAGAGCAGTAATAAAGAAGGGATACTCACCATTGCCATGAGAATGCATGCGGCGCTTCATTTTGCATCCTAGAAACCACCATGAAGGTGCTACAACTGCTATATTTGCCTTCACTTTTCAAGGATGCCCACACCATGCGTCGTGAATGCGACAAATGTCAAAGGTTGGGGAAGATCTCTCATCATCACATGATGCCTCTAAACCCGATATTGGTAGTTGATTGTTTATGGTTTGTAATGTACCTACGGGACCATTCCCCTTCTTCCTTTGGATATGTTTACATTTTGGCGGGGGTTGACTATGTGTCGAAGGGTTGAAGCAAAGGCTCTTTATGAGGTAGAGTGTTTGTAGCAAAGAAACCACATGAGTGTTAGTAATTCTCAAGGAGAACATCTTCTCCTGTGTCTGGGGGTCCTTAAGGTCCTAATTAGCGATGGAGGCTCACACTTTGCAATAAACCTTGAGAACCTCCTAGCTAAGTACTGTAAAACACAAAAGTGGCCACCCTTTACCATCCCCAAACCAAAGGGTCAAGTCGAGCTCGCCAACGAGAAATCAAAACAACATCGATGAAAGCAAGAACTCTAACAAAAAGGATCGGTCTCAAGCCGCCGGATTCTCTAGTCGTATGTCCCCATCGCCCAGTTTAAGGTGGGCATGTCACCCGCCCGTGAAATCTGAGTATAAGGTATGTATGGTAGTCAAGAAGCTGAACTGGAGCTATGAAAAGAGCTGGCCTTAAAAGGGTCCTCGATATCAACGAGCGCCAAGAACCGAGGAACGAGGCCCGTCAACTTGAAGATCAAGGGAAGACAGACAAAAGAAGTGGCATGATCAGCTGATAGCCCGCAAAAACTTCAAACAAGGAGACCAAGTACTGCTTTATGACTCCAAGCTCCACCTCTTTCCAGGAAAACTCAAGTCAAGATGGACTGAGCCATTCATCATTCACCAAGTCTATCTCAATGGATTAGTGGACCTGCTTAATTATAAGGACAGCAGGGTGTTAAAGGTCAATGGGCAAAGACTAAAGCCCTATGCAAGATAACACACAAATGCATTAAGCGAGTGACCCTCCTCAATTTCCCATGAATCCAAAAAGGCTACCCTGTGTGGGTGTGGTCTTTGCAGAGACTTATAGGCCACCCCAAAATTTTGTTGAGAATTTGTTTATTAATTTCGGTTTTATTTATGGTTTTGCATAATTCCTTTATTTTTAGTTTAGTTTTCGTAATGTTTTTCTCTGTCTTTCATTTGCATATTCTCATGAATTTTGTTCTCTGTTTTACTGTGTGTGTAAAGTGTATGGCACGCTTTGCTTCAATGTAGAAATTTGTGCTCATAATTCGCAACCTACAAAATTTCATAGCAGCTTGTAAAATTTCTTATGCGCGCACTGTTCACCTTCCTCCCTCTTTGTCTTCTATTACCTTTCGTTTCCTGCGCAAAACATTAATTTTCTAGATTTTTGAGCCTTAGCTTTAACACCCATTTAGGAACATTAAGTGGGCTCAACCTTTCACCTACCTTAACCCATCTATTTAAACCCCCTCCCCCTCTCCCTCCTTCCATATTCATTTCAAATCCTTTCTCCTCCTTAGCAAAGAAATCCTCCTCCTCCCATTCTCTCCATCTCCTTCCCTTCTCCGGCCCAGGCATGGTTAAGACACGTAGGAGGGCACAAATTTTCAGCCCCTAAAGGCGCCGCTCTTCTCCTCCCTCACTGGCCGGGTCCAACCCCTACTTTGATATCACCAAGGCGCCACCGTTGTCGTGATTGCCCACTCACCGCCGCCACGCACCACGCTCCGCCGCCGCTAGCCTGGGCAAGCTCCCGCCACGCCCATCACGATGCTATTGTTGCTTCTACAGCCTCGCCGCCCGCTTCCGCCCCACGTAGATATGATACTAGAGTTGGCTCTACTCTCCCATCTCCTCCACATCCAAGACCAACCTAGAGGGCCCCACCTTCCAAAAGGGCTTAAACCTCTAGCCCAGGGGAGTCTTCCAGTTCCAGGCCCTAGGAGCCCCAGTTACCACCCAATCAGGGCCCTGCTGGAGCTCTCCCTTTGGATCTGTCCCCTGCTTCGATCAACAGGCAACCTATCTTCCATCAAGGCCTTATTATCGAAAATTCGATTGCGTATTGTGGACCTACATAACGGCTTATTATGATCTTCCACCATTAAGATCCAAAGTCAGACTCTAGTGCAAATTTAGTGCAAGAGGTAATTCCCCGAGCCATTTACGCACTTACCGCCGGCTTTTCTACCCTGTGTGGTCATCATGTAGTTCTACCAATACCATGACATCCAAAGGAGCCTAATCCGATTGCTATTTATTTTGCTATCGGCGTACGTAATTGTGGATACTTCGCGTATATTGTTATGTTCACCTGCTTGGTCCTCACCAACTCGGCCGATTATAGACATGACCCCATCCCTCTACTAGGGAGATGGTTCATTTGTTATCCCGGGACACGACAACCGGGTCCATCTTATTCAGGAGGCAGCTTCCCCCGAGGATGCTCCTTATTGATCATGTTTTGCGGTCCAATCTATTCCCGCTCCAACATCTGGTACAGAGGAGAGGAGCTATTCTGGAGGCTCTATATAGCATCTCCGAGAGCTTTTGGTTAGCCCCTGCCGGGCTCATCATGACCTCCTTGTTCCATTTTGAGGACAAGGTCCATCGCAGGAATCTGACCCGAGATGAGTCCACTCCCCTCTTGTTCTCGAGACTATTATGCCAGGTACTAGAGCATATCGGCTTTCCTGCTGAGCCCAGGTTAGAGCGCCGTTGAGACTGCGAGGCCATTATCACTATTGACAAGTGGCAGATTATGTCTCATTCTTATCACTCACCTCCATCTAGCTTCCGAGGACTAGCCAAAGAATGACTTTCCTGATAGAGATAGCCACCTCCAGCAAAGGACAGAGGAGCCCCTCGTGATTCCAAAAGATCCCCGGGCCCAAACAAATTCCAGCCTACTCATTTCTCCATTACCCATAGTCTTGCATCCTCCAGACTCTCAAGAGCTCCCTCTGCACCAATAACAGAATACATGTAATTGAAATGGACTCAGCTCATTAGCGCCGACCTCCGTGAGTACAGCATCACCATTTATACTCTGGATTTCCATTGATTGGTGATGCAAATCCCGCACCTTCTCCGTCACTTAACATCCCACGCCGCCATAGCCCAATGAGAAGACAGACATGCACCGAGGCCACCGTCATCGATCAAAGACCATACTCTAATAACTCAAACATCCTCGTGCAGATTCAGAGGTCACCTGGCTTACCCCGATTTCCCCACTGCCTCGGCCAGCTCCTGGGCCCATCCTCCTTCGCCTCCCAAAGACCCTCCCCCGCTCAAACACTTCTAATGTCTTCGACCTCGTCATGTTAATGTAGTAGTAAGAGCCACCTCCACTATACATCAAAGAAGACTTTCAAATTTACCCAGATGAGATGTGGGCTCCACCACCCAGCCACACATTGTGGAGGTGGTGTCCTCTCTTAACTCCGTCTAATTCGAGCCCCATTGTGGACAATGCGACATTTGGCCTGGCAGAATAGAGTTAGCAAATGAAGTGACTCTATATTCATGCTGTTTTTTTTTTTATTATTTTGAGCAAAGCCCATTTTATGATGTCTAAAGGTTTGCTGTTTACTCCTTTGCCGTTACGAAGTTTTGCCAGAAGCTGAAAACTAGTCGCATTTCTTTTTATACATACCCACAATCTACATTTATGGCTTCAAAATCACAACAATTTTTGTATTTCGCCTAGCTCGTAAGTTGAAAACCAAATACCACCGTCCAATTCGTTAATGCTAGATTGTGCCCATGCATGATCGGGAGTGAATGGGCGCTTGAAGTCTCATTGCTTTCAAATATTTTTCTCCATTCTGAAGGAACCATACAAAGGCACATTAGGGTTTGTAGCAATAACCTGAAAACTCCGCCTAGCTTCTGAGCCTTTGCAATAACCCTGACATTTTCACAATGCTTGAATAGTATATGATCCCTAACAGTAAAGACCAACAGTCTTCCCAAAAAGCAGTATGAAAAAGGAAACAGCAAAAAGAAAAAGAAAAGAAAGAAGTGTCGCTACTACAATCTCAAGTCTGGCACGGGCCCTGGCGTGGTATACGGAGAAAGTCTGAAAGCCTGTGCCCTAAGCTAACTTGGGAGTCACCTCCGACTTAGTGCTCACACACTGGGTGGATGGGTGAGGTTTTAGCGAGCTGTATGTGGCCGTAGTTTCAAATCATTCGAGTCCGGGGTAAACCCAAGAGTTAGTGTTTGAGTGTTAATCTTTATGACTCACGCCCTAAGCCTTAATCGGGTCGGGGGAGTCGTGATCCTCGCACGGACTTCGTGAAGTCGATTCCCGCACGCACCCTACAATGCAAAAAGAGTGGAATAAGAGTGGATCCTGATTTATTTAGGTTGGTCAATGTCTCTGATTATACAAGAAATTAGCTGTGGGAGGCATGTGCACTATGGGCTCATCAAGGAAAATGATCATATAAACACTTAGACTTGTGGAAGTTTAGTCGATTCTCTCGATTCGATGCCTTCCCCGAAGCCTCACTGTATGGCATTCATTCTCCTACATATACTGGGTAGGGTCTTTACAGATCCACACCGAGGGTTGGGGGACACCATCTGCATCTTCTTTAAACAAATACTTTTCAGGAACATAATTCGTCGCCCCTTCTTCTCGCTGTCAAGCTAAGGATCCAGTAATGTGCTCTGGTTGGGAGGAGCGATTGTAGTCTCAAATATGTGCCATTCTGGTTCCACACGCGTGTTTTGAGCACCTTTTGTGTACTAATCAATCCTAATTAACCCAATCGGGCACACGTTGTCCCAGGCTTCACATCAATTAAGATTATGGCTATTTTTATAGTTTATGCAAGCTAACCTGCTGCCAAATTGTCGAGGTCGACTCAAATCACTAAGAATCTTGCCAACCTCAAGTCACAGTCCCGGTCAAGAAAATGGAGTTGCATTATAAAGGAATTGGGTCCCTCGCAGGTTCTTAGGTTGCGAAATTCGCAACCTGGCGTAATTTCTCGAAGTTGCGAAATCCCTCGCAACTCATTTAAATTTCGCAGGCTTGCGACTCTCGCAACCCGCTCCCCGTGGTCCCGTTTCAATCTCACTTGAATTCAACTTTCAAAATCTTTCCTAAACTAACCCAGTACATGGTAGTTCATACATTTTTGTAATTTCCCCTGTCTATGATATATGTCTCATCAAGGCTTTGTAAAGGATCACTTTATGCAATAAATTTTGGCGAAAAGCTTCAACTCCCTCCTAATTTACTTTTCTTTTCTCTCATTTTCCTCATTTTCTCACTTTCTCAAGCTCTAAACATCCCTTGAGGATGATAACTCGTAGAATGGTCATAAACCCTCTCTCATCCTGGCAGTGGTGGCTACCAAGTGGTCAGAGGTAAACTCACCGGTCCTCTGCTTTTAACACAAGTATTGTCACTGATGGTCTCCCATTTCTAATATGGTTCAAATCCTTTGATGTATCTTTATTGACCAAGATTTGGCAACTTAGGGTTCAAAGTGGATGCTTATTGCTAGATCCACTTATAGCTGGTTTTGGTTTCTTACTGACTACAACATGAGTGGTAGATCAAAGATCGCTTACTATTTTGAAACATTAATGACCAATGAATGCTATATCTCAAGAGGAAACTATTAGTGTCTGGGTTAAAGAACAGATCCTGCCTGTAGAATGACTTATAGTCATTCTCCCCCAATGCGAGAAAAGGACCCGAGGATTATCTCACACTAATTCCTAGAACCTCAAACCTAGCTACGGAGGCTTCAAGGAATCTTTTACATTTTATTACATTTTTATCAGAAGTCTTCAAATCACCAACCCTAGCTGTTTAAACCAAAAATCCAAAGTGAAATCACCATTAATCAATTTGTTATTACCTCGCACAAAGAAACTAACTTTGTAAACAACTCAGAGTTAATACACTGTAGAGTTACGCTACATGAAAAGAGAATAGGTTTGAGTAATATTTGTTTGATTCCGAGCACCAAATTCTCGCTTCCAGTATGCTACGATTTCAACGGATTCAGCGATCGCTAAGCGAGCCTACTCAGCCTTGAGGAAATCTCTGGATTTCTCGATACAACGATAAGCTTCACGATCGAGGTTTTCTTCCTCCTCTTCTTCCGCTTCTTCGCTGAGATTTCGACATGTCAAAATCTCGTGATCTGTAGAAGCTAAGAATCGTTTTCGCCTTCGTTGCTTCTTCGCTTTTTTTAGTCTTAAGTGTTGTTGTGTTATGAAATTGGTTCATGGGTTTTTTGGCTTTTCAGAGGAATTTCTGAAAGGTGAATTTTTTTTTCATCTTTTTGGGCCTTCCTCGCATCGAGGGATTTGATTTTCCACCGAGTCTATCGAGTCATCTTGGGAACCGCCGAAGTTCACCGAAATTCTACTCATTGACATCAGTTCCAATCTGATTCAATCCATGTCCATGGATCGGCAACAGATGGATTTGAGGTTATAGGGAAAGATGAATCGCCGAAGTTGTACCTGTGACTCGACCACCTTCAACCTCAGAGTCGATGCTTACATCTCCTGACAAAATCCACCTAGGGGTAGTATTGAAGCCTCACTAAATGTCGAGCGGTGGTGGATTGTCGATCCCATACTAGCTTGTTTCTTTGGTACTCATAGTTGCTAAATAAATCGGGTTGAGAACATAATTATCCATCGAGTTAGCATTTAGGAAGTAGTTGACCTAGTAAAGTATAGGGAACATCCTAGATGAGGGAGATGGAGCTGTGAGATCCCCAGCTGGCTCTTGAAAATGGACATTTATATAGAATATGGATAGTTGTTTCCTCTACACTCTGGTAGCGTTGACAAAGACTAAGGAACACTTTAGTTTGCTACATTAGAAGGCAATCTACTATGAGCCTCCACTTGAAGTTTTACACTTGGCAGATTTCTGGGCCTGTGATTTTTTGCCAAACCCGAGGTGCCAACACTGAAATTCTCCTCCTTGCAAGGCTCTATAACAACTTTTGACTTAAAAGTTTCCCCCTTTATCATACATCCGTCACCATGAGTCCTCCGTGGGATGGCTGATGGTGGAATTCCTTAATAGTTCCACTTCAAAATCGGGGTAACTGCTTGACAACCCGTCAACCCACCGAAAAATCTATACATCTAGTATCACAGACCTATACTGAAAGTAAAATGGCCACTTGGGCCCATACAATAATGCTCATCAAAATACACCTAATCATATTCCAATAGTTCAAGAGTTATTACATTACTCTTTATATAAACACATATTAAAATTACAACATTCTAATACATGTTATACCAAAAACATCAAGCCACAACCCGACTTTCTTCAAAATCGGCCTCTAAGATGAGCCGTCTCCTCGAACACTCCCTGTACCTGAAATAATATTCCCTCGACAGGGTGAGCTATTGCCCAGTAGTGGAATTACCCTAAATGGGTTACTTCCCACCTAAGTGCATATGCAATGATTCAATGTAAACACACACTCAAGTAAATACGTTGATCCCACGGAATGTTTATACGCCCAAAACTCATGTCTCGAGTCCTCACCGATTCCCCCACACCTCGCCAAGCCATGTATGAGAAACCTCCATTTTCAAAACAAAACTTGTTGTTCTCGAAAACACACAACCTATTTTCGGTAAAAATATAGGACTACCCTCCGAGGCGAATGTGTTGGAGAACTTTCCAAAACAATTCATAGGCTCCTCCGATGTGTAATTGTAGGACCATCTCCCAACACCATTATCCGGAAAATAATCTAGTGAAATTCCTTTCGCAACCATGTTCAAGTTAGAAAATAATGTTTCATGCACCACACCTAATTTCAGGGTTACCCACATGATAAATGCATTACGCCATTTCAACATAATTTATACAACACATGCCAACACATCATCATGCATATATTGACATAAATTAAACCACAACATCATGTTACTCTATATTTTTAACCAATAATACTCACCTACTGAGCTGAACACAATTTCCACACACAATCTGCCACAAATACATGGACAATTTTTGCTCACCACACAACCCTAACCGTTTTTAATAAATTCCAAAATTCAAGAAGCATCAGCTCCATGGCAACCCACTTCGCCAAACCCCTGCTCCACTTCTCTAGAACTCGAAATCCATGGCCATTTCTCGGCCTCATACACACCAAACATAATTCAATGCATATAAATAACAACACACAGCAGCCCAAATACCCGTGGACTCCGTCCAAAAACGGCCTAAAATTCCAACAATTGCTCAAGTTTCCTAGATCGATCAAACTACCACTGCACCCTCAACTCAACTCAAGCATTTACAAAACACTTAAACTGCAAGTAAACCAAGTAGGAGAAAACCCATACCCCAAGGAGTCTGGTCAAACTCCCCAAACCCAAGGCTCACGCGTAGTCCCTGGGCCACAGAGCAACTCTCCTTTCCGCCCAAAGAAATCCCACCTGGCCCGATCGAATCTCGGGATCTTAGAGAGAAGTCACTCCTCTCTTCTCTAAAAATCAAAACCTAAGCTAACGCAATTTTTCCTCTCCTTCACGTTTTAAGTTTTGAAGAAGATGAACACTGCTCATCTTTTGTCCTTATTATCATTTGAACTTTCAAATAATGTCATCCATAACCCAAATCTGACGTACCAGACTATCTCAACATCCATTTCCATCATATCTCTACATCATGAAACATATGTCACATGAGTAGGCGTTGTGGGTGACTTTTGTCACATCACATGTAGTTTTACTAAGACCATTACACGTGTGCCTCTCAAAATCTGTAAATTCAACCGTCTTCGAATTCGACGAATTTGACGGGTAGTTAGATTTTGCGGACGATTCCAACTGGAAACTGCTTCATCATCCGAGATCTAAAAATTTTGCATTTTTATGTAAAATTACGATTTTGCCATTTTTCCAAAATCGGGATTTTCTCTGGGTCTTACATTCTCCCCTCTAATTTCACCGAAATTCTGACAATCATAACAACTCACATGCATAAGTAACGGCACTCTACCATGCATGTAAACTAATACGTCTATTAATGATTAAACCACGTACCTTCATCCCTAAACAAGAAGTGGATAGGTGGCCCTGATCGCGCCCCGCGCTCCTACGTCGACTCCTCCACTCCACCTGCTACCATAACACCACAGCCTCACACCTCACTTCGCAAAACCCGATCACCACATCCAAATGCACACTCGGTCCCTCCTCGTTGTCCCATCGCGTCAACTCAATCTCTCCCCAATCCACTACATGAGCCGGATTTGGCGCACCTGCAGCACTGGAGACATGAACACCTCGTGGACACCGACATGTTGGGCGGTACCTAACCGTACGCGATCGGTCACCTTCCGCGATTCCCAAAGGCCTCTAATAGATCCTCACGATAATTTCCCTCGCTTTACCGAATCCACTACCTCTAGCATCACCTTCTAAGAAGACGATCACACCAACCTCAACTCTAGCGTCAACGTCAGATATCCGCATAGCTCTTCCGCCGCTCGAGCCGTGAGAAGACGCTGTCGCATCAAGCTCACCTTCCTGAGGTGTCTCTAATCGTATCAGACCAAAGACGAGGAGCTCTCTCCCACCTCTGGCCCAACATAATCTGATCTCGCATGGCCTCCCATACAATGCCTCATATGATGCCATCTGCATACTTGCCTGATAACTGTTGTTGTAGGCAAATTTCACTAAGGGCAAATGCTCTTCCCAGCTACCCTTATGATCCAGGACGCATGCTCGTAGCATGTCCTCTAACACATGTATAGTCCTCTATGACTGACCATTTGTCTGTGGGTAGAAAGCTATACTCATGGTCAACCGTGTGCCCATGTCTCGACCGTATTGCATCCTTGCCATGGTCGTATCGTGGGCATGGTCGGGTCGTGGTCGTGGCCCCGGTCGCTTCAGCCGCCTCTTCCCCACCTCCGTGTCACGGTAAACAACCGCGTATTGGGACCCAAGCAGATGCTAAAACGGGCGAAGAACAAACAGCCAGCCTCGCAACGCTTCTCCTCGTTGCTTTCATATCTTTTTTTTCTACTTGAAGTAATGGAAAATGGTTAATATATATATATATATATATAATTTTTTTTTTTTTTTTTTTGTCATTTATCAAGAACCAAATAAATCTCTTAAAATTTTACTTTATCCTTTTTTTTTCTTCCGGGCTTTTACACACTAAAACCAAAAATATTTTCCACATTTTTTTCAGTTTAATATTGACTATTTGCCCAAAATTTCTCAAACACTTGTTCTCACACTAACCCTAGTGTCCAACATTTTTCCTATGCTATTCACCAAACTTACAATTTCAATCACAATTCACACACATGATCACACTATCACATAACATACAACTCATGTTATACACACCATCACACATCAAACACCATGCATGCAGTGTTTTATTCCTGTCTTGTGACTTCCTAGGTAATCACATACCTAAACTCTAACATCGAGCCACCAAGTGGTGATGTTCTTACACCTTTTGACCATGGCCTAGGCCCAAGTCCCCCAATCCCTAGGTTTTCATACACCTAAGTTCTACACTCTAAGACCGTGGCCTAAGCCCAAGTCCCCTGCCCTAGGCATCACAGATTAAGCTCCGATACCATACGTGAAGCCGGTATCGTGACTAAACTTATGATCAAACCCGAGCCCTAGGTAATCGCTACTAAGCCTGACACAGCCGTGGAAGCCGGGTATCGACTAAACTTATAACTACACCCACCGAGCTCCCAAGGTAATCGTTTACCTTAACTCGATACCAAGTCAGGACGCCCAAACCGGGGTGTCCGCTGACAACCCGCTAACTCGCAAAAATCTATAAGATCCTGCAGACGCTGAGGCCCATACTCCGAGTAAAAATGGTCACTGGGCCCATACACCAATGCCTGCCATCAAAATACACCTAACTATATTCCAATAGTTCAAGAGTTACATATTACTTATATAAACACATATTAAAATTACAACATTCAATATAAGATAACAAAAGATTAAGCCACAAACCCACTTTTCTTCTCAAAATCACCTCCTAAGATATTACTTAACACTCCTCGCACTGAAATAATATTCCCTCGATTGTGGTGAGTTTATTGCCCAAGAGTGGAACACTTAAACGGGTTACTTCCCACCTAAGTGTATATGCAAGATTCAATGTGTAAAACATACATCAAGTAAATACGTTGATTCATTTTGAATGTCTACATGCCCAAACTCCATGTCTCGAGTCCTCACCGACTCCCTCACACTTACCGGTCATGTATGAGAAAACAAACGCTTTTTCAAAACAAACCCGTTGTTCTCGAAAAACACACTACCATTTTCTGTGAAAATATAGGATCATTCCTCCGAGGCGAATGTGCTGAGAACTTTCCAAAACAATCTGGGCGGTCTCATGTGTAATCGTAGACCATCTCCCAACACCATTATCCCGTAAAATAATCTAGTGAAATTCCTTCGCAACCATGTTCGCTTCGTAAAATTCATGTCATGCACTCACACCTAATTTCTGTGTTACCCCTAAGGCAGGAATGCATTATGCCATTTCACACACTTATACAACACATGCCAACACATCATCATGCATATATCGACATAAATTAAACCACAACATCATGTTACTCTATTTAACCAATAAATATCAAATTTAATACTTGATTTAAACACAATTTCCACACAATCCAAGCTACAACACATGGACGATTTTGGTCCAATTCACACAACCCGAACTGCTTTTTAATGGGCCCTTGGGCTCAAGAAGGTCAGGCCCATGGGCAATTTCCACTGTCAAACCTCGGTTCCACTTGTGAACTTGGGATCTAGTGGCCATTTTCTACTATACACACAAAAACATAATTTAATGCATAAATCACAACACAAGCAGCCCAAACAGTTCGTGGACTGTCCAAAACGGCTCCAAAAATTCCAAAAATTCGGTCCCAAGTTTTGGGACCAATCAAACGGCCCCTCATAGCCTAAAATCAACTCAAGCATTTACAAAACACTTAAATCAAAAGTAAACCAAGTAGGAGAAAAACCCATACCTCACGGAGTTTTTCGAAACTCCCCCAAACCCAAGGCCCACGCAGAGTCCCTACCACAGAGCAACTTTCCTTCGCCCGAAGAACTGACTCCGGCTCGACGGGCCGATCTTAGAGAGAAGTCACTCCTCTCTCTCTAAAAATCAAAACCTAAAGCTACCGTGAATTCTTTTTTCCTCTCCTTCACGTTTCGTTTTAAAGAAAAAAATGAACATCGTTCATCTTTTGTCCTTATTATCATTTAACTTTCAAATAATGTCATCTATGTCCTTAAATCTGTAATTGAAGAGAGTCGGTACTATCTCTACCATCCATTTCCATCATCTCTTTACTCATGCAATATATGTCACATGAGCATGTAGGTAACTTTGTCACATCACATACGTTTTACTAAGACCGACACCTGTGCTCGAAACGTGGCAAATCTTCGACTATCTCTTTAATTCGACAAAATTCGACGTGGTAGCTACATTTCGCGAGACGATTCCAATGGTGAAGTCCGTTTCATCATCCGAGATCTAAAAAAATTTCAGATTTTTACCAAAATTACGATTTTGCCATTTTTCCAGAAAATTTGGATTTTCTCGGGTCTTACAGGTTCCCTATCCTTGACATTGAATAGTTTAGAGATAACATCAATGTCCCTTAAATGCGGCTGACCGTGAGGATATCCATGGCAATAATCCAGTCGCTAAGCTTGTTTCCTTAGCATGACAATATTGAAGTCATGCAACTTCTTTGAAACCCAAATTTCCATACGTTTTTTGAAGCACTTAGTATTTTCCACGTTGTCCATTTAATGCCTCGCGAACTTCCGTTGTCTCCTCCTCATCCATATGAATTCATCATTCTTTCAATCTTAATGCACAAATCTTGTGGAAGAAGAAACACATTCATCACAGAGTTCTGAATTTCCGCTGACCACAATTTCCTTCCTAAGATGGATAAATTCTTGTTCCTCCAACCTTGCAGTCTTTTCTAAACTCTGTCCACAACAAAGCTGAACACTTCCCTTTTCTTCCTCCCTACTGTGGGTACCATGAATTTTGGCCTAGCATCTCCACTCAAAGGTCTAAACGGACAAGCCCAAGAGAGGCCCCAAACGGATTCAAAGCCCAAAAGAGGCCCAACGCCCATACACGAACATGGATCCAAGCCTAAAGTCCAGCTTCATGACATCTACTCTATCTCTACGGCTGCAATCTTTAAGCAAGATGGATAACCAAAGGAGTTCTCATTGATTCCTTGCAACTCGAGTAGGAACTTATCTTCCCACAAACCCGTACGAAACTAGCCCCTAAGATGATCAACCGATCTCTTTGAGGCTGAAGACTCAGCAAGCAACTTGCTTACCCAAAAGGAAAAAATTGTTGAAGCGTAGGAGGCGCGCCTGCAATTTCGAAACCACAACCCACTTCCCATGGAGGTGGATCTTCCTATGAAAGTGGACGATCATCCTTCATAGAAAAGGGAGGTAACGCTTAAGAAAAGGAAGGTGAAAACAGCATTGCACAGAAGACTGACAGTGAGAATGCTCTTAATCTCCTTAACTAACTTAAGCATCAGAGAGCCAAATGGGCACACCTCAAGCACCCCGTTTGTTTTGCAGGTTCTGCCGGCTGTCTATGTCCCTATGATCCGTGGACTTTGAGAACTGAGACAATAATTGGCGCCTGCTTAGGGAACGACTAAGTAAAAAGTCACATTGCACGTGTGCGTCGCACCATCAAGAGATCCTCGCTCAAAGAATCGTAGTTCTCGGCCATTCATCCAGCCACAGACTAAGTCGCATGGCCAAAGAATCCAACAAACCAAGCCTTCTCGAAGACCGCTCCTTCACGCCAAGATGATGAGACTAGCAGGAGGAATGTGCGCACAGATGGTCGAATTGCAGAGTCAGGCTTGATCATCCTGAAGAAGAAAAGACGCTCTTACTTCGGCTCAAGTAGAAAGAGAACTGATTGAAACGCACGATGAGCACCAACCCACACCTGTTAAACAAAATAAAGGCAAGGAACCCATCCGGCTTGACGACAGCGACGCAACAGCGGACAATGAGTTATCTTCTGGTAGCTCTCCGCTTCCAGATCTGCCACCCCCAAAGAACAACATGGAGGCCGAATCAAGGAAGAGGCCCCCACGCTGCTCCAAATTCGATCCGGCCAACGGCCATGCCTCCCGAGTATAGAGAATCTCTAAGAAAGAAAGGCAATGTAAATGAGCACGCCCCGAAAAACATACCCCACGTGGCGTAAAGGCGCAACACCGTCACTCCGGGTCGGCATCCACCTTCGGCCACCCCCAAATTTTATACGCCTCGCACCCACCACTGCTCGAGGACTGTGAAGACATACCGTCCTCCCCCGGCTGGGCCAACATATATTAAGCTATGAGCTGTCGCATGGCTTTTTCATACCGTCATTTGACAATGTACATGGCTCATCCGACCCGTGATCACCACATGCCGCACTTCAACTGGGGCGATGATACTCAACACTGGGAGATCACCCACGATGGTGGTGCTGTTCCTACTAGCCCGAAGGCCCTCCTCGGCTTCGTTCCACAAACTCCCCATGAGAACTATCAACCATTTAGTGAGTCAGGGCTGCATTTGTTTCAAGACTTGTGCTTAGTTTGACGTATGGAAATGACGCTTCTTCTACAAACCATCTTCAAGCGGGAAGCATGTGTCCATTCGTGATTTCACAAGGATTAAATGCTCACCAAAATTATTCATACAAATTGATGCAATCTCTTAGAATTTCAAGAGGAGCTTGGGCCGACCACGCCGTTTCCACTTGCTATCCTAGATCCGCCTACTTAAAACGGAAGAATTATACATGCGGGGGATAAATATTCAATATCGAAGATAACATCCAAAGCGAATTCCTGCACTGTGTTTAACATGTACCTTAAAGCTTAAGTCACACTAAAGGTTGGGGCTCGAACTAAAGGGGAGCAAGAAACTGTAATCGCCCCAGACTAATCAAAGAGAAAGAGGGAACCTCTGTAGTTTACCCCTCTAAACATTTCGTATGACAGGCTTCTTTCGCTCATTCAGGATCATCCCGACTTTAAATAGCCCACACCCATTCAATCTGATCCCCCACAACGCAACCAGTCTTTGAGGTGTGACTACCACAGGGACCACGGGCACGAGACCAACCGATGTCAAAGCTTGAAGTTTATGGTGGAAAAGTTAATCAGGGTAGGCCACTCCCGTGATAAGATATCTCGGAAGACGGCCTCACGAGGCCGAGGTCGCTTCATGGCCAAAATAATAAATGACTGCCGCCCGAACCCCTACCACCATCAACTATATATTTGGCCAAGCCTACCGACGATCATTAGTCTGGGCTGTAAGACGAGGTTTGCGTACTCCAAACACCATTGAGCCCCCTGATAAACACAATCCATGCTAGCAAAGAGCGCAGCGCCTAGCCAATCGACGACCCTATATCCTTTCCCCATTAACCCGTCCAGGGTCATTATACCACAAATTCTACGCATGCACTTCAGATTCACTTATATCATCGATTTCGATGCACAGATCGGCTGATTTCTAATTAATACGATCAAGACTGGCCGTAACTACTGAGATTCCAGATGAACATCTCCTCGATAAAGCCGAAGTTCGGCTGCGTAATCCTATCCGGCTTCAACCCAGGGCAAACTATAAATATTAATGGGCGACATTACCCTCCACGCCGAGCAGGTCGGGTCCAAGAGGTTTTGTTTTCAAGAAAGAAGACTGCTCATAACGCCATTGTCTGGCCAAGCATGGTCGCATGTAATGAAAGTCGCATCATCCACCTTACCATCAACGATAAGTTATTCGACCAACGCTGGGTGTCATCTTTTTGAACATTAGCTAGCACCGACAAGGCTACCAATTATCGCTGCAGGAGCGTGGAAAACAAAGTTCTGGCTAATCCGCCCTTGACACTCGTGCCTCGTATCAAAGAATCATATCACGCCGCCAAGTGTTATGCTGTGACGTAGAGCAATCGTCGTCAACCCCTAGAATCAATAACTCACGAGCTTCTGATAAATCCACCTACGTTAGTTCCCTCATATCTGGAGTAGAGAAAGACCAATTATGGCAGGTTCTGCTCCATAATATGGATGTGTTCGCCTGGACTCACTCAGATATGGCCAACATTAACCTCGTACACGCCTCTCACAAACTAAATGGGTTTGGCCCTTCACTGGTCAATGACGTAAAATTGCACGCCCAATCTCTGACTAACACGTTATTCGCCGAAGTGGATAATCTTTTAGAAGTCGGGTTCATCAGAAAGTAGCACCCTAATGGTCACAATTTAGTTGTAGTCTCAAAAGGCGAAATGGAGTAGGAATGATCACAGATTCAGCTAGGCATGCCCGAAGACGCTTCCCCACCTAGAGATAATGTATTAGCTAACGCCACGGCATGGGATGTCATTACGCATGGACGCCTCTCGATATCATCAAAGACCCATGCAATCCTCCACTTGCAGAACGATCCTCATCACTGATACGCACCGTTTCACACAAATGCAATGTCACTGGGCTTAAAAATGATGAAAATCTATCGGAGTTTAGTAACCAAAATGTTCAGGCCATTACTTGGAAGGATCATGGAGGTTTATATTGACGACATGCTGGTAAAATCCAAAAAACGCCCGGACCATGCAAACACTCGCAGCAGACTTTTTGAATTCCTCGAGGCGTACAAAATGAAGCTCAACCTTCCAAATGCGCCTGAGTTAGCACGGCCGGCCCGGCCCATGGTGACCTCGAGGGGCATCAAGCCAACCCGCCTCAACTTAAAGCTATCCCGAGTCCCCTGCTCCCACCTCTAGAAAAGAAGTATAATAACTTTACTCGGCATGCCTCGGGCCGCCCGCGCCCATCTCCTCGCTACAAATCATCTAAAGCCATTCTTTGCTACGCTCAAGGGGGCCAACCGGACTGGGTGGAATGAGGAATGTGATGAAGCCCTCAATGCTATCAAACAGTATCTCGTAGAACCTCCAGTCCTTGCTAGCCCGAAAGCCGACGAAACACTCTTCATGTACCTGGGTAGCTCTAAATGTCTCGCAAGGGGCCGCTCCGTTCATGAATATGAGAATAAAAAGCAAGGTCGTTGTTTTGTCAACAAGTCCTTAGCCGACGCAACTCAAGCATAACCACAGCAGCGCATTAGCTTTCCGGGTAGCAATGAAGAAGCTCCGCCCATACTTCCAAGCACACCCCATTGTCGTGTTGACTGACCTTCCTCTTTGGAGCACCATTCACAAGCCTGAATTGTTCGGGAGGATGGCTAGATGGGCGATTGAATTAAGCGAATTCAAGATTCCGACAGCCAATATTAGCTAAAAAGATGTTATAGCGCATTTTCTAGCAAAATCCCTAATCCGGAGCAAGCCAGGCAAGATAAACCTAAGGATCCTTAACGTGATCTACGCCCCATCAAACTGTAGCCGACATCGCTTGCAACTTAAATTTCTACGGGTAGAGAATCGAGTAAGCTATCCGCTCAGCTTCAACAACAACGAGAAATGACATGAAGCCATACTAGCTGAAATTGAACTAGCAATTACCAGCCTTCTCGATAGGCTTCGATTCAAGCGATTCGCGAATTGGTCGCAAGTAAACGAAGAATATGAATCGCGAGACCCCTGAATAGAGAAGTATGTATCCTTGGTTAAACAACACTTGGACAAATTTTCGTACTCCCCGAAGCTTAAGTATGTCACCGTAGACCGGCAGAACGAGTTTATGCCTCGCCACCATTCGCGGCTACATTTCCCATAACATAAACAAAGGATCCCGCCCATCTATTATCGCCCTGGACTGGCCAATTGTCACTACTCTGGTAACAGTGGACGGTCTCCTCGATGGATCTTATGCAAGATATCAACACGGAGAACTCCTACCGACAAAAACAAAGCCCGTACAAGGTCCAAATCTAATCTGGCCAAGTTCTCTCGTTAATGGGCGCAAATAGTTTAAACGGTCCTGACTCCGGCCATACTTAAAGTGCCTAAATGCCGAATAGGGACATTATGTATTAACCGAATTGCATGAAGGGATATGTGGGAATCATCCAGGAGGTAGAACGTTGGCACACAAAGCCCATACTCAAGGGTATTATCGTCAACCATGAGACTCGACCGTCGACTATGTCTCGGTGCGGTGATCGATGCCGACTCAGCCCCTGCCTTGAGATCACCCTCTCAGGATTTAATTCCATTACGAGCCCTCGTCTTTCACCCATAATGGGGCATTGACATAGCTCCGCCACTTCTTATGCCTCGTTTAGGAAGAAATTATCATTGCAATTGATTATTTCAACAAGTGGATAGAAGCCGAGGCTTTCGTGATCAATCAAGGATAAGGATGCTCATGCGCCTATCTAGAAGAATATCGTCTCACGCTTGGCTATACCTCGATCAATCGTGTTAGATAACCCGCCTTAATTCGACAACCTGGCATACCAAAATCCTATGCTAGAGCTCAGCGATAAAGAATCTATACTCCACTCCGCGGTATCCGTAGAGCAATGGCCAGGCGGAAGCCTCAAATAAAACCATACTAACCACCTAAAAGAAACGCGATTCGCTAAAGGCAAGTGGTGGATGAACTCCCTATGAACCATGGGCTTATAGAACGATAAACACGGCCAACCTAAGATATCCCCCTTCATACTACTTCATGGATGGAAGCTTAGTCCCAATGTAACCCATGCCCACGCTCGAACCGGATTTACCCAAATAATCAAACATTGAAATCATGGATCAAAGATCTAGACATACAGATGAATCAAGGTGGAAATGTGCTGAATTACGGATAAAGATCATACCACAGGTTAACAAACCTTATAATGCATTTGTTTAAACCCCGAATGTTTTAGCCGGGGGACCTAATCCTAAGAAAAGTTTTTGAAAATACAACCAACCCGTTAGTCAGAAAATTCCAGCCAAACTGGGAAGGACCGTATATTGTAACACGGTCTGGCGAATCCGGATCGTATGCTTTAAACAAACTAGACGAGACGCCTGTGCCTAGAATGTTATGCATCTCAAAAGGTATCATCAATAAAGAATGATACAATTTCTAACTCTGACTTCTGATTCTAATACAAGCAACAAAGTTCGAATAAGGTTAATGTCCTGCAAGCCCAATATGGTTGATGCCCAGCTGGTTCATTATAAAGTCCGGATAAGGTTGATGTCTTACCGGCCCAGTATGGTTGATGCCCAGTATGGTTGATGCCCAGCTAGTTCATTACAAAGTCCGGATAAGTTTAATGTCTTATGGCCCAAGAGAGATGGTTGATGTCCCATCGACCTAGTATCACGGTTTACGTCACCGTTCATTACAAAGTCCTGGATAAGGTTGATATCCCGTCGCCCAAGTATGGTTGATGCCCGCTGGTTCATTACAAAGTCTCGATAGTGCTTAATGTCCGCTCGCCCAGCATGGTCGATACCTAGCCTGCTCATTACAAAGTCCGGATAAGGTTGATGTCTTGCCTACCAGCATGGTCGATGCCTAGTCAGTTCATTACAAAGTCCCATATGTCACGTCCGACCGCCCAAAGATGGTTAATGCCTAACCCGGTTCACACAAAGTCCGGATAAGGCCGATATCCCATCTACCAAGATGTTGATGCCCAATTGGTTCATTACAAAGTCTGAATAAGGTTGATGTCCTGCCGACCCAGGATGGTTGAGGCCCAGTTGATTCATTACAAAGTTCGGATAAGGTCATGTCCCGCCACTGGGGCAGAGATGGTCAGATGCCCAACCGGTCATTACAGTCCGGAGGTTGATGTCACCTGGCTCCAGCATGGCTGATGCCCAGCTTCTGGCTTCCATTACAGTCCGAGAAGATAATCTCATTACCCAAGATGGCCGATGCCCCACTGGGTTCATTACAAAGTCCTGATAAGGCACGCCCCATCGAATTCCAAGATGGTTGATGCCCAAATTGCTCGTTAACAAGTCCTGAGCAAGGTTGATGTCCTACCGGCCAAAGATAAGATACCCAACCCGGGTTCATTAAGATGTCCCGCAAGGAAGGCAGTAGTTAGCGACAAATGAACTCAGCTAAATGAGTAGATCATCTAACCGAGCAATGTCCTACCCAAGGTACACCTTTTCTCTTACTTCTGATAAATTAACTTAGCCATAAAGAAAGCACCCTACATCGACAGGTGTAACATCACATGCTTCATTATTGATAACACATATGCTTCATTATCGAACTCGTTTCAAAACAATAACGAAACCGGGCTAGCAATACATGTGAATAAATGTAGCTCAATGAGTGACTAAGAAATACAACCAAGAAAAACCATGTCCCTCACTCTCCTTGGTTATTCGAAAGAGGTCTTAAATTCGACCCAACTCGTAAGGTAAAGATGCTCACCGCTTTGGTTATTACCCGTCTTAAGAACTGCAACATGAGCCTTTCTCTCAAGCGCATTCGTCACTTCATTAGGATGGACATTAGTGGATGCAACTTCGGCAGGGACAGCGCCTAGGGGGCATCGAGGATTAATAAAAACTCTGAGATAATCGCTGGACGTGTCCAACATCCTGGGCCTAGAAATTAGAGTCACAATTACAAATGTTATGTGGAAAGCTATATGCAAACACACCCATAGTTAAATATCACGTCCAAGCCTCCTTCGTAGTTCCATGTCCCTGCTCTCATGGGCCCCGCCTAAAACAGCGATATTTCATCCTTACAAGTCCCGAGTCTCTGTGCAAAGAGACTTGCGATCGCCGACGACTAACCTGTCGTCCGCCTTCCGCCAGCCCTCTCGCAGCAGCCCAAGGCATTTTCACCCACAATTCGCCCCAAATTCCTAAATTTCGTATTCCCTCGCCACATCCAGATCCATGCCATCAAGGCACTCATGCATGCAAGAATCTCTCACTTGGTTCTGGGCCATCCTTTCCAACGCCTTCCTCTAAATTTCATTCTCCTGAAGGCGGAGCTTGACTCCGCTTCAAATCTAAGGAAGCGTCAATGGTCGTGTGGGCCTAAATGATCCATCATGAGTCGTAACCTCTCCGCATCCCTTAGCCGAGTCTGAAACTCTTAGTACTGGTAGGTCATGTTCTGGATGGCCGTAACCACCTACAGAATAATGCATTAGAATAAAGCTATAAGTTGGTACTTGTAAAGCCCCGTCCCAAGAGGGTGTACGATACGTGTAACCGTAGGGTCGCATATGTGCACCAAGGGCTTTCTTAATTAGTTGAGTGCCAGAGTAGTATTTTTGAAAGTTGTTTTTAAGGATGAAATTGTAAAGTGTTCAAAGAATGGTGGCACTTTTGCAATTAAGGAAAGTAGAGGGGTGAAAGAATAAATCATGGAAACTTTAATTAGTTAAAAGATAATAATAATAATAAATTAAGGAATGATTCAGAAAGTTTGCAAAATTTCTTAGATCTCTGGATGATGAAATGGATCATACTGCTAAGCCGCTGCTGACTTTATAGTGGGACGAATTTTACAAAATTTCTAAGTCGAAATGATTTATTAAGTTCATTTATTACAAAAAGAACTGAAAAGAAATACATTTTTTCAGAGTAGAAATGGACCCGAATGAGACAATATGAGTTATATATCCAAATAATAATAATTATAAAATAAAATAATAAAAAATAAAAAATAAAAAGATAAAGTCAAAAAGGAGAAGGGTGTATGATGGAGAGAAGGGCATGAGAAACAGAGCGAGAGGAGAGAGAGATTTGAGGTAGAACTTCTCAAATTTTATGGAACTCCAGAATTGAGGTTTTCATCGGTTAGAAGACAAAGTTGATCCACGCAACGGAGGGCTACGCGTGGGCACCAAAATCTTAGAGTTTCGTCAAACTCCAAGAGGTAAGGAATTTTTCTATTTGTATTATTTATATCCTAAAGGTCATTTAATGGCTTGGGATTTTCTTAGAGGCCGTGAGTGGTCGTAAATTTCAGTTCCAAAATTTTTTTACTAAGTTTAGGAATTTTTAGGAATTTGTGGGACTATTTTCGGACAGCTTCAGTCGACTTCGGACTCAAGTTTATTTAGCTCGGGTTGAAATTTTAGATTGTTTTCTGACACCCAGACAGAATTTCATAACTATTTTCTAGCAATCCCAGACTGTGTTAAGGTTTGGTTTTGATCCCGACTACGTTTTCTGCTCAGGGTGTGTTTTGCATCACAATAATCTCTATGGATCGAATCGTGAAGGGACCAAGAGGTGCCTGCTTTATGGGTCCGAGATTTGGGCCATTTTGTAGTTATTGTGAGGAAAAATATAATACACATGCTATTATGTGATAAATGGAAATTATATAGTGGTAAAGCTGAGGCGAAAAATCATGGGTCGTACAGCGTCTTCAATTATTGTAACCTAAAAGTGAGCGCTCTAAACTCTATTTTTCAATACTAAGAGATTGTTTATAAATCGTTTACGATTTGTATATTATGGTTTTGATTGTTAAACCATATTTTATAAAGAAAGAAGACAAGTATTGCTTTAATTTGCAACCATATTTTGTGCCTTATAGCTTTGATTTGTTAAACCATATTTTCTAAAGCAAGCCATATGCTTTATTAAGCAAGCAAACAAGCCAACTTATATTTTAAAGCTTATGGTTTTGATTTGTTAAATCATATTTACCGGGATAGGTGATGTGGACACGAGTTCCTTCCACCTAGCTTATTATGTGGTGATGCAGCATTCACTATATTTACGCAAGATAGGTGATGGACGCGAGGTCCTTCCATCGACACGATAGAGACACAGGTTTCCCGTGTTTACTAAGGCACTTCAGCGATGGACACGCACCCTTCCACCTGCATTGCAGAGACACGTGTTTCACATTAGTGGTACAACAAGCAAGAAAGGCCTCAAGTGGTCGATCGTTATATTTATAAGCATTTTACATACAACTTAAAATCGACCACTGATAAGCAGGTAAACATTTTATGAAAAGTTTTAGAAACTTTTATAGCAAAGCAAACAAGAAGTTGATGAAAAGTTGTAGAAACTTTTATAGCAAAAGTACATCTAATGAAAAGTTTTAGAAACTTTTATAAAGAAAAGTTACAAATAGCTGGATGAAAAGTTTAGAAACTTTATAAAGTTAGTTAAAGATTTTGTATGAAAAGTTTTAGAACTTTTATAGCAAAACAAAGAAGTTAGCTTGCATTTAAAAGCTTAGAAACTTTTATAAAGAAAGTTAGGCAAATAGCTTTTATAAAAAGTTTTATAAACTTTATAGCAAAGCAAGAAAGGCTTTATAAAAAAAGTTTTATAAACTTTTATGGCAAAGCAAGCAAACATTTCAATTAAAGTTTTAAACTTTTATAAGAAAAGCAAGCAAATACTTTTATGAAAAGTTTAAGAAACTTTTATAACAAAGTAAGCAGTTAGCTTACTTAAAAGTTTTATAAACTTTTATAAAGAAAGGGCAAATAGCTTTATAAAAAAGTTTTATAAACTTTTATAAAGAAACAAGCAAATAGCTTATAAAAGTTTTAAACTTATAAAGAAAGGCATTTTCTAAAAAGTTTTAGAAACTTTATAAATAAAGCAAGTAAGATTTTTTGAAAAAGATAGTTGTACACTTTTGAGACATTTTCAGAAAAAAAAAACAAGCATTTTATAAAGCATACACTCACTGAGCTCTTTTAGCTAATTATTTTCTCGGTTTTAAGAATTAATTTTCAGGTATAAGTAAGCCGAAAGTCAGACATAATGTGGTCCTCCTAACTACTAGTTATAAAAATGTATTTACCCACCATCAGATATATTTGTAAGAAAGTAATTTTGAACTTGTATAGTTGTGCATATGTATGTGTACATAGTTTGTTTTATGAAATGCGATGAGCTCCGAGGCTCTTTTGAAGCATGGTTGCTGGGTTATATTTTGAAGTGTAAATTGTGGCGATGTGTTTCGACATGTCTATATGCAACTATTATACTAAAATTTTATAAAATAACAAGTTTAGAAAAGAAAATTTTTATACAAGTTTTCGTAAAGAAGAAACACGAATTCTACTACGCGATTCTCTACCGCCGATCGGGCCGAGTTCTCATGTGCTACCGCAGACATCGTCCGCTAGCAAAGGGGGCGTGTCAAGATCGATATTAGAGAAGTGCATAACAGTTGCAAACATACCATCTCCGCCGATTGGACAAAGTTGTGGTTGCGTATCAGCATGCCGTCTTCGACCGCCTTCTTGAGATCTTCCTTACAAGCGTAGGCAGGGATCGAAACGACATATTTTTCACCCTTCCCTCGATTCACCTCAATTCCAGATCCAAGCATTGTCCATATAGTTGCTCCAATGGGTGGCTCGTGATTCGCCCGATTGAATGGCTCCTGAAGCAGCTTGATAATTTCCTGCAGTTCTTCTCGCCCGTGAGCCGATACTTATTCCATTGTGAGCTTAGCCTCATGGAGAAATATATAAGAATATGCCAGTGAGTCGGCCGTAAAGCAACGACTCATCGAGCTCAGCCTCGACGAGCATGGCCTCGGTCAGTCGGCCAGCGCCTTCTTACCCTGCTGGAATACCACCCCCTCCCGGGCCTCTATAAGTTAGAGAACCTCATAAATCAACGAGCGAGCAATTTCCACAATGGTTGACCATGAAAGCCCATTTCTTAGCGCAGTCCATAATGACTATCACCCCATTTTCTCCGAACCCGGGCCGGTTAAGTGTTGACTCTCCGCCTCACCCATAACCTCTGGGTAACATCGCTTGTCCGCTGAAATTGGCACCGTTTTCCTTCCGCGCACCAAATTTATGAACGATCACCCATCTCGCCCTCCCCTTCTTCCTCTTCGCTAGCAAAGTGAGAGACCTCGGATATTACAACCTAGGGACAAAATTTTTCCATCCTGCACGTTTCATCGCTTAGGCACCCGCCTTCCATTCTAGATACCCGGGGGCAAGACGGGAACCCTTTTCGTAAAGGGAAGACGGTTGGGATGGTCAGCCTCGGGCAACCTCCTTAGATGCCCTGGGTAATGCCGAGATCCTCTCTAAATTCGAAGACAAATTATTTCGGGCTCAAGACTACACTACACCGACCAACCAATTCTGGCCCCTAAGCTCGAGCCAGTGAATGAACTGCTTGGGATTAAAGCCTAAGTTCTAAGAACGTAGATGTCACCCTCTACTACTTATGTGTGAGGCGAGGAATAACCTGGAAGCGAGATAAGTGAGAGGGACTCCATCAATTCACGAAGATTCTTCACCTGCTAAAAGACTGTGATGCTCCCACTGAAATCTCTAATAACCTATGAATCTTCCCGCCAGCTTTCCACCAAGTTTACCAATCTACCTCTCCGGCTTTTCCCTACAAGAAGAGGAGTTTATTAAGAAAATATGTAGGGCAAACATACAATGACGTATAAATCCTATAAATCGAACACACCTGGGAATGACATTCCCATTAAGGTGAATGGAGGTCGGGAGCCCTGGTCCGTGCCTGGCCCTTAATCAAGATGACGCCCCTCGCCCCGCCCAGTGAGTCAGGAGCCCTATAACAACTCAGAGTCGAGGGCTCTGGGTCAACAGAGACAACCGGCCTCCATGCGCCAACTTCAATGTGTAAATAAATAAAACCTATCAACAAAATATTTAGCTGGTGCTGAGGTTCAGATAAGCAACCGTCGAATCCGATGATATTCGTGGATAAGAGCAGCGACGCCTAAAAGTGAAATTGCTTGATTAGAGGTGAATGGAGCAAAGCCCGCCGCGAGTCGCTCCTAGTAAAATATATCAGATCGCCTTCCCTATCGATAAGTGGATTCAACCGACCATCCGACAACCTTGAAGATCAATATTATCGAATGTGGCGCATGACCTCAACTCCTCCATAGACGTAAAAGAAATAATGTCATTAGAAGGCGATCTCGACCAGCTCCTTCTGCTCCGGTTTGACAGAGTCTCTTCACTTTTCATACGCAAGTAGACAACAACAAAAGGACAGATGAAAGTGAAGTCGGGCTCCATGTCAGAATACCAACCGTAGGGCGAACGCACACGTAACCCACCGTGCCGAAAACTTCTCACTCTGCACATACCCAAAACACCTTCTATTGATTCACGTCGCCGACATATGCCTGCGATTGAACCTAACTTACTCTGACTAAAATGGGCTACCTAGAAGGTAAGGAGAAACGAACGCCCGAAAAAACTATATGCAAAACATGCAACCCCACAGCAAAATATCCGCAGAAGCTCTTGAATAGAAGAGAAACAAGAAAATGGGGAAGATAATGATAGAGCGTAAAACGATTTATTATTCCCTAAGCACATGATCAGCCCCTACGACCGCATTAAATGCACTGCCGAATACACTCAATTCTCCCAAGATTCAATCAGGATGTGTCATTTTCACCTAATTAGGTACAATGAATGAGGTGGGCTGTGTCTGGCCCTGTTAAAGTGCCCTTATGCCCCTTCGATGGATGGGTCAGGTCACCAATCTATCCAGGCTATTCAGGAACCGCACGACATCCACCCTCATCGCATCGCATAATTATAACTTAGTTCACCATTACGTTAATATCCATTAGACGCCTATAACCTCAGTTTGTCAGACGCTAGTAAACCGGGCCAGGGCCGAACACAATAAAAATAAGGCGAAACACAACACAAAGCTTTCCCTAATCACGATTTCATTAATTACACAAAGTGGTGTTTACAATTACATAACCCATACGGGCTGAAAACTGACATAACCCATCCAGGCTAAAAACTGAGCCTAAGACAATTATATGTTCCCACTCCGAAATAAATCCCAGTCAAAGAAAGAAGAAAAAAAGAGAAAGAACTAGAACCTGGAGAAAAAGAAAAGCAAGCAATAGTGCCGAGGAAAAGGCGTTGTTGTAGGTCCAAAAAAAAAAAAAGAACTACTATCGTAGAGGCTAAGAAAGAGGAAAAACACCACCGCCCTGAGCAAAGATAATCAACAATGCTGTGCTAGGGGCATACATGGGGCTTTATCGAACATGGAGATGAGTTTCACGATGTCGTATGAAGGCTTTCTCCCTCCAAGCTCAAGCACCACCCAAGGTATAAGGCTCAAAATATCCCTCCCATGTAAATTGAAGTAAGCCCAAGACATTCCTTTAATCACCTACGACCTCAACATCACGTTCAGCCCAAGAGCAATTGGAAAAGCTCAGCACTAGCAGCATTCGCCAACGACAAGCCTTGCATATCCACTAAAAATTCAAACTAGTTGTTTTTAGATAAAAACCCAACACTCGCGATCCTTTATAAGGGTTATAAACCCATGGGAAACTCAAAAATCCGTACTAAATGCGATACTAGAAATAGAACACTCCTCGGAAATGTGCACGTTGGAACATGCAATCATTAATGGTCCCCCGTTCCCAACGACAACCAAGTCACAAACACAATATTTTTCCAACAGGGGAAGATCGAACTCCCCAAACGTAAAACGGGGGCATCAGGAATTATGAATTTTGGCCCCAACATCTCACTAAGGCCCAAACGGATCAAAGCCTAAGAGAGGCCCCAAACGGATCAAAGCCCAAAAGAGGCCCAAACGTCTCTACGCGAACATGGATCCAGACCTAAAGTCCAAAATTCCTGGTGGACATCTACGCCCATCCAAATGGGCTTCCATCTTTAAGAAAATGGTCGCCAAGAGTTTCCTATCGATTCCTGCAACTTGAGAACTTATCCCGCCAATAAACCTCAGACGAACTCCGCCTCTTTAAAACAGACTGAACTCATCTGAGGCTGGGTTCTAAAGCACCTAAAAAGGAAAACTACAGAAGTGCAGAGACGCGCCCATTTCCTTCGAAAATTCAATCACCCACTTCCCATAGGAGGTGGATCTTCCCATGGAAAGTGGATGATTATCCTTCTTCATTAAAAAGGGAGGTAACGCTAAGAAAAAGGAAGGTGAAAAATATATGGCTACCAGACTGAAAGTGAGAACGCTCTCAATCTCCTTAACTAACTTAAGATCGGAGTAGCCCGGGCTCGGGCACACCGCCGCCCGGTTCCTTGCTTCATTTGTAGGTTCGTCATGCTCATGTCCCGAATGACCTGTGGACTCGAGAATTTGGCACAACACTCATAAGTGTAGGTAGGCCAAGGTGTAATTCGCTGTCCTAATGTGAGTAGTAAAAGAATCTACCTTATGTCAAAATTATAAATACTTGGGTAATGATTTGAATCGGTCGTTGATGACTTAGCTCATACGCTTCCAATTAAAAGGTCAACTAGGAAAAATGAGGTTACAAATATGGAGCGAGGTGTGCTTCTGTTATGAGTAGGAGTAATATGAAATTTCTAAATATGGTTGGATGAACCATAAGGATTCTTACTTATATTATATAATAAAACTAAAAAATTTGTCAATGAAAGAATAATATTAATAAAGAATGTAATCGTGAAACTATGTAAACTTATACTTCAAATCAGAATGATGTCTAAATTTTTTTGGTGTTTTCATCCCACATGCCTTGAATGGACTCCAGTATGGGATCGCACCTGATTCAAGACGCTACTGTGATACATAATCGATTATTATATATAATAATAATAATTTATTATTATTATTATTATTGTTATTATTATTATTATTTAATTAAAATATAATATGTTATTGATTATATATAATAATTAATATAATAAAAATAAAATAAAAATAAAACCTAAACAATAGGAATTTCCTATTCTCACCCCATACCTACTCACAATCTCTGAACTTAGTCAATTGATTTTATAGGCAGATGAATTTGATTTGCTACATTATGTGTCAAATAGTTATAAAGAATATATAAGATTTTTTGACGATCTAATTTAATTCTGTATATCTACATTTTTGTTATAAACCGATGTGTATAAGGCACTATATTACAATAGCTACTACATTACAAAGGAACCCTCTTTGAATTCTCTAATCCTGCCTTACAATGAGGGGAGAAGGTCCTTATATAAATCAAAGTGCTTTTCCAATAGTTGCAATCCTTCCCAATTTGAATCTTGAATCTCAAATTTGACTTCTATTCCGACTGGGCCAGACTCTTCATGTAGAAAGGCCTTTTGAATTGTGCTCGTTCTAAGCTCTTTAGCCATGATCCAAGTTTTAAAGACATTCAAACTTATTCAAATTCAAATCTACTCACCTCAGGACCAGCTACAACCCTTCCTAAAAAGCGTGCCTCTCCCATATGTCCAAGCTTCGCCCAGCTTTTGGCAATCGGGTCCATAGCCGGGAGGATTTGTGTCCATTGCACCTTTCTCCAAAAGGCACACCTTAAGTCTTTTCCTGCATCCCTTTGACAAGTATGGACATTTAGAAGTGTCACCCCATTGTTGCAAGGTTCTCCTGTCATAAACAAGCAGGTGTTATCTGGGTTCCATCCTGAGCAACTGAACAAGTCATGCACTACCATGCGTAACACTATGCTGCCATGTACCTGCTCTACCAGATCATGGCATTGTGCCCATGATCACCCATTGATATACATAAGCACTAAGTGCCCCATGTCCCCAATTGATTTCTACAACAGACTGCTCAGAGCCTCAAGACCTCAATGTCTGTACTTTGATCCCACATCCGATTCGATCCCATATTCGACCCCACACGTGGGATTCCACCACACCCATGCCTGGCTTTTCCATTGGGTGGTCCTCCCATAAAAGAGGCAACCCATGAGGCCCTAAATTCCCATGCCGATCCTCAAATATGTCCCGAAGGGGGCTATAATCTACCCACCCCACTTCATTGAAACTTAGCTTTTAAGTATTACTCTCACTTATCAAAACCAATGAGATAGGAAATAAGAACTCTTCAAACCTCCCTATCATCACTTGATGGAGAAGAGCTATTAATCCTTAATATCAACTAGAAGATCTTCTCAATTTAAGAAATAAATTCTAGGAGGCCTCGAGTAACAACGGATCAAAACCTAATCTAGAATCTTCAACTGGCTCAATCAAATTTTATAAAATACGCTTAAACAAACGACATCGATCAAGACATTTTTCATTAAACCACGGCGCTGCCTGAAAGGTGTCCATTTATCACGGAGAATGTCTTTAAGCTATATCACACCCAGACTATTCCCCATACGAGTCGAGAGGCATCTCAAGGACAGTAAAACTCTACCACAAAATACAACTGCATTCTTGGGGAATTTCTCAAACCTGGTAGACCCACCAAGATAGTGAGATAATCTCTAACTATCCCAACTATATATCCAACGGTCAACGTCGCACTTCGACATGTGACAACCAAAAATGTGCATGTTCAACAAACTCGTAAACCCGAAACCCGGATGCATCTTGAGCCAATCCAACCTAAAAAGTAAGAAAAACAGATATAAGCGGGTGGGTTACGGGGTTATAAATTTAAAATCTATTAAAACCTAACCCAACCCGTGCACAACTCCAATGCCCAACGCATGTAGATGATCTGATGTTGAAATAAAATTCCTTACAAAAGTTGTTATGGGCTGGAAAAAAAGAAAAAAGTAAAACTTTAAATGAATATTTGTCAATTGTCATGGCTTAAAAAAAGGTTTTTTTTAAAAAAAAAACAATCCCGTGTTTGATGTTGAAAATTTTATCTAACTTTTGACTTTACTTCTCTCTCAAGTATCAATCTCCATCAAGTCTCTTCCACTTCTAGTCACCCATATGGCTTTATCTTCTTCCCTATTTCTGTCTCTTCCACTTTCGGTCACCCTTATCTTCTTTCTTTCTCCTATTTCATATCAAGACTTTAATATTTCTAAATTCTTCTCATCGGACCTTATCTTTTTTTATCGGCATTTTCTTCATGTAAACAACTAACAAGATCTTTCTAGCCTTATCTTCTGGTAAGTTCCCATAATTTTCAAAACAGTATTATTTTGTCTATTTATTAATTTTCAAAATGTATTATTTTACCTATTTACTCTGTCAGCACTTGTCATTTTATTTACTCTTCTTAATATGATATAATTCTTATAATTGTATTTTTAATTTTTATATGGATGAAATTCAATCTAGTAATTTTAAAACTCCAATAACAACAATATCTTCTATACCAACTGAAACATATAATACACTTGCTTGTCATAAAAATTAACATTTGGGCTACCCGATTACCCAATACAACCCAACCTGATTATTATTGGGTTGGGTTGGCATGATTGAATGCAATGAAGCCACGGTCGACGGTAAGCCAATCAACTGGGATTTGCTCGGGCCTGCATTATTTTTCCTCCAACCCAACCCATGTACACCTCTAACTAAAAGAATGATTTTTTTTCATTATAGTATATAATATATGATTGTTTTTACTCAAATTTAATTTGGCCTGATCCAATGTTTATTTAGATTTGAATCCAAGCCCAAGATTAGGGTGTCCAAGTGAAATAAGATTAAACCGTTTCAAAAGTCCACGTGAAAAGTTAGGGCATTAGACTCTTTCTCAAGAGATGACAAGATAACAGTAAACTTGATGGCAACTCCTTCCACTGCAGACGGCGCTGATTTATGCATGACAACCTTCCCAACACATGGTAGTTACTCGGCACGTTGGTAAAACCTCAAGTAGAAGCCCCTGACGTCCAGGTCGACGCTACTGAGAGTGTTAGAGAGCGGATCGAGAAAACGTAGCGACTCGACAATATCTGTTCTACTCCTATAAAATGAGGGAGCTCTCATGATGGGCTGTGACTAACAAACCCATCAATTAACATCAACAATCTACTCTATAATACTTAGTCATTCAAGTAGAATTTTTCAAACTTCTTTTATTTATGCAGTACTTTTTCATTTAAGTTTTTTCCTATTGAAATACAATAATTTCTCAAGAATTCAAACACTCTTAATTCGCTTTTTTATAATAAAATACATAAATTCCTTCAACTTTCATTTTATTTTCTTCAATTTATCTATTATGGATTTTTACTTGGGATTCTAGCGAACTGGCGAAAACCACTAACCTATTTTCGTCTAATTAAGTTTGATTTTGATACTTGTGATTAGTTTAAAAACACTTTAATTTCATAGCATACCATGCACCATTCTAATTATCACATGTGATCAAGTGACATTTACAAAACGCACTTTAAACATGTCTTTGTGTAATCCTAATTGAAATCATATTAGGATAAACTTTTTTGCTTCTTTCATTATCCTAAATTTTTTCTACGCAAAAACTACACAAACTAAAAGATCATCACTTATTGTATAGAAAATAAACATTTGTTTTATCCCTAGTATAAAATTCTGGTAGATGAACTATCAATTGGGATTATTGTTTTATCCTTGGTAGGGTTTATTTAGAATGCAGGTGTTGTTTTGTAGCCATTTACATATAATTGATCAAGAATTGAATAAGAGGCTGAAAGTATCCCTTAAAAAACTAAAATTTGAAAACTTAACCCTTCAACACTCTTGGAAATGCGAAAAAAAAAATTGAGTGGCTTGTGGCTTAGTATAACGATATGTGATGTGAGATGTTGGGGTGTGGGAGAGTGAGGGAGGGATTGGAGTTATGAGGTTTTTAATTTTAATTTTTTGTTTTATAATACATTGTAAGACTTTGTTGAGGATTTGACCCACTTTCTCAGTATGTCCTTCCCACTTTTTTAACCATTCGAGCTACGTTCCTTCCACTCTTTTATCACTTGAGGCAGATTAAAAGGCTATAAGCATTTTTGTGCCCTTAAAATGTATAATTTATCCTGAACTGAAGGATTTGATGAGCTGTTTAATTATAAAATGATGATGGATTAAATGACCTTTTAAAAACTTAATTTTTAAAATCTGACCCTTCATTAATTTTTAATCAGATTTTAAAAAAAATATCATTCTTTTGTTTTTGAAAAGAATATCATTCTTGTTTTCTTGCAAACACCTTCAAGTAGTATGTTGCTAAAAATTCATCGGATTAGATGAATATGGTGTACCGTCCGTGTACTTCTCTTCTCTGTTCTCTCAGCTTCCGCACGTGCCTTCCTTGGGCCTCCTTGTTCGCATGTGAATGATCCAATTGGCTTATTTGTTGAATTAAATGGTAATCAATTTTGTGTTTAATGATCAAAATATGTTAAATTCAAATATAATCAAAATTCTCCAAAATTTGTATATTTAAATTACTTCAATATAATATAATAGAGAGAAACATGTTAAACGAGTTTGAATAAATATAAAAATTAGTTTATTAAGTTTAAACTAGCGGATCAAAATAGGTAATCACGATATATCGTGGTACTTGATTTATTGATGAATCGAAAAATCGGTAAAATATCAGTAGATATTTTAACAAAAATATCCTTAAAGCGAAAATTAACAAAAATACTTTGAAATTTATGGAAATACTTTGTTAAACTAAAAAAAAGACATAAATAAACAAATATACAATTGTTGAATACGATATTCATTATAATTTATCGAGAAATTACATTACAATAGTCTTTTAAAACCAAAATAAAGACCGATGTGGCTCCATTACATTATTTCGACGAAGAGATTCTATCTGTCAAGATAATATTCAAAACCAAGATCTTTAAAATATTGAGATAAATCACAAAGAAAAAATAATTTGAGAGTCAAATGAAGCTTGAATGTGAATGGACGAGTTTGTAAAGAAATTGTATAATTTTAGGGGTATTTATAAAATTTTGAGCCAAAATAGCTATCGATCAAGCCAAACCATCGCGATTTAATTATAATCGCTGGGATTTGATTTTAAGTACATCTAACCGTTGATCGTCATATATTCATTGGAAATCAATCTAAACTATAAATCAAGTTTCAAATTTAAATCAACCGTTAGATCCAAAATATAGTATTTGATGCTTTTAAAAAAATCGAATCGATATTTGAACATTCGATGAAAATTAAACTAACTTCTTGGTCGCCACGTTGTCGGGTCGTTAAGGTGCTAATATCGATATTTTGAAAATATCGACGATATATCTCCGATATTTCCGAAATTTTATCGATATATCTCTAATATTTACTAATATATCTTTGATATTTATCATATCGCGACAAAATTACAATTCACACAAGGTGAGAGTATTTTTGATACTTCAACGAAATATCGATATTTTTCGATATTTCGTCGAAATATTAGCGATTTTTCCGATATTATATTGATTTTCATATCAATAGATTATCGTTTTGCAATATCATATCGATACCGACCGATATCTGATATAGTAGCCGATATTAACGATCTTTGTTCCTTGGATTAAACTAATAATGCCCCTGCCCTCCACTGAATCCATCAATCAACCTTCATATTTTTGCCCATAAATGCAGGCGATTTGGAACCCTATTAAATATTAATTCAATTTAAATATTAATTGTGTGCAATCATGGAGAGTTGGTAAGAAATCTATAATAGAATCGCGTGAATCATGGGCAAAGATTTCGTGTTAGCAGAAAACAAACTGTGGAATATTAAATGATAAAATTGTGAGTATTATATAAGTATACCATGATAGGAAACTTAGAAAAGGCATTTGATCTTGAAAATATTTATGCTGGTCCCTTATAAAATAGTTAGAATTTTTTTCTCAGCTTTCTGCACGTGAAGATCCTCTTATTTTTTGAGGGATTTAATAAATGTTTCGATGCTATTATTTCATATATTTTGTTTTTTTAATGACGTAGTCACTTTTGACTACATTATTATTATTTTTTTTGTGTAATTGGTTCAATCATTCAACTACTTATTATTTATTATTTTGGATTGGTGCTACACTAAGCCACCCAATTATTTATATTTTATTATTGTTATTTTATTAATATTGTTATTTATTTTTTCAAAGTGATCGAAAAAAGAAACTCTCTGTTTAGTTTTGTTTATCTCATGTATCTGGTTTGTCTAGAACTGGTACGATAGTGGAAAGGGCAAGTAAAATGCATGTAGTTATGCTTCCAAGGTCGGCTGGCCATATTATTCTGTTTTTCAGCTCGGTCGCCATAGCTAAAGCAGGAACTGAGTCACTGATATCTACTCCAAGAAACATACAGAGACTCTCTAGGTTCCACCAAATTTGTCATCTCTGATAAAGTTGGTGGAACTTCCCCTTCCGATAATGGAGGATTATATATCTTGCCTGAAGGCGCCAGAGCTACTTCGCTGACATACCCTCGAGAAAATTCAGTACTTAAAGGTTGCTTTTGATCTCCTTCAAGAACCCTTCAAGCAGCGTTGCCGACAATTTCACCGGATTTGATAATCGTCGATTTCTTCCCCTCATTGCAATTGAAATTTCTCAGGAATATGGTGTACCGTTCGTACTTCTCTGTTTTCTCGGCTTCCGCACATGCCTTCTTTGGGCCTCCTTATTCTCTTGTCGGAGATGGCCGAATGAGAGTTCGGCCATCGCCGGAGAGTATGACATCACCGCCAGAATGGGTCACGTTTCCATCTTCGGTGGCTCTTAAGACCTTTGAGGCAAAAGCCATGTATTCCAACATGTTCAGTACTAATAATGCTTTTGGATCAAGTGTTGCTGAAAGGTTAGCCAAGATCATTGAATCATGTCAAGCTATGGTTGTGCGTAGTTGCATGGAGTATGAAGGTGAATACCTGAATTTACTCGGAAATTTGATGGGTAAGCCGGTGATTCCGGTGGGTTTACTCCCGCCGGAAAATCCAGTAGAAGGAACAGAAATCCAAATCTCCGATGGGTCATGGGTGGGGAACTTCAAATGGTTAAATAACCAAAAGCCAAAGTCAGTTGTGTTTGTTGGGTTTGGGAGCGAGTGTAAGTTGACAAAAGACCAAGTTCATGAGATAGCTTATGGGTTAGAGCTATCTGAATTGCCGTTTCTATGGGCGCTCAGAAACCTGATCGTTGTGCCGAAGATGACGATGCCCTGCCTTCCGGGTTTCAGTGACCGAACCTCCGGCAGAGGGATCGTCTGTTTGTGGGGCCTACAAATGGATTCTAGCGCACACCCACCAATTGAGGTCTGTTGTTTCATTCTGTGGTTCGGTAATAGAAACTCTTCAATTTGGGCACTACCTTGTGGTTTCGCCATTCATTATTGATCAAGGTTTGAATGCAAGGTTGTTGGTGGAGAAGGGTTTGGCTGTGGAAATAGAGAGAGGAGAAGACGGATCATTTAGGAAGGAGGACATATCCAAGTCTTTGAGACTTGCCATGGTGTCTGAGGAAGGAGAGAAGCTGAGGATGAGAGCTAGAGAAGCAGCTGCCATTTTTGGCGACCAGAAGCTCCACCAGGATCACTACATAGGAGCGTTTGTCGAGTATCTCAAAAATGGATTTACATAGCATAAATGATATATATATACTTGCACTAGCATTAACTAATAACAGTAGTAGTTTTTTTTTTTTTTTTGGGAAAGTAAGGCTTTTATTAATAAGAACAATCCATCAATACAGCTAGGAAGCGATAGGTACTGTTAGATTACTATATGTCAAGTTAATTATATTACAAGTTCTATTGTTGTATATGACAATTGTATATTTTTCTTTCTTAGGTTTATATAGCCTATCCTATATAAGGCCTCATCTTGTACATGTACTTTACGGTTTATAATATATAAAGACTCAAGTATTTCTTCATGGTATCAGAGCAGGTTCTCTGAATTTTTTCCGCTACTCTCACGGTCTAGGCATTACAACCATCGAGAGGCTTATTTTTCCTCGACTTAATATCACCGCTTGTCTTTATTTCTACTCTGCCTAAAACCGGTTACAAGCCTATCTGCAGGTAGGGATCTTATCGACAGCCGTCCTTGTTCACGGTGAGCATAAACCAATTCGGTGTTAGCAGAATTAGAGAGAAATGGTTCAAAAGATATCAGTTGATTATTAATTTGAAATGAAAGATCTCGGTCCTCTTAATTACTTTCTTGGTCTAGAAGTTTCTTCTTTTGCAGATGGTTATTATCTTACTCATACCAAATATACTTCCGATCTGATTTCTCGAGCCAGTATCACTAATAGCAAGATAGTCAACACACCTATTGAGTATAACTGTCGCCTCAATTATCATGACGACGAATCATTATCCCGATGCCACTCTACGACAACTCATGGGAGCTAATCTATCTTAACGGCCACTACCTCTAATATTTCCTATGCAATTCATGTAGTCAATCGGCCATACGCCTCATCCTCACAAAGTTGTCGTCTTATGGATTCTTCAATAGCCGAAAGGCACCATATTTACTTGTGGCTTTGGTGGGATGAGTTTGAACTCCATAAGTCATATTCTACGTCAGGATCCTTTACCAATAGTCTCACAAGCTATTCATAAGTTAGTTGATGATGAGACACGTCTTTAGACTGATCCAATTTCTATCCAGACAATGGTTCTTGCTTACCCAAATTCGCTTCTTCCATGTACTACTACTTCGCTTTTACTCTATCGTCCATCTACTCATGTTTCCAAAGGCAAAGGGAATAATGTCAGACGACATAACAATAAGAAGTCTCTTCTTATTTGCAGTTTCTGTAAGAACAAAGGTCATTCCATTGAAACCTGTTACACTCGCCAACAGATTCTTCGTAACACCGCCGGCTTGACCACACCACTATCACTATGGACTCTCATTCCAACTGTGATCCTGCCTCATCTCTTTCTATAGCAGATCTAATCGGATATGGTTAATCAAAGTTCATCTTCCATCTTCTGAAGGCATCTAACACCGCTTTCTACGAGCACAATTTCTCCTACATGGCTTCTTGATTCTCGCTTTGTCGCAATCATATGACTTATTCTCTTGATGTTGTCTCTTCACACACTTCTACTTCTCTCCCTTCCATATATACTGCAAATGGTTCTCTTATGCATGTCTCTCATCTTGGTAATGTCTCTACACCATCCTTGTTTGTTTCCAATGTTTACCAGATTCTCAACTCACTCATAATCTTCTATCTGTTGGGCAACTCACTGAATTTGGTTTTTCTCTAACCTTTTCTTCTACTGGTGTGGTTGTGCAAGATTCTTAGACTGGACAGACGTCAGACCGCCTGCAGGTCGGTGCTAGTTCTGAGCTTTAGGCTTTCATCTACCGTCCTCTAGTCTCTCCGCTTCTACCGTCTCAGGACAGAGCACCTCCTCTCTTGCTTTATGGCATTCTCGCCTTGGTCATGCATCCATTCTAAGGTTAAAACAACTAGTTTCTGTGGGTTTGTTAGGTTCAGCCTAAATAAGAGTTTTGATTGTATGCCTTGTCAATTTGGCAAAACTCGTTTACCATTTAATAAATTAAGCCTTTCATGCTTTCTCCCTCGATCTTTTATTCATTCCGATGTACTGGGTCCTCTCCCATTACTACTCGTGTGGTGCGCCACGTTATTTCATTTTTTATGATTTATTTTTCTAGATATACTTGGATTTATCTCTTCAAAAATTGTTCTGAGCTTTCTCAAATATATCGTGACTTACAAAAATGGTTGAAACACAGTTTTCTAAACCTATCAAAGTTTTCAGATCTAATAATGCCCAAGAATATCAAGCCCATGAATTTACCTCTATTCTATATCAATTCGTATTTCATTCCTCTCAGGTCGTGTGGTCGAAGCGCAACTTCGCCATATTCTTGATGTTGTTCGTGCAACTACTATAGCCTTACTCCTACTTAGTTTTGGGGGGAAGCTGCTCTTACTGCCTTGTACACCATTAATCGGTGTCCTATATTTTCCTTTCTTAGGTTTGTATAGCCTAACCTATACTCATCTTATACATGTAATTTATAGTTTATAATATATAAAAACCCAAGTCTTTCTTCAATAAGCATGGATAATATCATAATTGAGAAAAAGCTCAAAAACAATGACATTAGAACGAGAAGAGAAGATGAACAAACCTGTCGGCTCTCTTGACGGCGTAGGAGATCTCAGAAACAAGAAGAGATTTCGCGTACGGATTGTCGACAGATATCTTAGCGTTCAAGATGACGCCGGCTGACGTCTTCGATGGCGACGCCGATGATCTTCGCCGCCGGCTTCTTTATCCTCACCACCTTCTCCAGCAAACTTATTCACATGCATCCGTTAATGGCGGCGCAACCCTTCACACATCCCAATTGATATAATTAAGAAATTGCAGACAGACGCTGAGAGATGGAATGGCAGAGAAGACGACCGACACAGCCTGGGTTAATAAGAGCCAGTACATGGGATAGGTACCACTCCTGTAGACTTGACAAAGAATGGGTCGCCTGTGCTAGTACATGGGAACCTCGTTCGCATAGCTCCTAATGAATCTGATATGCACCTGTTGGCCTGTCTCACCTTGATCGAGCCACGATAAAGCTTCCTTAAAACTCACGGCATTTGCTTCCCTAGTTAGAAAAGCCCATGATGCTAGTCATTCTAACCATGATCATAGCAACTGTTGAGTCCCGAACAATGCAGCCCGCCCCAATTTTTCCTTGGCTCTGAAAGGTAGCAACGTCCAGGTTTGCCTTCACCTAACCTGTAGATGGCTTAGTCCATGCTACATCACCCTCGTGGGACAAAATCCACCCCGGGGTAGGATCGAAGCCTTTTTGCTAGGCCGAGGACCATTGATACAACAGCTGACCAACTGCATTACTCAAATGTCGAGCGGTGGTGGAGTGTCGATCCCATACTAGCTTGTTTCTTTGGTACCATAGCTACAACAAATGTGAGAACAGGTTGGCTAGTTATCCATTGAGTTAGCATTTAGGAAGTAGTCGACCTAGTCCAGTATAGGGGACATCCTAGGTGAGGGACGTGGAGCTATGAGATCCCCTAGTTGGCTCTTGCAAACGAACATTTATATAGAATATGGATAATTGTTTCCTCTGCACTCTGGCAGCGTTGACAAAGAGGGTTAAAATTTATCTTTTTTGTTGAGAAGCTTTGTTGCTATTGGAAGGCAATTTGCTATGGTTCTCCACATGGAGTTTTGCCCCTTGGGTGGTACTTTCTGAAGCCTAGGATTTTTGCCAAACCTGAGGTGCCACTGGAAATTCTCCAAGCTGCAAGGCTCTATAACAACTTTTGCTTAAAAGTTTCCCCTTTATCATACATCCAATACCATGAGTCCTCTGTAAAACTCCATATGCTTATTGGGTATATCATTCTCCACTATCAGGCTATAAATAACTCTTAGGATCAATTAGGTCTTCATATAACGTAATGTATGACTTAGATCAGGGTAGTTAAATAGGTCATTTAGGCTTTAGTTTACCCAAAACATACACATTTTTTATTTTTCTCCACTTATATGTCCATCATTTGGCATATCACATTCTTCGCACTTTACCTTCTAGGCTTCCCCTCAAACTTAGCTTATCAAAGATATTTCATCACATAGCTTCCTAAACTTGCATAATTTTCACACTCACAACAACAATTTAAGAATTTTATTTTTCTCGACTACAAGGCATGGAGTAATGTAATGCTCGAACCCTTTAAGCTTTCAGCCTACCAAATGTAGCGAGTTTTAGGTTAGCAACTCCTAGACTAGTTGGCCTTAGGATACTAGGTGTAGTACTGGTGGAGCTTTATTCTTCCTTTTTCTATTTTTTTCTTTCTTTTTCTACCCCAAACCTCCCTTTATTTTCATTCAAGGCACACCCACTTTAACAAACTTCCACTTCACACTACATGTATTCACAAGATATTGACTTTGAAATCAACATGTTAAGGCAAACAAGGGCTTTAACTGAAGGTTCTTCAACAAAAAGGGACAAGGGGCTCATTATTGGTTTTTCTTGAAAGAAAATGGCTAATATGGCTCAATTTTGGTGACTATGGATATATGCACAAAAAGATTAGCTAGAAAGGCTCAACCGGTCCAATGATGACTTAAATCATTTTCTAATTATCGTGTTGCCTAGGATTTCGCCTCAAGTGACAATTAAACAAGTTTTATAGTCTTTAGATATCAATTAGAATAATATTCACCCAATTCTTCTTTAAACCAAGCAAAATTGACTAAAAGGGTACATTTTGACCCTTGATCAAAGTGATAAGAACTTTTGTTTAAATAATCAACTATAAGATCAAACCATTATGCTTTAAGGTCAAATATCTCTCATTTTCTTCATATGAAAGAAGATTCAATCATTATTCATTATAGACATCATAATTATCTCAAAATAAGCTCAACTAAACCCAAAAACAACCTAAAATGAAAATTAACCTAAAATTGAAACACATAAAAGAAACTAAAACAAAATACTACAAATAGGATAATTGAAGCTAGAAAATTTTAAAAACAAAGGGAAATCCCCCCAATACCCTCAAACTTAAACTATGCATTATCTTCAATGTATGAAATATGAAAGAATGAGAACAGAGAACTCCCCTAGATGATCAAGTGTGATCATTGGGCTCGGGTGTAGTGGGTTTTGATGAAACTCCCTCAATTAGATTCAACTTTTAATGTTCGAAAGCAAAAAATCAAATAAACACTTAAAATAAAATCAACATGCACACAAAACAAACTAAAAATAAATTAAAGCAATAAATGAATAAAACTCTTATTTTTGTTTCATGCCTTCCAAGAGCTGCTCCGTTTTTAGAGTCCATCTAGACTCATTGTGGAAGTTCGAAAGATTTGCTTTGACCCTTCATCCATAGTGGCCAATGCTTCCCCTTCATCCTCATCGCTCATGAGAATGAGCTCCTCCACCTCCGGAATAGGCAATGTAAGCTCCAATTTCAACTCTTTGGTGGGAAAAGAGTTGGTATTTAATTCATATCCTTCAAGAGTTTCCTCTTGAAGGATCTTAGGTACTTGCTCCTCAAAATGTAGAAGTGAGCTCTCTATCTGCATGCAACAATTATTTTCTTCATTCGTAAGTTGTATGCTTTGGTGGAGGTTGAACTTCACTTTTTCCTTACCAAAAAGTAAGGTCATCTCCCCATGTTCTACATCAATCCATGCTTGACTTGTGGCATTGGAAGGTCTTCCTATAGATGATACTTGTTGGTCCTCTTCCATGCCCAAAGTCACAAAGTCAATAGGGAAATTGAACTTGTCAATCCTAACCAAAACACTTTCAATTGTGGTCTGCGGATGGTGCTCTTCAACTTGCCTCTTTTCCACTAATAGCTCTTCCTCATTAGCAAGTTCATTAATTTTCTCCTCAACAAATGTCGGTTATTGGATTTCCTCCTTAAAACTCAAAGGCACAAAGTTAGATTCTCTTACGTTCTCATCCTTTATGTCGCTTAGGAGTGTCCTAAAATGTTGCTCCTCTAATGCATAGGCTAGTTGCCCAGTTGGATTTTCTAAATTTGTCACAAGAGCTTCTTCATTGGTGACTTGATCTTTCATTTTGGCTTCCCATGCAACCTTGTCCTTCTTCACCTCAGTCCATAAGGCATAAAACATTTCTTCACCAGAAGGTTGCTAGATTTGTTCTTGATAATTGTAACTTGAGCCTCATTGACATTGAAAATTTTGGCTTCTATAGGGGAAATCCTCATATGTCCTCCAACCCGAATGATAGTAGCTCGACATAATGTGTTGGGGTTGAAAGCAGGACCTCCATTGTAGTTGAAATAATTGGGTGCCTTTGAGTTTGTCAGTCAATGAGGTTTCAGTGGAGAGCATCAATATTTTTCTCAAGGCAAATAGGCACCATCCGTCGATTCGCAGTTCAGCTTCTATGCTAAGCACCTATAAGAAAAATACAAAATAAAAGGTAAAAACAAATGAAGTATACATAATCCAAATAAGAGTACAAAAGAAAATATCAATCAAAGAAAATAAAAGAAAAGAAAATTGTTAGTGCTCAAATTAGAAAACTTCACTTTAGCTAGAATATCAACCCAACATTGAAAACTGTAATCCCTAAGAATCTGCGCTAAAAACTTGTTGCTAACCTTACAAGTGCACTGGCCCGCACAAGTAATGTGTTGTCACCATAAACCGAGACTGCTCCCACGAGGACTGTAGATTTTATGATGGATTGAGTACCCCGACTACTAGCTTAGTGTACTATTTGAGTGACTCAATCGTTTGAGAAAAAGTAATAAAAAAAAAAAACTAAACTAAAGACGTAGATCGCTTTCTGTGAAAACCGGGCACTTAAATAAAATCGAGGAAAACTACTTATAGAGGAAACTAGGGGTTGATTATTGTCAATATGCTTAATGATTCGTCTAGATAAGGTCCGGTTGAATGGAATTACATCAGTTTGGTTCGAGGACGTGGTAAAATGATCATACTCTCATGTTTCCCCTTGTGTTTTTATAGCACCCCTTTCTACCAATTCAAGCCATGTCCAAATCAACTGGGTTGCTCTAATGTCACCTGAATCACCTTATCAAAATCATTTATCAAAACACGCCGTAGCGCTACACTTCAATTGGCATAGATTGGCATAAATCCTTTTCAAATATCACAGCTTTTAAAGAAGGAAGTGCAAGCCCATTTCATTTCATTCATGCAAAAGTACAATTATATAAAGAGCATATCAAAGCCTTTTCAAATGATTAAATAGATATTGGTGAAATTGTTTTACAAAATATCAATGTTCAAAAATAGATATGGGGTGAATGCATCATACCGAACATCTCCATAATTCCTTTCTTTATGACTCGATGCTCCCTCAATCTTGCTTTTAGCTGTATTTATTCGGTACATGCATAAGATAAAACTTCATGCTAAGCATTTTCATTCTTAGTAGTTCTTCCCTTAAGACGAAATTCGATTTAAGAAAAATGGCAAGAATTAGCAATTTAAGTCAAATTTGAAAATTTTAGATCTCCGGATAATGAAAGCAGTTTCTGGGTTGGAATCGTCTCGAAATCTAATAACACGTCAATTTCTTAAATTAGAGACTAGTAAGCATTATCCCACGTTTTTTGAGGCATAAAGTATCGGGTGTAGTAAGCGAAATGTGATGTCTTAATGCACTTATGCGTATCTGTGACACATGTGCATGGTAAATGATGGAAATGGGCGTAGGGAGTAGTGCCAAATGTCAAATCCAAGAGTGAGGACATGATTGACATTATTGAATTGATTACCATTAATAAGGCAGGAAATAGAGAATAGTGTTGTCTCACTCATTTAAGTAAAAAGAACAAAACATGAAATGAAAAAAAAAGATCCGATGCTTTTAGGTTGTGTTTTAGAGAGAGAGAGTGTGGCTTCTCTCTAAGATTACGAGCGTCATTGTAAGAATTACGTCGAGATGCAGAAGGAAAGTAAGCTCTCATGAGTGAGGACCTACATATGGGCTCGGGTTTTAAGGAGTTTCGACCAAGCTACGTAGGTAGAGTTTTATCACTTGTTTTCTTTCTTGATTTAAGAGCTTATTGATGTTTCGGTTGGGTTGAGGCCTTGAGCAGTAGTTTGATCGATCGCAAATCTTGGAGCGGAGTGTGAGATTTATGATGATTGTGCGGTCAGTAACAATTTTATGGACTATTTTGAATTGTTTGTGTTGTATTTGAGAAGAGAGAAAGCGAAACAAATTGTATTGTGATGTGTATGGTAGAAAATGGCTATAGGTCGGATTCACCAAAAGTGGAGCCGATGTTGGTGATGGCGTGAGCGATGGCACGGGGTTTTTCATGGTCACGTGAATAGTGTTCACGATAGAACTGCGAGAAAATGTGTTTGGTTGAATAGTTTCAAATCGAATTTTCGTGTGTGTAGAATTAGCCCACGTGAGCTAATTTTTGGTGTATGGATTGTGAAATTGCATAACATGTTTTGTGCGATTTAAATTGTAAATATATACATGATATTATATTTGCATGTTATATGAATTATGTTGAATGACATAATGCATTTCATATACCAGGAAGTAACTCGAGCGGAGTGTGTGTGCATGACATGGATTTTAAAACGAACATGGTTGATAAAGGGAATTCATGGGATGAATTCCAGGAGAATGGGGTTGAGGCGATTAGCAGATCATTTAGAATGAGGACCATGACTATTTGAGGTTCTCGATGATGCCTCGGAGGGTAGTCAGCCGCCCACCTGCCGACGCCGGTAGTATATTTTAGCTTAGTAGTTTTGTTTTGAAAATTATGTTTTCTCATACATGGCTTACCGGCCCAGTGTACAGAGGGAGTTAGGCTGAGGACTCGGGACATGGGTTGGTCATTTAGACATTATTAAGGAGGATCATAATTTGCTTGAATGTGTGTTTACTTTTGAGCATTGCATATGCACTTAGGTGGGAGTAACCCATTGCAGGGCGATCCACTACGGGCATTGCAGACCACTGTCGAGGAATATATTATTTGGTCTGAGGAGCGTGCGAGACGGCTCATCTTAGAGGGCCCGGTACCCGAAGATAAGGTTAATGGCTTTGATGGTTATTTATATAATATATTAAGTTTGTAATTTTACCTGTGTTGCGAAGCGTTCTTCGCTCTTGAACATGTAATGGACACCGTTTGGATATATTGATGTATAATGTAAGACCCAGTGGTCGGTGCACCTCATTATAATTGTATATGAGACCACAATGGTCATTAGCCGATGTTGGGAGCCGGTGTTGTGTACTTTGGGTAAACCCGTATGAAAGACTATCTTCTCACCGATTTTCTGCGTAGATAGTGTGGGTTGCAGACGTTCACGAAGTCGTCGCGAGGATGGCGGGTTGTCAACGGACCCAGTTCTTGGGCGTCACGACAGTGTCGAGGGTTTGGTATCTGAATACCTGAGAACCGGTTTGGTATCCATCACCACTTGGTGTGGTTGAGTGTAGGTTTAGGTACAAGAGATTACAGGAAGGCCTGGAGACAAAACTAGGACATACGCATGCATGTGTTTTGGAGTAGATGTGTTGGTGTGTGATTGTGTGATTTGATGAAGTGTTGTGTGAAAAATATGCATAACATGAAAGATGTGATCATGTATGGTGATTGGTTTGCTGTGCCTTCAGCTAGAGTAGCATAAGTGTTAGAAAATTGCAGGAGTTCTGGGTGTGCTAAGCTGGAAAAAGAAAATCAAATAAAATAAATTTTATAAAGTTATTTGGTTTATTTGGAGAAAAAATTGTTTTCTAAGGTTTTTACGAGTGTAAAGTGTTGAAGAAAATAGAATAAAATAATTTTTTATAAATTTATTTTGATCGTAGAAAAAAAGAAAAAATAACATATATATATATATTTGGAAGCATTTTCGATGGCAAATGAAAAATATACCATATATATATATATATGAAAAAAATATTCGAGAACACAGAATGAGACTCTTTGCCCATTTGAGCATGAGTATCTCATGATCTGACCATTATGTTGTGACATAGTGGGATGGAAGGTTGGTTTGGCTGGGAAAAAAAAAATGTATTGCAATAAGGGGAATTGTATTGCGAGGAGGCTAGGCGGTAAGTTTGGGAAGAGGTCACGTCTGATGGGTTGTATCGTAGCCAGGAAAAAGTTGTTGAGGCTTTGTGTCCTGATACTGCTGGTGTATAAGTGACCGACCCGAGGGAAACAGGCTGTAGGGAGTGTATTGCGATACAAAATTGTAATAAAGTGGCCCGGCGAGAACAAGAGGCGAGAATTTGTTTATGTGTGATACATGCGGCCGAAGCCCGCATTGCGGCGACCAGAACCTGTGACCTGGCGCTGCGACCTGACCAGCATGTGCCCTACGACGTGGGGGCCAGCTGCAACGCTATTTCATGGCGCCTGTTTCTGACGTGCTGCGGCCGCGCTGTCGCAGCCCAGCGTCTTGATGAAATTTGTGTGTACTGCCGCGGCAGGTTACTTGACTAAATCACTGTTTAAGGTCCTTTGTTTGGTCTGTTGCCGAACCGCCATTATCACGAAAAATTCGAAATTTACCAATAAACAATAAATCAAATCAAATAAAATGAAATAAAAATTTTGGAAAAATGATTTTAAATAAGTACGATGATTGATTATGATCGATCGTGGGAGTTATGTCTTGCATTTCCTAAAATCTGGGGACATAGTATATAGGCCCCATTGATACATTGTATGAATGGTGTCTCGGGCATCAGTTATGCCTTAGAATCTTGCGTTGTATTTAAGCGCCCATTTGAGTATGATGGCTGGTGAAGCGAGAGGCGTGGCGTCCACGGTGCCCAGTTAGGCACCACGAAGCCATTTGACCCGACCACGGGAATTTGATCGTGAGGCCTTTGTTGGGGAGGTTGCCGGTGTGCAGGCGCAGCTGCCGCGGTTGGGTGGCGGGTAGTCGGGTGGTAACCTCCGGAGGTTTAGGGCGCATCATCCTCCAGACATTCATGGGGAGAATCAGATGTGGCAGACATTAGTTCATGTAGGTTGAGAGAAGGTGTTGAGGCTGAATTACCTCAATGCGACGGATGGGCTTATTCGCGTTCCAGATTCAAGGTAGGGCCCAGTATGGTGAAATAGGCGAATACCTCTGAGACCTTGGGGAACCTTTGTATGTAGGTTTCCCTAGGGATCTGGCGAGAATAGGGATGATATGTGGCGTGGTTGCTTGTTGGAGATTTGGGACTCTACTCCACGGTGGACACGAGGATCTCATGGACATGTCGAGTTCGATGTCATCCCCCAGGGATGGATTAGGCGACGACTTGGTCGTTACTCGATTGTATGGCGTAGGAGGAGTTCTGCTTTACCGCGTGGGGCGTTTGTGTTGTATTTTGAGACAGCATGACGTTTGCCTCATCCCAGTGTCGGTCCGAGTATGTCGGGGGCGGGTTAAGCGGGTTGGCTGTGACCTTACCACAGAGACGGTGAGGCGGACGATTTACCTCCAGTATTTGCGGTATGAGGATGTTTTTCGGATCGCTCTGGGATTGCCTCATAGAGGATGTAGACTTGTTGAGTTACACCTTGGTACCCGCCTCTCTATAATCAGCCAGGATGCTTTGGATTGGATTACGGGAACTTAGAGTCCAGTCCGGGAACTCTTTGAATGAGGAGGTTCATTAGGCAGTACTTCACCATGGCGCTCGTTTTTGTTTGCGAAGAGAAGAAGGACAGACCCTTCGGTATGCATTGATTATCGACGATTGAGCAGGGATTACGATGCGAGAATCGGGTACCCATTCGAGGATTGGCGATTTGTTGATCGGTTGAGAGGGGCGAAAGTCTACTCCAAGATAGACAACCGCCGCTGATTACCATCAACATTTGAGGTTAAGGAGATGATCATCACTAAGGTGGCCATTACGGGCGTTATGGGCACTTTTGAGTTTACGGTGATACCTTTTGGATTGGCGAATGCACGTGGCGTTCATGGATCGATTAAATTGCCACCAGTGGTGACTAAAAATGATAAAATTGCCATGCACTAAGTTCCTACTACCTCGAGTGGTCGAGCTCACTGCGTTATAATTGATGCAAGGTCGAACCGGGGATGGGTTTTTCATCAGTAATGGATTTGCATTAGGACGCTGAAGGTAAGGCTTTCTATTTGGACTTTTTTGGTTGTGTCAAAAAATTTGTAAATGGTTAAAGCGAAGTCGTGGAAATAGTAAGCGGGGCCCAAGTGAAGAAATTAAACTTTGGTGAGTCCTGACCCGGCAAGGCCCCGGGGGCGACCGTATCACTGGTTTTATCCTCTAGTCAACCACGGGATAAGTTATGGCCACTGTTTAACTAACATTCCTTTATCATTTTTCTGGGCTATCAAAGACCATCTAAGAATCGCAGCGCATCTCTCGCTGAGCAGCTGAACCACAAAGTATATGGAGTATTGGCGAAAGCAGTAAAAATTGATGTTATTTAACCCTAATTTGTTACTAACATGTAAATGCTACCTCGAGGAGAATAAATGCAGGACCTCAAGAACCACGGTGCATCGCTAAACATTCTGGATCGCAGCATGGGTAGTAGTGATATATCCGTCATTGTCTAGTGAATTTTGAAAATATGGGACCTCTATTCCCTATAAAATGACTTTTAGTACAGAGGATAACGAATAGTAGCTTCCGCTTACCAGCTAAGCTTCCTTCTCTTTAAAGGAAGGAAAACCTTATCTTGAGTTGTCATCCTCCCGAGGTGTGTGTTTATGACCCAGAAGTGAAAGAAGAGAGAAAGAAGAGAAGAAGAATAACAGATTTATTTACAAAAGCGGTAAAAGAAAATATTTAAATCACAAAACTTGTATTCACCTTCTATCCTCCTCTCTTTATTACAAAACATAGAGAGGTATTTATAAGCCTCCTCTCGAGGTATGAAACTACCAAAACCCTAATAACTGGCTAAGTTATGGACAATTGGGTAATAAAGCCAAGTTTGAAGGCGGTTCGGTAATTAAGCATGGCAGGCATGTTTCGCTCTGAGGAGAATTTCGATAGTGCAGATTTAGAGGTTTAAGCAGAAGGTGTGAAATTACAGCGAATTTGGCAAGTGTTTGTAATTTGCTTAGTTAAATTTGGCTAGCTAGCGAAATTTCTCTAAATATGAAATTTCATTGAGAAGCGAGTGTATAATTTAGCTAAGAGCGATGCAAGTTGGCTCGCGAATTTTTTTCAATTTTATTTGAGATTCGCCAGCGACTGTTTGCGAAACCGGTTTGCGAGAGTCGCTAGGATTCTGCGAATTGGTTGCGACGAGTTCACGAAAATTCTGTTTCTTTGTTCTGCGTGCACCTCTCGTCTGTCTTTAGTACGCATCTCATTTCTCCTTTTCCTTTGTTTTCCGTGATTTTGGGCGATCATTTGAGACTAAACTGACCTCATGATTACAGTCTTTGTTGTAGTTGAAGCCTAGAAGTTTATAAATACCTACAAAACAACCAAAAACATGCTCAAATAACTTAAGTGTTACTAAAAGATGACATAGACACTTGGTGAGTTTCATGGCATGATTAATACACAAAAGTACTCAAACCTACTCCCAATATAAGTTTGAAATTGTACTTTTGGACACTAATGCACCTAAGCGTTTATGTTCCCTTAGCGAGCCAAAGGAGGAATGCATGTGGTGATTTATAAAAGATTATGATTAAGTTTGATGTACCTTGTATGATACACGAAATTGAACAATTTAAATCAAATTTCAAAGGCGATATGAAAAAAGCGCCAAATCATAAGACAAATTCTGGAGTCAATATTGGGTCCACAATTCTCAAGCAGATTTCCACCTAAGTCTAATTGGTTCTTTCATATAACTTGATTAAGCTAATACAAAACATAAAATTTACCACCTCACATTTGTGCTTGTGACATGCCCGCAAGGCGCGACATTTAGATAAGGATAGTTCACGCACTTCTGCTCTTTATTCAACTACTGTACCAGCAGAATCACGTCTTAAGGTCGAAACGGCCGAGTCAGGTGTGAGGTCCACCAGGCTGACTCCCGACAATTAGGTTGGGCATCAAACCCCGAAAGGATCTCGACCACTAACTACAAAGGCTTCACCCGGGACTTGAATGACAGAAAATTAGCCTACAATTCGTTTAAATGTACCCTCCACCCATGCTATGACACAAAATGGTGGCTCCCAACCAATTAAGGCATAGGGCATCGGGTTTAAAGGCTTACCTGTCATACACCCCTCGGACCCAGTGCTCGGGTTTTCAAAACAAAACTTCAGACTTTGTTTTCTTTTTCTTCTTTCTTTCTTTTTCTTTTCCTTTTTGAGAACAACATTCAGGTCTTCAAATGTGAGTAACATAAACCTATCTAGGTTGCCAACATGCCTAAGGCCCGCTTGCAGTTTAAAGGAGGTATACAAATTCACAACCTATCAAATAACTGAGTGCAAGCAGGTGAATTAGCATAAGGGAGAAATTTCGTTGGGAGCACTGAACTGCGACGACCAAGAATTTAATTCAAGCATGGAATTTGTCCTAGCATATGCGACAAATGCTGATTCAATTTTCCAACATGAAGCAATTCAATCGTCTAATCAGCACCAATCTGTTCAATTGAAAAGAAAACATTTACACCTAGTAAAGGCACAAAACATGATATGTACAAAAGTCAGATATATAAATCGAATAGCTGATATAGCCAAAATGGCTAATACATGAATACAAAGTTAAACACAAAATATCACCGCCTTACTATGGCTAACATAAATCCTAATCAAGACCGCAGGCAATGATAAAGCCGATGAACTATACAAAACATAAAAAGAAACCCAACCACCCCACCGCTGTGGTGGTGTATACATCGTTGATCCGGGTGTCGTCAGGAATGTTGCGATATCCCAAGAGGTCGGGCTGGAACCGACGGAGCTTAGAAATGCCGAGGTTCGGATGCTCCAACCGAACCGGCACCCGAACCAACCACTATGCTACGCCGTATGTGCAACAAGCCAGGCCTCAATGTAGTGGCAAAACTTATACGCAGGCCACTAATCTTCAAGTTCTGCAGATAAGATGCAAAGGATGGGTCGGGACTTCTAGCCAGGAGCTCTCGTGCTCTTAAGTTTGCCGCAAAAAGGGCGATACACTGTCACCCGAGGGGCTACTAGCAGCGCTGTTTTTGGTCATGCGGTTTTGGTAGTGAACTCGATGGGGCTCTTCCATTCCTTCCCTCTCCATTACCCTCCTCGCCTCAGCATTTGGGAGGCTCTCTTCTTCCTTTTCCATGGCCCATATTCTACACATAATTGTGGGGCACCTCGTAGTTCCTCTGTGAGGATCTTCTCATCTGTTCCTCTTCAATCTCTCCCGAGCCGCACCGAGCCTGCTCTCACCCCACAATAGTGTTAGTCAAGCACTCTTCCTCCGTATTCTCCTCCTCTTGATGAACAAACTATTTGGTGAGCTTTAAGAGATGGATTCCCGCCGGATGTCCACTTTTTATCAATTTCACTTTGGAACCCATCTATTTTTCTTGCTTCAAATTGTCTTCCACAAAGGACAATCGAATGGGCATTAATCTTCTATTCTCTTCCACAAAGTCATCCACCATCCTAAGGTCCAAATGGCCTCGGTTTTAAATTATTTACTGGACCGTAGTGGCCGAGGTGACCGAGGTGGACTGAGGGCCTGAGCACAAATGGGATGTCTCAGATTAACTCATACGGTGATGAGGTGGATAAGTTTGAGGGAACACCACAGATCACTCATCCAGGTGGTCCCTGTAACTCCTCATGATCATATTCACTAGTTCTCTCAACAGTCATGTTACCTGGTATGGAAAGGTCTCCTATATCCTCATCACATGTGCTCTAGGTCACCCTCCCACCTATTGTCAATATATAGCAACCCATTTTCTCTAATCAAACCACTGAACAATCCGCAGAATATGGCACACAAAAACTGTCCAGAACTTTTTTTTTTGAAGTTAATCAATCAATAAATTTTAACTCGATCGAATTAAAATCAAAGTTTAATCAGCAAAAATAACATATGTTAGAAACTGCGCCTTAACTAGGATGGGTTACAAAAGGAGGTAAAAAGTTATCTTACCGTGATGGATCACAAGTACTTTCAATCTACGATGAAGAAGTTTCAAAATCATCCCCGCGAACGCCGCCATTTGATTCTGGTGACAATAAAGAGTTGGTTAAAATCAACAAAATTATGATGACACCCGTTCACGATCATCGCCAGAATGTTATCAAAGATATAACGTAATAAATTACCGTGATGGTTATCCTAGAATGGTCGGTATTTAGGCATGAAGTATATTTTCTATTTGAGACTTTTTGATTTGAAGTCAAAGTCGGAACGGTTTAACCCGAAACCGCAAAACTGAAATGGTAAAACTAAATTTGAAGCGAAGAATGAACCCAGCGATTTAGGTCACCAACTTGACAAGTTGTACAAACACATGTCCTCGTGGTTTATCCTCCATGAGTTTGTCACAGACAAGATAACCCTTATTTAAACTTTACATTCTTTATCATTTTTCACAATAGAAGATCCATCTAAATAATCACATCGATCTTCTCAACGTGAGTAATCAACTTTTAAAGTATGGAGAGGATTAAATAAAATAATAAAAGTCAATGTTATTAACTTAATTTGAAGAACAATGATAATGTGCACTTCGAAAAAGTAAGGGATCATCTGAAGAGCACAAACACTGTCATTATAATTGATTTGAAGTTATGGAGAGATTGGTTGCGACAATAATATCCTAGCAAAGTAACTCAATTTTGAAAATGAAAAATACTGCTAAACACACACTGTGACTTTAGCACAAGAGATAATGTTTTAACTAATTGCTTTAGCTTCCTTCCTTCAAATGGAGGAGGTTTGACGGGCGACTCAGTCATTATCTCAAGAGTGTGTCAAGCAAAATGGAAAGGAGAAAAAGAAAGAGGAAATAAGAGAGATAAGAGATGAATAAACCAATTTATTGACAAAGCAAAGAAGAAAATCCACAACTCAACAAAACTCAGATTCACTTCATCCTCATTACAAAACACAGGGCATTAGATAAGCCTCGGCGTTACGAACTTATCAAACCCAACGAACTAGCCGCCGACATCAATGGGTAACAAAACCAAGCTCGGAATACGTTCAAGATTAACACAAAGGCGACTGCGCAATTTCGCCAGTGGAGAATTTACATAATTAGCTTGACCGGTGGCGTTTGAATAAATCGGCAAGGGCCCAGCAATCTCGCGCGGTTAGCCACTGCGCGTCGAAATTTCATATTAGCTAAACATTGGTTACTAAACAAAGGAGAAGCACCTACACCGCCAAGAAATGCATGCTCGCTAGAGAATTCACTACAGGTCAAGAACCTGTCATAAATTATATTTCATAAATTCTACGCCCAGATTTCATAATCACATAATGTGTCACAAAATCTCGTTTTTACTTCGCTCTGATGCCTCATTCCGTCTTCAATCGCATCTCATCTAATTTTCCTTTGTTTTTCTCCATTGACTGGCTCGTTGAATGGCCGCAGAGATCACAAACTCCAACCTCAAGCGATTGATCAGCCTGCATTCAGTGGTCGTGGCTCAGAAGGTATAAATACCTACAAAACAACCAAAAACATGCTCCAAATGGCATAAGTGTTACTAAGATGACATGAACACTTCAATTGGTTTATATGACATGATTAATGCACAAAAAGTACTCAAAACCTATCTAATATAGGGTTCAAAATTGTACTTTTTGGACACTAATCAGGATCTCATGCATAGGGTGTTCCAACCCTATCTAGATTAGTTTGTCGTAGTTTTCGTGGATGACAATTTGATCTACTCCCAGTCAGAGTGGGAGCATGAATATCACTTGAGGATCATTTACAAAGCTTGTCGAGAGACCATCGCCAGGATGCCAAGTTCCGCAAGTGCGAAGCCTCGCTTACCGAGGTGAGATTTCGGGGACACGGCTGCGGTCAAGATTGGGGAGTGTTAGTGGACCCGCAGAAGGTCGAGGCCATGATGAGTCGGGAGAGCCAAAGCCGCCTTCAAGATACGAGTTTCTGGGATCGGGCCGGGTACTCACAGATTCATCGAGGATTTCTCTCTCCACCTACAAAGACCTATGACAAGGCCGACTTAAAGAGGTCAAGTTTTACTGATGACCGCGTGAGGAAGATTCCAGAGTCAAGAGGAGACTTGCTTCACCTCCTATCCCGATAGCTCTAGACAGTGGGACAGTGGGTAATACGCTGTATTGCGGATGCCTCGAGTACGGACCGGGATGTGTTTTGATGCAAATCGGGAGGGTAGTAGCTTATGGTTCCCCGAGAAGTCAAGAATCATGAGCACTCACCCCACACACGACATGGAGTTAGTGGGTCAGAGTCTTCGCCTTTAAAGATTCGGGCGCCCACTACTTATGTGGCGAGGAGTCTCAGGTGTACTCATTCCACAAAAAGTCTCAAGATATTTTACGCACGGACTCTCAATATGAGGCAACGCAGATGGATGGAGTTCCTAGTGACTTTACAGATTACCACCTCGGTAAGGCAAATGGGTGGCCGATGCACTCGCCGGAAGTCACTTCTGAGTACTGCTATAGCTTCCCCGGGAGTGGCGATGCTCGAGACTATGGGATGCTTTAGCTACAAGACGAGCAGCACAGGTACATTGGGAGCTTAAGAGCTACACCGCTCTATCGAAAGTAGAGTGGACGAGTCCCGTGGCAGATGCGAGATAGTGTCCATCGTGACGTACGCTTAGGTATGGGTGACGAGGGTTAGACCATCCACACAGATGGTAGTCTTCTGTGATAGGATCTAGTAGTGGTTCCTTCAAATGAGACCGAGCAGATAGAGATTGTGAGTTTCGATCGCTTCTCGACATAAAGCAGTATCCAAAGCGGCAAGAAGATGTACCGTGATCTTCGCCGCTAGTATTATCGAGCTGAACAAGAGACACGCAGGGGACTTGCGGCGACGATGTCTCACGTGCGTGTTAAGGTCGAGCACTAGAAGCCGCAGGCTACTTCACCGCCGAGGTGGCCGAGCGGAAGGGAGCATGTCATGACGGACTTTGTGACCCACCTCCACCTGACAATCGTGAGAGACATGACGCGGTATGGGTGATAAACGGACCGGCCCACGGTCGGCACATTTTCTAGCCGCAAGGATAACCTTCACATCGAGAGATCTCCGGCCGGTCAGATATTCGAGAGATAGTCCCATACATGGAGTACCAAGATCCATAGTGCCTGATAGGGACCTCGAGGTTTACTTAATGCGACTTTTGGAAGAGTTTCCAAAAGGCTATGGGCACACGATCGACCATGAATACTTTCCAAATCTACGCATAAAATGGTCACCGAGAGGATTCATATAGGTAAAGCAGAGGACATGTCGCGAGCATGCGTCCCGATCATCTGGTAGCTGGAAGAGCACTTGCTCCTTAGTGGAATTCGCCACAACAACAGCTTATCGCGAGCATACGATGGCACCATATGAGGTACTGTATGGGAGGGGCCATGCAGTCACCGTTATGTTGGACCAAGGTGGAGAGTTCCACTCACCGGGGTCCCGACCGATTAGAGACACCTCCCAGAAGATGAGAGCTTGATACGACAGCCTTCACCCGCCTCGTGAGCCGGTAGAAGAGCTATGCCGATGCATGCACATCACCCTTAGAGTTCGAGTGGAGATCACGCCTTCTTGAAGGTGATGCCTAAGAGGGGAGTGGTCGTTTGGCAGCGCAGAAGCTATCGCGAGGTTTATCGGGCCCTTCGAGATACTCGAGAAAGCAGAAAGATCAGTTACTATGACTCACTGGCAAGTACGCCCAACATGTCAAGTGTCCACGAGGCATTTCCTCACGACTCCATGCTCTAAGTATACCCGCATCCAACTTGCAGGTGATCGTACGCATTGAGGTTGACACCGATGGGACCTTCAAGGAGGGACCAGCATGTATTTTGGATACCGTGATCAAGTTTTACGACGTTGAAGATCATGAGGCTAAATGAGGGAAGTATGGCGGCACTATGGAGTGGAGGACAACGTGGGAGCTAGAGGACACACGCGCCACCTATCCCTTCTTGTTTAGGGATGAAGGTACGTGGTTTAGTTGTTTGATATTTAAGTGACGAGTTTACATGCACGGTATAGTGCACGCCAGACGCGCATGTGAGTGATTTGATTGTCCGCATCGATGAAATTCCTTTTAAGGAGGGGAGAATGTAATACCCGAGAAAATTCCAATTTATGGAAAAATGACAAAATTGTAATTTCGGTCAAAACCTGAAATTTTTCTAGATCTCGGATGACGAAACGGATTTCACCGTTGGAATCGTCTCGCGAAATCTAGTTAACACGTCAAATTTCGTCGAATTCCGAGACAATCGAAATTGGCATGTTTTTCGAGGCATCAGTATCGGGTGCCGTAAAACGAAATGTGATGTGACAAAAGTCACACATAACATGTACTAATGTGACACATGTTGCATGAGTAGAGAAATGATGGAAATGGACGACCGAGGTAGTGCCAAATGTCACAAATCCAAGAGTGAGGACATGATTGGCATTATTGAATTTGGTTAAATGATAATAAGACGAAATAGAGAATAGTGTTGTCTCCTACCTTTAAGTAAAAGAACAAAACGTGAAAGGAAAAAAAAAGATCCAAAGAGCTTTCTTTTAGGTCAGGTTTTTGGGAGAGAGAGTGTGGCTTCTCTCTAAGATTGTTTGATCCTAATCGGGTCGTAATTGGCTCGTGATTGAAGAAGAAAATGCTTCACGCTGAAGGAGGCCTATGCTTGGGCTCCTAGCTTTTAAGGAGTTTCGACAAACTCGCGAGGTAGGGCTTTATCCTACTTGTTTTACTTTGATTTAGGTGCTTTGTTGATGTTTCACAAATGAGGCCTTGAATGTAAATATTGATCGGTCCCAAATCTTGGAACCGGAGTGTGAGGAATTTATGAAACCCACCAGCAAACCCGTAATGCTTTATGGGCTGTTTTGCAGTTTCAGGTTGTAATTTGTGAAACAAATTGTATTGTGATGTGTATGAGACCGAAAATGGCTATGAAATTCGGATTCACAAAGTGGAACCGATGTTGGTGATTGGCCGTGAACAGTAACCAGAGGGTTTCACTGGTCACGTGAATAGTGTTCACGGAATAAATTGTGAGAAAATGTGTTTGGTTGAATAATTCAAATCGACCGTTGGTATGTAAATTAAATTTCACACGAGCTAATTTTTGGTGTATCGATTATGAAATTGGTATAACATGTTCAGGATTTTAAATTATGTAAATATATGCATGATGATATATTTTACGTGTTATATGAATTGTGTTGAAATGGCATAATGCATTTCATATGCACCTGCACCTCGAAACTGGCGGTGCGCATGACATGAATTTTCCTCGAAAACGAACATGGTCATGTGGGAAGGAATTTCACAGATGAAATTCTCCGAGAACGGGGTCGAGACCCGGCCCAACAGATCATTTCGATAGTGACCATGACTGCTTCTAAGGTTCTCCAACACATTCGCCGAGGGCGCCTTCATATTTTTACCGATTACCTCGGTAGTATATTTCGAAAACAACAAATTTTGTTTTGAAAATGATGTTTTCATACATGGCTTGTAAGTGAGGAGCTCCAAGTGGAGGACTCCTACTGGTCAGGTCATTTAGACATTCAAGTAGGATCACAAATATGCTTGAATGTGTGTATACTTTAGAGCATTGCATATGCTCTTAGGTGGGGAGTAACCCATTTAGGGTGATTCCACTATTGGGCATTAGCTCACCCTGTCAAGGGAATATATTATTTCAGGTACAGGAGCTGCGGTGAGGAGACTCCGCCATCTTAGAGGCCGATTTGAAGAAAGTCGGGCTGTGGCTTTGTAGTTAGCTTCAGATACATGTATTAGAATTTTATAAATTTTAATATATGTTGTGTAAGAGTGATGTACTAACTCTTGAGCCATGTAGTATAATTTGGTTGGGATATGTTGTTGTGAGTATTAATGTAGGGGCCCAAGTGGTCATTTTTACTCATTATAATTGTATATGAGACCCTGTGTGGTCATTGTCGATGTTTGGGACAGTGTTGTACTTTTAGTAGAGCTTCCTGCATGAAAGGAGACTCTTCCGATTTTTAGAATAAGTACCTAAGTCACCCGACATTCACGAGTACTTCAGGTGTCGACGGTTGTCAACGGACTCCCTAAGCCAAGGCCACAGCTCTATACACTCCATTCCCTGGGCTTTAGTTTAAATCAAATCATACAGTTTTACTAAACAAACTTTCAAATCTTTTTGGATGATCAATGTTAATACAATACATATACTTATATCATATACAATCATTTATGGTTCATTGATCAAATCCGAATATACACTTCCATATGCAATAAGTCATTGATATTCAAATCATGCATTTCACAATACTCTTTTCATTTCAATTCGCAATCATGCTTTTCAATTCCACTTTGTCACAATCTCAAATCAATTCAATTCAGTTCTACCCTCAATAAATTTAACCTATGATTTCGATAAACAAGATATCGAATCATCGCACGGTCCTCGCTGACTACAGCTCTAGATAAAAACGGTTATAACACAAGATTATCCCACCGGTCATTACACCGGCTATTAAAAATATCAATTAGTGAACACTATCACATACCCCTCGCCGGCCGCTGACTCCGAGTGACACATCAATACAATCGTTCGTAGTACTGTTATTTTGACCCCTATCGGTATACCAATCTATCATTCATAATGAACTAAACAAATTTAACATTCAATTAAGCGGCGCCTCAAATCTTTTATAGCAACATACAAGACAATATGTACATTTTTATAAACGGTTCATTTCAATACTCATGCAATTTTCATTTGCAAACATTTCAATCAATTTCTTCAAATCAATTAAAACAATTAATATGCTTTTCTTATGTATTTAGAACAAATAGTTCAAATCTTGAACGGTAACAGAGAAGATAGAACAAAACCAAAATTGTCACTTTGATTCCGATTTTCAGAATCTTGACTCCCACGCGAGCTTCCTTCTCAAGCAGGCCCCTATTCAAATATAATGACAATCACATATTAGTAGGTTATTCAGAGTTTTTGGTCAGAAATTTATACCTACATCGATACTTTTTCACTTCAAAATTTTCTGGGGACACATGAGTCATACTTTGCTCATGCTTCCTTCAAGAAAATTTTAGCTCTATGAGTCTATTATTAGGAATTGGATTCATCTCATTTGGATCACCCAAACTCAAGTTACGACATTTTAATGCCAAACTGGTCAGTATGCCCGACTCACTTAGTTACCTACTGTTATTCCCAATTTCAAGGGTCTTAACTTCATAAATTGGTAATGGTCCCTTCTACTCTTTTGCACCTATGGTTCTAAGGTTTCTTCTCTGATTGGAATCATCCAATTTGGATCACCAAAACTCAAGTTATTGCATTTTACATCCATACTACTCCAATTTGCAAGGCAAAATCAAACTGTTTCTGCTACACATGCCCACTTTGACAAATTTATGGGCACTTAGGGTTACAATTTCATACACTTCCCTTCAAGTAAATTATCTCCCTAAAAGCCCTCATTTTACCTAAAATTTTGAATCACTCAGTTTTGATGAGTGAAACTCAAACTTATGGCTAAAAACACTATAATAATACCCAAAATAGAGCATCCTTTGTGAGCTACTAGAGCTCACTTTTAAGCCCGTATTTGGGAGCCTTAGAACTGTTTCTCCGATTCCTTCTATACATTTGTAGACCTATCTCTTGTAGTTGTTACCAATTTGAATCACTTCATTTGGATGATTATAGCAATTTATAGCCAAAACAAGAACAAGTGCTTGACAAATTTTGACAACTTTTCTTTGAAAACCCAGCATTTCCCTTTTACAAATATTACATAAACCATTCAGCCAACAATACTATTCCAAAAACTCAGCAGGGAACAACCCCAAAACCCATTTACAAAAAAAAATTCTTTTTATCAACATTTGGGGTTTTCCCAAACACATGAAATCCACAGATGAAGCTAGAGTTTTGTTTTCTCACCTTAGCCTCTTCAAATCTCCACTTCTAAGTTGCTTTATCACAAAGGAGCAAGAAAGGGGAAAAACCCTACCTAGAACTTGTTCCAAGCCTAGCCTCTACTCCCCTTTTCTCCTCCTTCTCTAAAGCGGGATTGCTCGAGAATGAGCTCTCAAAGACCACATTTGGTCTTTATCTCTCGACTAAGTGTAAGGCCATGTTTGGCCTTCCACACCCTATTCTCATTTCTCATTTTTTTGGTCTTAAGTCACTTATTTTCATAAGGCCTTGTTTATTACAAAAAAAAAAATGCATTCTTTTGACTTAAGTTTCTCCTATTTGCTTTATAACCCATATTTAATTTATTTACATTTCAACCCTCATATTTACATTTACACATATCAAACTTGTTTACAATTGTTATAAAGTCCTCATTTACAAATTTCAAATTTGCCCTTTACACTTAGGTAAATTTAGGGTCATCAAATTCTCATTTAGCATTTAATATTTTCTTTTGGCTTTTAATAGCATATAATTATTTAATCAACATGCATTTAAGCAATTCTCAATACCCAAGTTTTTCTCAATTTATACTCGGAATATATAATAAGTATAAATAAAAATTCTAGGGTATTTTTGGGGCGTTAACTCTCCCCACTTAAAAAATTTCATCTCGAGAATTTACCTTAGTCAAACAATTACGGATCCTTGCCATGAACTTTCTTCACTTTCCCAGTGGCGCTACTTGATCTTGTGGTTTCTCCACAACACTTTGACTAACGAAATCTTCTTGTTCCCACAATTCTTTCACTTCTCGAGCCAAGATCTCCAGGCTCTTCCATATGAATAAATCTGGTACCCGACTCAATTGTCTCACGGGAGATACTATATGTAGCCGGTCGATCTATACCTCCTCATCATTAAGACATGGAAAACATTATGGATCTTTTCCATGTCCGGAGGCAATGCCAATCTGAATGCCACTGGACCCACTTTTTCAATCACTTCATGGGGCGATAAATCGAGGTTTAACTGCGTCCTTTTCCCCAGATCTCATCACCTTCTTCCAAGGCGATACTTTCAAAAGCATACTCCTTCAGATCCATGTTGAATATCTTTTCTTTCATATGTTATATGATTTATGTCTATCGGTGGCCACCTCGATCTTACTTTAATCATTTTCACTTTTACGTCTCTTGTATCAGAGTCGGGGCTAATCACTTTCTTTTAGCTCAATTCGAGTCAACACAACGGTGTTTTCATTTTCTTCATATAAAGCCTCGTAGGCGCGGATTTCCAATACTTGATTGGAAGCTGTTTGTTGTACCTAAATTTAACTAGGAGTGGCCATCGGCTACCCTCATAGTCGATCACCTGACTCCTTAACATGTCTTACAGAATCTGGTCCTCTTTACGATTGTCCATCTGTCTATGGTGGGCAGCTATATTTGAAGTTGATGTTCAGTACCTAAAGCCTCTTGCAATTTTTTTAAAATCTCGAAGTAAACCTCGGATCTAAATGCGAAATAATGGATAATGGAATCATTCTGTGCAGAACCTTTTCCTTGATATATCTTGCTAACTTATCAAGCGAATAGTTGGTTCTCATTGAAGGAAGTGGTGACTTGGTCAGTGATCACTACAACCCAAAGCGAGTGTGCTTCCTCACGATTGCCATTTAATGAAAAAATCCATAGTGATTAGATTACATTTCGCAGTATTTTGATAGGCTTTCTGATAATCAGAAGAACTTAGTGCTCTTTGCTCTTTGAAATGATAAACTGGTGCAATCTTTTCCATTGGACCACGAATGACATTTTCAAATCTTGATACATCTTTGTGCTCTGCAAGGATGGATGGCAAAGTCACTATGTCTCTCTTCAAGTATGGCTTTCTCGAATCATTATCATCGAATTTACACAAACCCGATCTTTATATCTAAAACCCCATCTTCATTTACTTCGATTTCTTTACCATTTCCAATATGACTTACTATATGACAGTTTCTCATCTTTCTTTGTACCTCTAGCACCTCAGTTCAGCTCAAACTTCGGTCTCATTCTTGATTCTTGTCACCTCTTTATTGCCATCGTTTGTCGATAATGAATGAGCATTGGCCCTTCGAAGCATTTACATTGTCTTTCTCTTGAAAATTAAAATTAGAGCCACTATTGAAGCCTTACTCACTGCGGGTGATAATCAATCAACGCGGAGTCATAATCTTTATCAATTCCATCCATCTCAGTTGTCTCAAGTTAAGCTACAGTTGCCGGGCAAATGCCTAAGACTCTTATGATCGGTGTAAATGAAGCACTTTTCTCCATACAAGTAGTGTCTCCAAATTTTTAACGCAAAAACAATTGCGGCTAATTCCAGATCATGAGTGGGGTAGTTCTTTTCATGCGGCTTCAACTGTCTTGAAGCATATATAAGCTACCACTTTACCATCATGCATTAGGACACATCTAATTCCATTTAGTGAAGCGTCACTAAGGTCACATATTCTACTCAACGGAATTGGTGATGAAACTAGGAGTCTCGGTTAAAGAATGCTTCAGCTTATCAAACTGTTTGGCATTCCCACCCCATTCAAATTTCACATTTTTCTAGAGTAGTCTCATCGTTGGGGCTGCCATCGCCGAAAACGCCAACAAAATGCCTTAGCGTAACGCGATCCCGAGCTACGCACTTACGTAACATTTCTTGGTGGCTTCCATTCGACAACCACTTCTATTGTCTTTGGATTCACCAGTTCCTTCTTTGTACAATCTTCTTGCCGAAAGGATACTTCATTCAGCAAAACTCACACTTGCTCGAGTTTCGCGCTCTGACACTATTTTCTCGAAGTCTCGCCTTTACCCAGAAGGTGTGTGTGTGCGATGATTTTTTCCGATCTTTTGAATACACAAGAATGTCATCTATGAACACTACGACAAACTAATCCACATATGGTTGAAAAACACAATTCATTAGGTCCATGAAAGCCGTTAGAGCATTTGTCAAACCAAACGGCATTACAAGGAACTCATAATGTCCATATCGCGTTCTAAACGCCATTTTATACACATCCACATCTTTAATTCTCAACTAATGATACCCAGATAGCAAGTCAATCTTCGAAAAGAAACTTGCACCTTTCAGTTGGTCAAATAAAGTAATAATTAAGGTAGAATACTTATTCTTTACGGTCAACTTGTTTAGTTGTCTATAATCAATACATAGCTGAAGTGTACCATCTTTCTTCTTAACAAAAAGCACGGGAGCTCCCCATGGTGAAACACTTGGTCGAATAAACCCTTTTTCTAGCAATTCTTGTAACTGAAGCTTCAATTATTTTAACTCCAGAGCCATTGATGGTGTAATGGATGCCGGTGTATTTTTGGTACACATGGCTTGATAGCAAACACAATATCTCTACATGGAGGCAATCACGGCAACTCTTGAAAACACATCGGATGGTCACTAACAGTAGGATGCGATAAACTAGGCTCCACCTTTTAGTGTATCTATCATAGCAAATTATACGCTGCACCTTTAGACCGTTCTGTGATGTGGATATCACATTAGAGAGGTTGTTCGAGCTCTCGCCAGCCGATAAAATTCACTTCCTCGCAACTCGGTGTCCTTAAGGTCACTTTCTTCATTCTACAATCAACTACCACTTGGTTTCGAGACAACCAATCCATCCCCAATATCACATCAAACTCTTTGAATGATAACTCGATCAAGCCTCCCAAAAATTCATACTCGCGTATTTTGATGGGACAATCTCTATACACTCTCCCTTGGTCACCCTCGACCCTAAAGAGACTTATACCACTCATGTTTGTCCTATTAAGACCAACAAGATCCGTGTCAGAGTCATGTCATCCCTTTATATGCAAATTCAATGTATGTCAAATACCATTTCAAATCTTTACTAAAATCGTTTAGAGCTTTTTTTTTCCCAGAAAGCACTTTAAGCTTCAAACTACGATAAAATAAAATGTAGCACCCCTTTCATTTAGGCAGATTTGGCGGAGTCAAATTAATCCGAGATTTGCTCTAATCACTCAATCACTAATCAAAACCATTTATCAAAAACACGTCGTAACATTACATGAGTTGGCATAAAATCTTTTCCATTATCTGGCGATTTTAAAGAGTGCCATTCATTTCATTATTTTTCTATTACAATTACCTAGAAGGCATATCAAGCCTTTTCAAATGATTTACAAAATAGCTATTCAGATTTGAAATTGTTTTAACAAAATATCAATGTTCAAAAAGAGATATGGGGTGAATGTATATGTCGAAACATACTCCGTAATTCTTTCTTTATATTTCGCTCCTTGATCTTGCTTTTAAGCTCTGTTCAATCAGTACATGCGCATAGATAAACTACCATCGCTTTCATGCTGGTAGTTTCTACTCTAATTCGTGCTCGGTTTCAATTTAAATCAAATCATGTAAGTTTTACTAAACAAACTTCACGATCTTTTGGATGATCAATGTCAATACAATACATATACTTATTTCATATCTGATCATTTATGGTTCATTGATCAAATAGGAATATACTTATATAATAAGTCATTATCGTCAAATCATTGTTACAATACTCTTTCAGTCGCCAATCATGCTTTTCAATTCCAATTTGTCACACAATCTCCGTCGATTCAATTGATTATACTTACTTAATAAATTTAACCTATGTTTTGATCGCGGGGATATCGAATCACAGGCGCGGTCTGGCGGGGCGCGGCTGGAGTATAAAAACGGTTTTATAACATAGTACGGTCCCGGACTCTTGTAGTTATTAAAAAAATCAATTAGTGAACCTTCTTTGGTCGGTCTGAGGCTCTTGGTGGAGTGACGTGTCTGATCGTTCCACGATCTTTATGTTTTATTTATTGGTATACCAATCTATCTTTCATAAGACTAAGCGGTTAACATTTCAATTAAAACAATCTTTTATATATAAATTACAATATGTACATTTGTATAGCGGTTCCATTTTCAGCCTTCGTGAATTTTCATTTACCAAGCATTTACGCGAATCAATTTAACCCGAATCATTAAAACAATTCAATATGCTTTACTTATGCATTTAGAACAAATAATTCAAATCTTAAAAGCGAATAAGAAAGCCGATAAACCAAAATCATCCTTTGTTCGTCTTGAATCTAAACCAGAGGGCTTTCCTCCTCTCATTAGCTCTATTCAAATTCAATGACAATCACGCCTTATTAGTAGGTTATTCTAAGAGGTTTTTTGGTCAAGGTTTACTGTGTCAGAGTACCCCTTCACTTGAAAAAAATTTAAGGGACATGGAACATAAACTCTTCCTTTAAGAAAAGTTGACTCTATGAGTCTATTTTTATTAGGAATTGGAATAATCTCATTTAGTCACTAGAGCTCAGATTAGGGCATTTTATTGCCAAAATAAATTCCAGTGTACTGACTCCTCGAGTTACCTCTTATTATTAATTCAAAAAGGGTCTTAACCATAAGTTATTAATGGTGTCACTTCTGCTAATTTGAACCTATGGGTATAAGGTTTCTTCTCCATTGATCCATCCAATATGGATCAAATTAAACTCAGTTATTGCATTTTACATCCATACTTTGCTCCAATTTGCAAGCGATCAAAGCGTTCTGCACAACTCACTTTGACAAATTTAATGACAGTTTAGGTTTACAATTTTCATACACTTCCTTCAGTAAGTATTCCCTAGAAGTCTATTTTACCTATAATTTTGAATCACTCAATTTGGATGAGTAAAACTCAACATGGCTAAAACACTATATGATACCCAAAACGAGCACGCATAACGTAGGCTACTCAGGCTCACTTTTAGAAACTCATGTTGAAGACCTTAGGCTTCTGATTTTCTCTATTCACCATACCACATTTGTATACCTATCTCTTATGGTTATTTACCAATTTGAATCACTTCATTTGGATGATTATAACTTAATTTATAGCCAAAACAAGAACAAGGGTCTTGACAAAATTTTGACAGCATTTTCTTTGAAAACCCAACATTTCCCTTTTACAAATATTACATAAAACCAATCCAACCAACAATACTATTCAAAACTCAACCAAAAACAACTGAAAACCGACACAAAAAAAAAAAAAAAAAGCTCTTTTATCGACATTTGGGGTTTCCTGACATCAAAATCACAGATGAAGCTAGGGTTTGTTTTCTTACCTTAGCCCTCTTAAAATCTCCCTTCTAAGTTGTGATCACAAAGGAGTAAGAAGTGGAAGAGCCACTACCTAGAACTTGAGTCTTCAATACAAGCCTCTTTATATACTTTCTCCTCTCTTCTCTAAAAAGCGGGATTGCTTTCGAATGGGCTCCCAGATACAATTGGCCTTCATCTCATTTAATTATAAAATGCCATGTTTGTATCCACACCTATTCTCATTTTCTCATTTTTTTTTTGGTCTTAAGTCACTTGTTTTTCATAGGCCTTGTTGACCACAAAATGCATTCTTTGACTTAAGTTTCTCCACTATTTGCTTGTAGCCCATATTTCATTTTATTTGCACTTCAACTCTCATATTTACACTTACACATATAAACTTGTTTACAATTGACCCTTAGGTCCTCATTTTACAAATTTCAAATTTCTTGCTATGCAACTTAGGTAAATTTAAGTCCTAATCAATTCTCATTTAGCATTTAATATTTGCATTTGGCTTTTAACCGTATAATCATTAATCAACATTCATTTAACAATTCCTGGAAAATACCTAAGTTGACTCAATTTATACGAAATATATAATAAAATTACCAAAAAATTCTAAGGTATTTTGGAGACATTGTGATTTTCTCACATAACCACTATTCATGTTGATCTAAATTAGTTATTATGAGATACTTTTCAACGACATTTTTCCTCGGGAGCTCTATTAGTCATAGTTACGTCCTTGCAATAGAGCTACTGGGACTAAGTTGGATTAATTAATCAATTGTACCACCATGTCTGCACTTAATGGGTTTAATGTCCCTCTTGGTGAAATCCACATAGTCTGAACACCTGTTCCTGGTCTCTTCATGGTTAATTAGACTCCCGATTAATTAATCTATGCCTTAAGAGACTTGGAACCAGATTTTAGGGCTTAGTCCAAGCTTCACCAAGGATACCCTAGTAAAAGGATCGAAGATTCGATTCTCAGCACATATTAATTAATCAAGAACTTAATCTTCCAAAGATCTAACACCAAACACAACAAATCAAGTATAAAACAACCAACCAGCTAGAATTGACTTAACCTATTAATCATCAATTTGATAGCAACCTATAAAATGATTAAATCTAACATTTTAGCCATTAAAATCCACAATCATGCTATCGACAAACTGAGAAGTTAGAAATTACGAAGGAGAAGGTAGAGTCTGAAACAAGGTTAATCCAAGTATTTAAATCTTGAGCTCAAAAGCCGAAATTCTCCACTCTATAGAGTTGTAATTTTTAGCAATAAATGGTGTCAAACTTAAAACAAAACCTAATCTAAGCAAAACTACCAAACCTAACCACAAAATGGAAACAGAAGCTGAGAAGGAACCACACAGAGGAGAGCCTCTGTCCCAAGACCACGAACCCAAAATATTTACCATGTACTTAAATAGGCACAAGAAAAATGGAACAGCAGGCCCAAAAATAAGAAAGCGGGGCGTGCGTTTCACGGTGTGACCTCGCCGAGAGTGCTTCATGGTTCTGGTAAAGTCTTTGGATTGCGACCTACTAGAAAGGTTACAGCTCAAGGCAGACTGTGTGGGGACCTCATCAGAAGTTCATCTTCATAGGGTGGTCTCTTCCTACTGCACGGTCACGACCGTAGATGGTTGAGGTTGCGACCTTGATCTTTTGAGGTCTGTGGTCATTTAAGGTCGTGATCGTGGATGTTTTTCTGCACAATTTCTTCATTTCTTACTAGAATTGCTTGTTTTTATTCTTGTTTTCTTCATTTTTGAAAAATACACAATTATAAAGGATTAGACATGAAAATAACTAAAATGAGTATTTAATTAGCATCAAAATCATGATTTATGTTATATTGTGCACTAAATAATGCTAACTTTAAACCACCTGATCTGACATTGAAAATTTGACAAATAGTTTGTTAGAGATGATATTAGCTTTTTATCCATGGGCAGTAACGGACATGATCTAATAATTAATAAGACATAGGGAGGATGGGAGGGAATATTATTAGATTCTCCACCTTCTTCTACTTCCAACTATTTATCAAAATTTCTTTACGAATGCGCGATAGCGAGATAATGAAAAAAGCATGGATCATTCTACGTGAGTGATTGTGAAGACCAAAGTCGTTTACATGTGTCCTTCTTTCATGATCCTCGTGAATCTAATTTTTTCCTATCTTTTTACATTTATTCTTATCAGGCCAAAAAACTTAAGGGAATCTTACGGACCTGCCTACGGTCTATTCGATATAGATCATAACTGGCATGTATCATGACATATATAATTCAGTTGGGAGATGGTTCAAAGCAGAGGAAGAGGAGAAATTTCAGCTTTGAGTACTGATAGACTGATAGAGATAATTTACTATTATTACTTTAATCTACCTCGATTAATTTAGACATAGATTAATGGTTGGAACATAAAAAGAAGAGTGACTAGAACATGAGAACAAAGGATTTATCAGTAAAAATAATTTATTATATTATATTAAAAAATTATTAACTTCAAAGAATAATTAATAATTATTAAATTCCTATTATAATTCACATGTGACACACACTTTTAATCCCCTCCCCAATCAATGTAACATCAATCCCACGATTAGAGAAAAAACGACCTTCATTTGTGTAATTACATTTTTATCCTTCCTTCCTATCCGTCTAACCTTTTTATCTGATTTAACTAAACGGTGATATCATTCCATGTCTGAGGGTGGTCATTTTGAGATCATTGATGAGTGGCTGAAATACTCAGGTCATACCCGCGTCTGTCTTATGTTTTTAGCTTTATTTTATATTTAAATCACATTTTGCTTAGATATCTGATTTGTGCAATTGGTGTGAATGCAGGCGAAAGGGTAGTTTTGGAAACGATGCGGAAGCGGGTGCGATTACATAAAGATGGGCGCAGCGATCGCGGCGTCCCCATCGTGGCGTCAGCGTCGCGACGTTGGGTCTTATATCTGAGAAGTCGACAAGCGGCGACATCGCGTGGCGATCTCGGCGTCGCGACGTGTCTGGATACGCCTCTCAATCATTAAAGCAAGGGGACCGGGAATAAGGGGTCAGGAAAACGAGGAGCGGACGAACTAGGGCACGAAAATCTTAACAGCAGGACTTTGATTTTGGAGAAGAACCCGTCATGTTGTATTTTTCTTCTTTTGGATAAATGCGATATTTTATAAATTAAATCTAGGTGTTCTCATGTCGGTATGTTCTAGATCTATACCTAGGGTGTTATTGAAGCACATCTGATTGCATGGATTAAAGATTAGTATTTTATATTATTCAGTTGTTTATAATTTGTTAACATCACTTTATATATGTGAATCTTGTAGTGATGTATTGACATTAGCATGACTATCTTAGGAATCAGAGATTCGAGAAGTGAGGATACCAGGGGATCTGAGAATGGCGACCTTCGGTTGATTCGAGTAAATAGAGATATTCGATCCCAAGGGTGTCAATTAAAGGTTAGAACATTCCATGTTCGAGTATCGAGTTGGGGTAGAGATACACTCCAGCTCTACTAGCCAGATAAGGCGGATACACCTGAAGAGAATTATTTGTGAGCAAGATCACCTAGTCATCAATAAATCATATGTGAATAATATAATCTTCAAGAAATAATCCACTTTCGAAAGTGGCGGGGAGACATAGCCCTGAGTCTTCATTATAAATGCAATTCAGTGTAAGATGGAGTTAGTTTAGTTTAAGTTCGGACACTAGTACTCTTATGACAGCCTATATCCATATGTACTCAAAAGCCAATCTGTGCTAAACAACCTTATCCCGTGGATCAAATATCAGTATATAAGTACACTATCATTATATTAGAGCGTGTTTTAACATAAACATACATATACCACAGCTTTTGAGCTCTTTGGGTTTTGGCATGGTGAGTTAGGTTTGGTAGTATAGAGAATAAGCGATTAGATATTACTGCGGAATTTTTGTTTTTATTTGTTTTACAAAAGTCTTTGGTAATTTAGTCACTATTTAGTAATGTGAGTGAGTCAAGTTTCAGTGAGCGCATGCGACGACGGGATCAGGTTGACCAACATCAGTTGATCCTGAGCCAGAAAAGAACTTTACGAATCTGGCCAGGAAACGAAGAGCGAGAACATACTAGAATTGCCAATCATGGAGAACAAACGAAGAGCGGGATCTTAGCATTGAGCAAAGCGAGCCACATAGGGTCAAAATGGGAATAACGGAAGGAATGACACCCGGGCGGGTTTATAAACCGGATGATCCATTTATGTTGCTAGAAGAGTTTAGCCCTACACTTACGATTGTTAGAGACTGGCTATCAGACCACGAATTCGAGGCGAGCAACTTATTTGAAGTCGGTAACGATACAGATGCTTGAACATCTTATTTTATGGACTACCCCATGAGAATCAAATATGCATCGACCAACTTCCTCGAAGTCTGCTGACCACGATCAAATTACAATGGGGTTCTTGAAGAGGCACTCGGGTTAGTATTCCCCACTCTCGCTCTAGGTGATAGGCAAGCATTGGTTAACAAGTCGACCCTTGGGATTCCATTACTTCATCTAGACGATTTAAAGATGCGAGAAATTAAACTCAAGTTTTCCCACCCTGAAGAATTGCACAACTTGTGCAAGAGATCAATACTTTTGCGTGACTAGAGGAGAACACGGCGGGGCATGGGATAGATTTCCACGGCCTGCGAGAAATGCCTACATCACGGGCGGGACGGATGGATCTTAGTCATACTTTCTATAATGGTCTGAGGAATGCAACTAGAACAGTGATTGATGCCTCGGTTGGAGGGGCACTAATGAAAAAACCAATGATCAAGCTTATGAAATCTTGGAAGATCTTTATAGCTATTGCGTCGGTGGCCTAGGGAGGAACTACGCAGTAAAGCGTGGGTGGCACGGATAATGAGTTCTCAACAATACAGTTAATCATGTTGCTGCTTGACTAAATAGTTAACTAGGCGACAAGGAACATGAATGCCATGCGAGACTAACTCATGGGAGTTGTGTGAATTATGGAGGGCGAGCCTGTGCTTACAGAGTGCCAGCTGAAGCCTGCTTAGTAGGCAGGCCCAGTATGTGTCAAGGTTCAATCAGAATCAGTCACAACAACAAGGACAGTATGGGGGGAACAATTATCAGAATCAACATCAAGGCCAAGGGTGGCGTAATAATCAGAATCAGAACAATCTCGAGCGATCGAGCAGTGGTATGGATGGAGGAACAATCGAGAACAACATCTGCATCACCCAGAGTGAAGCGAACCACCTCACGAGAGAAAGGTGGACTTAAGAACAAGCCCTTGCACGGTCTCCTCACATACTTTATGAATGAGACAAAGGCAGATATATGCGACAACGAGCCACCCGATTAAGCAATCAGCGGCAGTTGAAAACTTGGAAGTACGGATGGGTGTGGCGATCTATTGTGAAAGGCAGCGGGTTCGCCTGACAACTCAGGGAAGTGAACCCGAGGAAGAGATGGGAATGAACATGTTAAGGTCACGGCCCGAGAAGTGGTAAGGAATTGGAAACCTGGGAAGCGATCGAGTTATAGGAAGTGAAATGAAGGTCATCGACCCGGTCGAATATTGATGCGAGATGAGAACGACCTCAAGAGAAGCGATCTGAGGAAACACTGCGAAGCAGGGACAACCCCACAATTCCATATCCACAAAGTCTAAAGAGCATAAGTTGGATAGCGGTTCACGAGAAGTTCATGGAAGTGTTCGAAGCTACCTATCGATATCACGTTCTTTGATGCTGCAGACGGATGCGAGTTATGTAAAATTGAGGATATCTTGTCTCGAAGAGAAGATTGGCTGATTTGAAGCAGTTAACTGGCGGGGAATGTAGTGCCATGCCGAGAGAAGGCTGCAAAAATAAAGACCAGGCGGTTTCACTATCCAGGTGCACCATTGGAAATGCTATCTTTCGAGAAACATGTGTGATTTGGTGCAACATTAATCTCATGCCCTTATCCATTTCGCGTTTAGGGATTAAATTTGACTCGTCCAACTCGATCCACGCCCGACTACTTGAAATGATCTTTTGACATAAGAGAGAGTAATAGAAGATGTCTTAGTAAGGTTGGCAGTTTATCTTCCACGGCGATTTCATTGTATTAGATATGGAAGAGGATAAAGAAATGCCATAATCTTGGGTAGATCGTTTTCTGTGACGGAGCATTGATTGATGTTCGGAGGAGAACTAAAATTGAGAGTGCGGGAGGATGATCAGAGTTCAACGCGTGTTCGAAGGCGCTGTGAGACATCCGTGAAAGTGATACGTTTCATGGCGGAGATAGTAGAGGCTATAGTGTTAGCCAAAGGCAATTCTGGATCTTGGGTGTAGCTGGATTCGAGGAATGATTCAGGGATTTGAAGCGAAGAATGGGGAGGAATATGTGAAATGGATGGATTCTTCGAGATCAAATCAGAGGAATGCTTGAATCTGGGTGAAGTGCTAAACCGCCCCTGATGCCATCGGTTGAACAACCCACCCCAAGATGGAGCAAGCCTTTACCTAATCATTTGATATGCATATCTTGGGATAGCATCCACCGCCACCGATGATCATCTCAGCGTCATGTAGGCCCGAACTAGAGGAAGTTATTGAGGGTCCTTAGGATCATAAATCGCGCTGGATATTATAAGCCGATTTAAAGGGATTAAGCCCTTCCATGTGCATGCACATCATCTTTTCTTTGGAAGATGGGCATAAACCCTCGATGGAAGCCTGAGAGGAGGAGTTGGAATCCTTCGCAAAAAGTGATAAAGGAGTATTAAAACCAGTTGAATACATGGTAATTATCTTATTGAGATGATCCGTGGTGATCCAATTCAGTAATTTTCAGAGAGGAACATTATCATGACGAGAATAACATGTCACATCCTTCTCAGACAGTTCTGATTGTGAACCTGATTGTTATGTCGATTAACAAATCACTCGAAAAGGTCCGGCACCATTCTTAGTTTAAAGATCAGATGTTGGATGATCGGTCATGAATATTGTACTTTTGGTTGGATATTAAACCTGATAAAATTATAATGCTTGAAGATCGGGAGTACATTGTTAGTGAGTGCTCTAGGCTGTGTATGGACAACAGTATTTTGACTATTTATGAGAATTTTATTATTACGATGATTTGCATGTTTATTATATATAATGTCCTTGAATAATATTATTAATTATTCTAAATGTCCCTATGGTTATTGTTATAGAATAACAATGAATTAAGATAGTATAAAGTTTGATTGATATTCATGGGATGAATATGTGTATGAGATACAAATCAAATTTATATCTATTTATTGAGAACAAATATTAGACCAGACCGTCTTGAATTAATACATGGATCAAAGTCATAAGTTAATCTCTAATAGTTGTGTCATTAAATCCTTTGACACGAGATATTATAGTTCTCAACACCAAGGAATATTGTGTTTTTGATATAATCAAACGTTGTCTTGTCGGATGACTATAAAGGGATTATACTTGAGCTGCCAGAATTATGTAGTGAGATATGGCGAGTGGGGTCGATTTGTCCCTCTTATTGAGAGACTATCTCTGGGTCCCCTCGACAATTGAGGCGAAATGCATGGCCCCGTTGCTCAAATGAATTGATGGAGATCAATGTCATTTGTTTAGTCGATCTAATTAGGTTTCGAGTAATCAAAAGATAGAAACGATATAAAGTTGTTTGTCCATGCCTTATATTCTATCAAGATATCATGAGACAAAGTTATGTCGTGCTTATATTAAGGTTGTCGGATCATGAGAGCTTTTCATTTTACTTGGTAGTGTGTCTTGCTAGATGCCACCTTATGACTTGTAAGATCAAAAATGTGATTTAGACTCTTGCGATGTTAATAATTGAACCTATAGGGTCACCGTAAAACGATATCATGGATTCTTCTAGTTTTCACTCTCTGCGTAGTAATTTAAAATGCTAGAGATTATTTTAAATTGCAAATAACAATTAGTTGTTATTTAAGTTAAATTTAATTTTTGAGAAAGTTTAAATTCGTGATTTAGTATAACAAATAATTAATTTGTTATATTCTTATTGGATAAGGAAATAATATGTAAAGGTTTTTAATAAAAGAGTTTAAACATATAATAATATAAATGGTTTCCATATCGATAGTTTGAATTTACAATTATTATTATTTAAAGAGTTTTAAATATATAATAATATAAATTAGATTTCCTTATAAGTAAGATTTGAATTTAAATTAATATATTAAAGTTTAAATATATAATAATAAAAATTCGTTTTTGGCAAAAACCCTAAGCAGACTTATATATATATATATATATATATATATATATATATATATATATATATATATATATACTATATATATATATATATATATGTGAGACATATATATTTTTTTTTTTGTAGTGATAATCTTTTACTTTAGAATAATGCAGCAGACCCTAATTTCGTTTTGAGAGAGACGGAACTTGAACCCCAGCATTCAACAAGATCGTTCATTATTTGTTCCTTGTGTGGATACTTGTAGAAATTGATGGCTTTTCGGAAAGCGACCTGCAGAAGATCCGAATAAACCAAGGCGAGACTTTGAAGCAGCGAATCAGTCTATAAGAATTGATTCGTTTACCCGCTTCCTTTGTTTTATAGCCTGCGATCCTTAATTGGGTTAAGGGATAAAAATTTTAAATTCCGTTTGTTTATGTTCGTCGGATTGGATATTACGCGATGGCTTATGACATTCCATATACTATGGACAGTCGCGTCGGTAGGATCTTGCTGAATCTCACGTATATGGGCACTTTCAACGATGTGTGATGGCCATGTTCTCCGACATGGTTGAGAATATTCAGGATCTTCATGGATGATTTTTACCGGTATTGAAATTCATTTGACAACATGCGGAAAATTTGAGGTCGGTATTGATAAGATGTGGGGAGACGACTTAGTACTCGATTGGGAGAGTGCCATTTTTATGGTACAAGAGAATTGTACTTGGACATCGGATTCGGCAGAGGAATAGAAATTGAAACCGAGCAAAATTGAAACGTTGAAAATTACCTCCTCATCGATAAAGGATAAGAAGTTTTTTGGGCCACCTTCCGTTCTGGGCGATTCATCAAAGACTTCTCTCGGATTACCAAAACCGTTGTCTAACCTCACAGTCAAGGACCCCCTTTTGATTTAATACCTAGTGTTTGCCCAGCGTTTTCGGTGTTAAAGATAAATTGGTATCAGCCCTTATTGTAGTAGCTCCGGATTGGTCCTTTCCATTTGAACTTATGTGTGACGCAAGTGATTTTGCGATTGGAGAGGTGTTAGGGCAGAAACAAGAGAAAATTTTCCAGGTAATCTACTATGCGAGCAGAACCTTGAATGATGCTGGAGTTGAATTCGCCCCTCGAAAAAATGCGTGCTCATGTCTTTGCTTTTATTAAAATTCGGGCCTTGGCCCAGTGGTAACAAGGTAGTGATTCTGTGATCATTCACTATAAAATCTTGATGACTAAAAAGGCGCAAACCCCGGAAGGCTAATCCGGTGGGTTCTTTTCTTCTGCGAAAATTGACGTTGAGATTAAAGAAACCAAGAAAACCTTGAGAGCTTAGTAGCGGATCATCTTTCACGATTGGAAGGCGAGGTGATGAGGTTAGTGATGTGATTTTAGGACGAGCAACTCTTAGCTATTGAAAGCAAAGAGGTAGTTCCATGGTTTGCGGATCATTGGGTATTTGGTAGCAGTGGTCTCGATTTACATCAGCGAAAAGAGGTTTTTTTTTTTTTTTTAGCACACTTGAAACATTACTATTTGGGAGGGTAGATTCTTCTGATTTATTCATGTTGACCAAGTGATCGAAATGTGTGCCCGAAGATGAAGTGCACAGTATCTTGCACCACTGCCACACTTTACCATGTGGTGCTTGGACGCCGATTGTAGTGAACCAACAATAAGTGCTTCAATCCCGAAAACTGTTAGCTACCTTATTCAAGGATGCTCATTATTTCGTATCCACATGTGACAAATGTCAGCGAATGGGGGGCATTTCTAGAAAGGATGAACGCCCATACCCCATTACGAAGTAAGGTATGCGATTTATAGGGATGGTTCAGCAGACCATTTCTATCTTTAAATAACTGTACATCTTCTTTGGCGATAGATTATGTCTCGAAGTGGGTTGAAGCAGTTCCGACCCACACTAATGATGCTAAGGTAGTGGCTCAATTTCTCATGACCATATTCTATACCATGATTAGGAGACCCTCGAGCCTGATCACGGACCGCAGTGCTCCATTTCGCAGCCAGGTGATTCAGCAAGGTTTGCAAAAGTATGAGATTAACATCATCGTACCTCCCTTGCATATCACCCCAGTCAAATGGGCAAGCGGTATCAAATCGAAATTAAGTCCGATACGGAGAAAAGCGATTCGCTGATTCGAGAAGGGCTAAGTCTAAGATGAAAGTGCACTGCAGGCATGCGAACAACATTTAAAACACCATTGGTGTCATATTCCTTTAGAATTGTTTATGGCAAAGCATGCCCTGCGCGTGGAATTGGAGCATCAGGCCTCTTTGGGCGCTCGGCGAGTTAAACATGAATGATACACTAAGCCGGTGAAGCGGCTTGCTATATAGCTCGATGAACTAGATGAATTCGGGAGCGAAGCTTATGAAAATGCCGCATTCAGGAAAACAAAAGCTTTGGCCACGATAAACATATTACCGGGAAGGAATTCGAGGGGCGAGACACTTGAGTCCTCTTGTTTAATTCTCGTCTAAAACTCTTTCTGCAGGAAATTGGAAAGGAAATCTAGATGGTGGGACCTTTCCGGTGACGGAATCTTTTCATTGAGGCAGGGTTACACATCACGAGAAAGGAACATTCCACGGTTACCACGCGGTTGAAGCCGTATTTTGGGGCGAAGTTCCATCTGGACCAGCGAATCATTCCATTGACGCGTGAGACGAAGTGCGATGGCGATCATGGAAAATGGTTCCCGAGCACATTAGAGTCAGACCATTGATGCGCGACATTAAACATAGCGCTTCTTGGGAGGCAACCCAAGTTTTTCTTGAAAAATTTCCTTTCTATGGTTCAATTTTTATTCTCTATTTTAAGTTATGTTGGTTTGCTGTTTCTGTCCATAATCGGAATCCCTTTTTGGATGTCTACTTTTAGGACCCGCGATCAAAAGTATTAGGGAGGATCCGTTCATGCGAATAACGCAAAGTCAAAGTCAATTGCACGAGGGGAGTTTTTTCTTACCTTAGACCATGGTTGAATAATTTACATTTTGGACCTTCTCTGTAACGTCGCGACGTTGGCTCTCAACGTCGCGACGTCAGTTTGACCCTTCTCTGGAACGTCGCGACGTTGGATCTCACGTCGCAACGTTGGATTATACCTTCTCTGGAACGTCGCGACGTGGGATCTCAACGTCGCGACGTTGGATTAGACCCCCTGCAGGCGTCGCAGCGTTAGTTTTGCACCTCGGGAAGCGTTGCGGCGGGTCTGATATCCACGGCGTTGGTTTTACCACTCTACGGAGCGTCGGCGGCGTTGGATCTGCGATGCGGCGTTGGATGCCTTCCTTTTGGGCGTCGCAGCGTTGGATCTCAACGTCAGCGGCGTTGGATGCTACTCGCCACTATGTCTAGGCGCCTTCCACCAAGCCCTAGGTGTCGTTCCCAGGCCGTAAGGTCTGGACACGAGCGTCCCAGGTTGAGTCTAGTCTTTCGGGTTGAGCGATGGGATTACGTTGTGTGTAGGGTTAAGGTCTACTGGTGTACCCATTTGGTTTCAACTTCTTAGTGCACTTTAGGTGTAGACACGATGTCTAGTTCATCGGGTGTGGCCACTATTGGTGCATTTGGCTCCATTGTAATGTGGCAGTCTTGCGCCTACGTGTGACAATGTCGGGTGTAGAGGCGGTTGCAAAGCGAGGTGAGCGGTGGGGACTCGACCGAATTTGATATCACGGTTCAGTGCCAGTCTTGCCCGATCGGTTGGGCACCGTACGCAGAAACCGTCCTTTTATTAAGGAAAGGGTTTCCATCGCCTTGGCGGCTTCTTAGCAAGACTAGTGACCAGAATTTGGCGAGCACTTTGCCAGCCACCTCAGCCAGGCTGCGATGAGTGTGGTGCGGGAAATTCTACACCAACCTCGCCTCCGCGCGTCGCGTCGAAGGTCGGGTGCGGGGTGTGTTTGGTAGACTTCAGCGCGGTCTATCGATCGCCCATAATCTTGATCATCCCTCCAGGCCTTTACGATCGACTTTACGGCGGCAGAGCTACCCTGAATAATTCGGGTCTTGACAAATGGGCGGGGTGAGTGGAAACTCAATAATGAGGGCCACGCCGTCCACTTCAAGGCCAAGCATTTGGCGTATATCCCCAAAGTCTGGCATCACTTCATCACGTCGCGTCTCATTCCGACGACGAACGTGTGTGAAGTGACTACCGAGCGTGCCACAACTCCCAATTATGCCATCATTGAAGGATGTTCCTTTGGGTATTACAGGCGGGTTATAGAGGATGCCATCCTCAATGTCGGGGCAAGATGAACTTGGAGCTGCCACCTCATTTATGGTCTATGCAAATAGTAGGTGCCCTACAGATGACAATAAAGGGTGTGGTTACACCCAATCAAGGCAATATCGGTTAAGCGGGACAAACCGGGTGTACCACGACCTGAGGGGACTTACGATTCCGGTCATGAGCCCTTGGATGAGGACGAGCTTCACGACTATCAGGCCCGTTTTGGACTCTTGGGCGACCCCCAAGATGACATTGGCGTCCTACACTCACCCACCTCACCGCCACCACGGCGGCCCATGGAAGCGGCTCCTGGTCCTAGCAGGACCGGTGCTCGCCCTTCTTGACGCTTTGATGCGTGCAGGATGAGACCTGGAGCCATACAGAGTCCTCCTTACACGGGATATGGAGGCCCTTCGGCGGCGGCATGCGTGCGGGTTACGGCCAACCCGGGGCCCATGTGTGGCGCTGGCAGGTCCCTCCCGGGGCCCGGCTTGCGCGACTTCTTACCACCACCAATCGCGCCACCACCACCACGTTTGACTGATCACCGGGGAGTTTCCTCCGGCGCCTTGTTCTTTTTATTGCCGGTGGACGCACACTTTTGTTTGGGGGGTGTGGGTGGTGCTCGGGTTCTTGAATTAATTATTATGTTTATTTGTCTTTGTGTAGTTTATTTTCGTTTATGCCATGTTAGTTTGCATTTCGGTCGTTTCATTCACGCTTATCATTTAGGATGTTGAGTTTGTGTTCAGTTCATGTTTGTGTTTTAGGTAGATCATATACATGTGTGAGTGGTGTCGTGTTGGAGTAGTTTGTGTGTGCATGGTGCTTATGTTTGGTAGGGATCAACTTTTGGGTGAATCACTATTGTCATGGAAGAAAGGATTCTTAGGATGTTTTGATGCTCGAGATTAGGTTGAATAGGTGGGGAAGCGCCAAGTGATCATAGGATATTCAAAGAACCGATTCTAAATGAGCCTATCACTCACACACAAATGACCTCCCAGGTATGCCTAGGTGCGAGGCAAGACTACTAGGTTCAACAAACCACAGGTGTCTCTAAACACCAAAGAGATGGGACAGTGAATAAAGAGGATTGCCTTCGAGCCCCAAATAAAAAATAAAAATATAGAGAAAAGAAAAAAAAGAAAAGAAAATAGAGATAGAATAGAGTGGGATCTTCCCGATCGAATCAGGGCGTCAGAAGGCCTTTCAAAGCCTAATGCCACGAGCTAACTAGTAGAGTCATTGACTTCTTTGCCCAGATTAAGGGGAGACCCAGAAAGATGGAAGTTTCACGGCTTAGGGTCCTTAAATTTAGATTGAGTGATGATTAGGGGAGTGGCGTTCGAGGAAGCCCGAATGCCGGTGCCATAACTGGTAGGGAGTCACCCAATTCATCCCAGCTACATGAACATAACATAAACTTAAATGGGCACTAGTTTTTGTTCTATGTTATGATAGGTATGTTCGAAATTGCAAGCGGTTGGCGTTTCCATCTTTATTAGCAGTTAGTTTTCCCGATTAGGCGAGTTGAACTCAAGTTTAGGGGCATCGGAACCTAAGTATACACTAGAGGTCATTTATTCACTTGCCGAGGTCTTGGAAAGTGGTGGAGCCTCGGAGAAATTTGAGGCACTAGTCAACTTCACCGAGTTCAACCGAGTTCTTTCGAAAGTCGAACACCCTTGCGAATCCTGTGAACTTCAAACAAAACGGTAGCGGTGTGAGTCGGTCCAATTTGATCCTCTATCTATCAGCATATGCATCACTATCTTCGTGTTAGACTATAGTATGTAGGGTGTGTGTTCGGTTAAGTAAGTTCTGCAGGGACAAACAGAAGCTAGATTATCACTACTATGTCGCGACATAAAAGCAGGAGGAAAGATTCAAAGTGCAACGAAGATAGAAATTGAAAGGAGGTATTAACCTGTAAATAAAGCACTTGCAGGGAACTGAACTTCGACCTTTTACAAGTCAAGGATCCCGAAATGATATACGCGACCACTAATTTAGGTCGCGACACGAAGAAAAAGTGACGGAGAAGAAATTGATGTCGACATGGCGGTCGCGACACGGAAATAAGTGGGAAGAAGGAAATTGGTTACAACGTAAAGTGAGGTTGAAAACTGAAGAAAGAAATGGGAAGCAAAGGAATTCGCGACATCATCATGATGTGTGACATAAAGTGAAAGATGAAGACAAAGAGAAGACCCACCAACACAATAGCGACCCGAAAGGAATCGAGTCCGCAAACGATGTCGCCTGGCTTGACAAAGTGGTCGCAACCAGCGGCGTCGCGACTTTCGAGCGGGAAAGGAAGACAATGATGTCGCGACATGTAGCGAGGTCGCGACATCAACGCGAAGGAACATTGAGCAAATGAAATTCGCGACCACACACGATGTAGCGACCAGCGATCAAAATGTTCTGAATATTGGTTGCAACTTAAAGGTCGCGGTGATCATGAGCAAGTAAGACAATCTATGTGTAACGCATCAACTTGGTCGCGACATGAGACGGTGGTAGGCTTTTCTTTGGATTTCCACGGAGCATTTTGGGGATTCGACTGATTCTTTTTCTTGTATAAATAGATGGCTTAAAATAGTAAAGCGGCTTAGTCTTTCCACTACGTGAAAGGGAAAAGAAGAGGAACTCGAGTGTATATTTTAGAGTAGAATTTTATTTTTTATTTTTAGTTTAATTTTTGGGTTTTGAATGCATGGCTAAATGAGAAACGAGTGGAAGCCTGAATTTTTAGTTGTATGTTATTTTCTTAAGTATTCTGAAAATTTATGAGGAAATCTAAACAATTTATGAAATTCATTTCTTCTCGGTTTATTGCAATTATGTGGTTGTCGTGATGGGTGTCCATTTCTTGTTATAAGTCTGATGTAAATCGACAGCGACTCTCTTGGTTGATTTACATTTAATTCTGAGTCTTTCTGCCTGATTCACGGAGAATTAATTGGGTTCGGTTTTACTTAATCGATGTCCGTTTTTTAATGGTAAGGTTCAAAATGGTAGTACCTAGTATGATTCAGAGATATATCTTACTACAAAATCATCTAGGATTCCCTACGCGTGACACGAGAGACGGAAGTTACGAGAGTTGAGAGGCATTCTTTTAAGGTATGTTCATTCATATTGTGACTATTTGATAAGTTTCGTTTAAAAACCAAATCCATTAATATAATTGAAGTTGGAGGGGTGTATTTGAACAATATAAATAATCGAGTTCACCTTAATCTCTGATGAAGTTCCGATCCACAGTGTGACTTGGATAATCAAGGGGATAAACCCATAGTCGAAGGTTAGACACCACGATTGAGTAGTAGAAATTTTGCGAAAATCATAGAAGGTATCAAAGTTACCAACATCAACGAAATGGTGTAGTAATGATAGAAAAAACACCCAGGATCTACGAGAAAATTTGGAATACGGGTGGTAGTTAGATCTTGTCCTTGAGGGAGAAGCAAGGATGTCTGTCCCGGTGAAAATGAAGATCCAATTCCAACATTCAGAATCTTGGGACAAATCGAGATCCATACATAAAAGCAATTGTAGTTTTAATTAACATGGGTGACTATTCCATTATGGAAGAAGTATGCCCTATTGATGATGGTTTTAATTCTCTGATGATTGAATCATTCTTTTATAGACAATTTATTTTATTGATTCACTTTTTGTTTTCAATTTGGATATATTCAATAAGTATAGGGATTTTTAATTTGTCTTTAGATAAGTAATAGCTAATTATCAGAGTTTGAGTCCCATAGTATGAAATTTGTAGTTGGTAGTTGATGCGCAATTATTGTGATCTTTGTGGAATGATACTTGGACTTATGGGATTTTACTACTTGTATGACGGCTGTGCACTTGCGGTGTCATAGACTTGACCCTTATTTTAAATCATGAGATGAGAGAAGCTGCTGTGTGAATTTATCAAAGTAACATGTATCTAGAAGTGAGCTCTTGCATTATGTTAATTTGAAGTTTTCGTCTATATAGAAAAATGAGCAAGTTTTATATTGTAGTGGCTGAGTTGAAAGAATTAAATAGATCAATATTCGACAAAAGAAGGAAATACTAATTTGGACATTTTAAGAAAGAAGCAATAGCACATAGCGGTGTGTTTATTTTGTACTAATCTTTAACAAGCATATTAAATATTTGTGGTTGACAATCCTATTAATTTGAGTGTTTTGATTTCGGAAGGCTTGTGCATAGGGAAGCGAGTTCTAACCTGATTCAGCTGAGACATACTTGAATTGGAGAAAACACTGGGAGCTTGAAGACAAAGAGCAATAAACGCGGTATGTGGATCAGGGACGAGACAGGAAAAGAGCGGACCGGCGGCCAGAGAGGCCTCATTCTTACATTGCAATGGAGGATTTAAGGCTTGTGTCGGGAAAGATATTACGCCGTAATCGGGCGACCCTCTTTTGTAGATGCAAATAATTTCGAACTAAAGCCATCCTTGATTACAATGGATTCCAGCGACATCGGTTCTTTTGGTCATCCACCGAGACCCAAGCAGGCACAGGAGAGATTCCTCGGGATGGCCGAATCTGATGAAGGCTGAATAGGGTGAGGCCAGAGGTGATAAAGTGCATCTCTTCCATTTTCTTTGAGAGATATAGCAGCCTCAGTATGAATCATTACCATATGGTTCGGTTGATACTTGGGAAGAGTTGGTAGAAACTACTTAGGCGAGATTCTTTCCCCATATCTCGCTAGAGAAGAAGAGAGATAATAATGTTCCTTGAACAGGAAGATGAGAGCTACTCATGTAGCTTGGAAAAGATTCAAGTTCTTTGAAAGATGCCGATGCATGGCATAGATTTGAAGACCCAATGGACGTAATTGTATCATGCTTTAAGTGATAAATACAGAATGTGATCTTGTCTTCTGGACATTCAAGTAAAAGTCTTGCAGAGAAGTAGAAATATGATAGAAGACCTAATAAAATGCAATGTGAAAGCTCCCTTGAGGTTTCAAAAATACGCAGAAAAAGAGGTCATCAGTTTAAAGCCAAAGTGTGATATGGAAAATAAGTTGGGATGCCTGTATACAGGATGAATGACAAGAGAGGAGAAGATGCATATCTGCTCATGAAATAGACAGATGAGAAAGAGAACTTATGAGGAAGAAGTGCTGTGTGTAATAGAAGAAGATTCTTATGGTCTTGAGAGGTTAAGTACATGGCCCAACGAAGTTATCGACTCCAAGCCAAATCTAACTGCATGCTCTGATCAGTGAGAACTCATGAGAAATTTCTCTGTGGTGGAGAGAGACATTGGGCCTAGAGGCAATAGGATGAAGAATCCACCGGCCAAAGGATATGGCTGATACAAGGTTCAAGCCGTAGCCGGCAGGTGAGAAAACTTCAATGAATATCAGAATTGGAGGGTTCATTGAGACTGAAGACAAATCTGCGGTTCGCTGGGGGACAAGAGGAATTTGTTACAATTCCATGAGCCGAAACTATCGGACTGACTTTCAAAGTGAGTGCCAAATGTTTCGGAGAATGCTAGTGCCTCATTTTGAAAAAATTTGGAGGCATGAAATCGAGATGTTGTACAGATATGTAAATCGAGCAAGGGTGCATTCTATTGATGCTGGAAGAACCTAAAGGCTCAAGTGGCAGTTCAATTTAAAAATTAGGAAGGATTTGACAACAAGAGCAGAAGAAAGAGAGTGAGTGGGAAGAAGAGGCGGAAGGGAGAGAAGAACGGCCCCGAGAAAGAAAGTAATGACCCGGAAAAGGAAGGAAGGGAGTACCATTTCTGCACCTTCAGTGCCATTCATGAGACTTGAGTCGAGAAGGAAGAACGGTTTCTAAATTCTTGGATGTTTCAGAAAATGAAATGAAATATCCCATTGCAGAGGTGATTAATACGTGCCTCTTTCATAAAATTAAAGAAACGCCAGTGAAAGAAAGATAACTGAGGGGATTATCAGTTAACCGAGCTATACGTGCGTGCCGTTATCAATGAAGCTCCGGCAGATGAAGGACCACATCAGTTCATGAGTACCATATACATGAAATATGAATTCAGCTTTGTGATTAGACCAGTATAAATTTGATGCCTCTATGGTTCTCTAGAGACTTAATTTGGGGAACTTACTGACGGCGATTACATTGCCAGATGTTTGATAGATCTACTTAGCCTTGACATTCTTGAATGTACTTGTCAAGGATTGAAATTCACTCATCTTCCAGTGGATTTTTATCATGCGGATGGAGGAAGATACACAAGTTCCTCTATTCTTTGGGAAAGATACCAACCTTGGTACCTTGATAGGCGTCTGAGAAGGTGAATTGACATAGGGTTGGAAATGAAGCGGTGCATTTTAATATTAAGGAGTGCGGAACATCTAAAGTAAGGGGAAACGAGTTGTATGGCTGAAACAATAGTCTTCATTGATGAATTGAATTAGATTTATACTTAGCATCTATCAGTGAAATTGAGATGAATTTTAAAATATCTTGAGTCTTGATTGTGAAATCTTTGTAATTGTTTAACAAGGAAACAGTCTCGAGTATAAATGGAAACAGTCAAGATGAAGTAAGCAGCCAGAAACAGCAAACTCATGAGAAGAAACTAGTGCGAAGGGTGACATTGAAAGAATTGCCCAGTAATTTAAAATATGAGTTTTTAGAACCAGAAAAGAGAAATCCAGTTATCATATCAATTTGCGTTGACTGAAAGTGGGAAGCAGTTCTTCGTAGTCGAGAAAATACAAGAGCATTGCTTGGTCATTGAGGATGCGAGGTAACCCCTCCATTTGCATGCCTGAAAATATTCGCAGGAGGATAATCACGAAAACCACAGTGAGCATGAAGGAGGCTGAACCCGGTGATGAAAGAAGTTGTCGAGAAAAGTTTTGAAATAGATTAAATACCGAGGTTTATATATATGCTATATCAGATGGTTCTTGGGTAAAGCCCGGTGTGGTTCCCAAGGAAGGTGGATTCTTGTGATCGAAATGAAAAGAATGAACTTCAGTTCTACGAAGCGGCAGATGGAGGGTTGTGTATTGACTACGAAGAAAGGTGAATACGCAGCGAAGGATCATTTCCCACCTTTCATTGTTCAGATCACGTTGGGTTGGCGGACACCCTCATTTTGTTTTCTTGATGGATACTGCGGATATAACCAGAAATTGCTATTTCACTGAAGATAGGAAAACCACTTTTACATGCCCATTTGGTACTTTTTGCTTTTAGAGGAGAATGCTATTTAGTTTATTATGTATCACGGTACCTTCCAAAGGTGCATGATGTCTATATTCTAATCTAGCAGAAGAAGTTGTGGAGATCTTCTTGGATGATTTTACGGTGTATGGATCGATTTTGAGCGATTACTTTTGCATAACCTAGGGATGGTGCCAGTGCAAAGACAAGAAATACTTCAGATTGACGCCATTTTATGGTTCTGAGAAGAATTGTCTTGGGGCACATGATTTATGCAGCAGGGCTTGAGGTGAATAAACAAGGTTTCAATTAAGAAATCTAATCTGCCACTTTACGGTCGAGGGAATGAGAGTTTCTTAGGGACATCTTGGATTTTATAGAAGATTTACAAATTTTATAAAATTATGACCACTATGCAGATTCTTGGAAAAGATACAAAGTTCTATTTTGATGAATCACACTTGAAAAGAATTTGAAGAATCAATCCGGACTAGTTGGAGCTCCCATCATGGCAAAACAGTTGGAGCAGAGAATTTGAAATCATGTGTGATGCGGGTGATTTTGCAATGGGGCTGTATTGGGGACGAAAGATGAAAAAAGTGTTAAGGCCTGCTATACTAGCAAAACCTTTAATGAAGCACAAAGAAAATTACTCTACTAGAAAGGAATGCGCAATAGTATTTGCATGTGAAAAATTTAGACCATACATTTTGGGGTCCCATGTTGTTATACACTTGATCGTAATGATTAAATATCTAATGGCAAGAAAGAGAAGAAAAGCCAAGATTGATCAGGTGGGTACTATTATTACAAAATTTGATTTAGAAATAAAAGACAAGAGGAATGTTGACAATGTGATAGTTGATCACTTGTCCAGAGTAGAAGAAAACCCACTGTACAAGAAGAAGAGAAACAGAAATGTGAAAATTTTCGGATAATGATTAATTTGAACATTCACTCCAATCACCTGGTATCGATATTGTGAACTTTTTAGCTTGTGGAGTATACGAGGTCGGCTACCAGAAGGCGAAGCTAAGGGCGACAGCGGGTACTACATCTGGGATGACCCATTATTGTTTAAGGAGGCGTCGATTATAAGGAGATGTGTACCGGAAGGTGAGCAAAGCAAGATTTACAAGAATGTCAGCTGCATCACCATGGAGGACATTTGCGGGGAGATAAACGGCCCACAAAATTCTCCGGTCGGGATTTTTCTTTTTGACCTCTTATTTTTAAGATTGTTTGAATGGATGAAGATTATGTGATCAATGCCCGAAGAATGGGAAATATGTCGGCAAAAGGCATGAGATGCCCACGCAAGGTATCACAGTGTGCAATTGTTTGATGTAGCAGAGATGATTTTATGATTTTCCCGGTTTGCGATATACACATACTCTGACTGTGGATTATGTCAGAAAATGGAGTAGAGGCAGCAGTTTGTCAAGAATGATGCCAATACGATCATGGGTTTTACAAAAATATTCTCGTGATTTGGAACACAGAACTGAGTGATGGAGAGTCATTTTGCAAATAAGGTGTTTGACAAACTCATGAAGCGGATATGAGTATCAAACACATTATGACGTATCATCCTTGAACAAATGAAAGCGAGTTGAAATTTCAATAGGGGAAATAAAGAATTATGGAAAAGAGCGTAAGTTCCAACTTGAAGATATATTGGTCTTTGAAGCTTGATGATGCACTCTGGGCATACAAAGCGCCTTCAAACTCCGTGGAATGTCCCCATCTGGGCTTGTCTTTGGAAAACCTTGGTCACTACCTCTTGGTAGAAGAATACAAAAAGTATGTGGGCCATCAAGCAATTTTGATTTTAAAGCACGCTAGGAAGAGAGGCTACTCAGGTTGTGAATTGGAAGAGTTGAGAATTAAAGCCTATGATAGTGCCATAATTTACAAGGATAAAACAAAAAAATGGCATGATCAACGAATTTTGAGGAGGAATTCCAAGGCGAGGAGATCAGATCTTGTTATTCAACTCAGGACTAAGACTCTTTCAGGGAAAGTGAAGTCCAAATGGGTGGACCATTCTGAGTGGTATCAAGCACAGTTTGGGCGTGTTTTAGAACCGGCAATCATGAGGAGTTGAAAGTTAATGGTCAGAGATTAAAGCCTTATCTTGGGAGAAAGCAACTAGAAAGAGTAACCGCTTCTTTACGAACAAAGGAAATTGAAGAAAGCGAACAATGGCGTGAAAGTCCGGCTAAAGACTAAAAATTGAAGCGACTTTGTGGAAGGCAATCCACACCCCGAGTTTGATTTTAAATTTTGTTTTTCTTGTTATAGTTTACAAATTCCATATTTAAATTTCTAATAGCTTAATTTGATTTTATTCATTATCGATTGAAGAGTAGGTAAAGTTTTTTTAGTTTTACAGGACAATGAAGATTGTGCAAAAGGAGTGCATATGCAATCAAACTTCAATCAAGCATAAGAGACAAAAAGGCGTATAATTCTTCCTTGATTTGATTTTAAATTTGTCTTTGATATAGCATGATTGAAAGTTTGAAATTTTATCTTGTTTGGTGCTTAAGTTTTGGATGTGATGCATAATGGAAGTTATTGAATTTTGTGCATGATGAAGATGGAGTTGAGTTGTAGTTGTTTTGATTGGAATTGAATAAATTGAAAATTCTTTGTGAATTTGAGGTATTTATGTTTGGGTCGCGACATTAATTAAAAGTTGCAACCAAGAATTCTTTGGATGTGAAAATAAAAAGTGGAAAAGAAGTTAAAATAATGAGCGAGGTCTTATTTGAAATAAGGAGGAAAGAACATTTTATTTAAAACTTTTATTTCCTGTCGTGACACATTTGAATTCACAACGAAATTTTGAAGTCGTGACGAATAGTCACGAAGGCAAATAAAGAAGAGTTAAAACCTCATTTTGATCGACGGTAAAAAATAAATTCATTGAAAATCATTAATTTAGAGGCCCAATAGTTAATGTCATTGACTCCCATAAGCGTCATGACATTAAACCAGCGTCTATTCCACTTGAATTTGATGGCTGGTCAACCAACCTTTCCTTCGCATCCATCTTTTGGAATCTTGAAACCTAGAACCGAGAAAGCTCGACAATACCCTACGCAAACCTTCAATCATGGCGCTAAACCAAGATAAATCCAACAATCTCAAACAAAGCGATCGGCCAATCATGCTTTCGATAATGTCAGTAGTAGAAAACTCGGTCGAGATTGACACGAAGAAGAAGGAAATCTTGCGAAAAAAACCAACGGGAGGATGAGCTACACGAGAGAAGTAGCGAGGAGGAAGAAAAGACTTCATTTAGGCTAGACTTATGGAGCAATTGATGTGGAGCAAAGAATTTGTCTACTTGAAAGAGGTTTTGCGAGATTAATTTCCCATTTTCTGAGTAATAGAAAAAAGAGGTTGGGCATTCTTTTGTGAGCCGCAAGCACCCGGCATTTTCAGCTCTACCAAAGGAATTCTATCACGGAAACATGGTAGAATCAGAAGGAGGATTTTGTTTTTGTGAGAGGTGTTTGGGTGCCCTTCGACGATAGAAGCATAAATGAAGTGTTTAAACTGAGAGATTTCAAGCATGGGTCGAAATACAAGAAATTATTGGAAAACCCATATTATAAAAAAATAGTGAACCGGTTGGTGGAGGAGAAGGAAATTAGAGGTAATGAAGAAGAATCCCCACCATGCCATCAAGGGAGCTCTCACGAAAAGGCAAGGTTTGGTTTTATTTTATATGTTAGTAATAGTACCTACCGGACACCTTTGCACGGTCGAAGAATGAGGAAACACTATCACGGTGTATGCCTTTTTGAAAGGATACAAATAAACATAGGAGTACTAATCGAAGAATCAATCGGAGGGTGCCATCATGCGATAAAGAGGTGGGATTCCTACCGCTTTGCCACTGTGCTAGACTACGTTTGGGGCGGGGGTGAAAGGAAATTGGGAGGAAGAAGAAAGATGTCCTCGGGTCTCCCCTCTAACCCTTACGGGAGTGACAAGGGGGCCTAAAGGAAAGAAGCAGAAGGAAGTGATGATATTAGATGCAGAAACAGGGCAAGAGATAGATGCAGAAACTGATAGAAGAGAAATGGAGGAGGTACGGGCGGTGTCAGCTACGACGAGAAGAAAGAACCTCTCGGGACTAATTTGACCTTATCCTTTATCTCCGAAATGCGGGCAGGTACTGGTCGACGAAGCATCGGGAGAATAGAGAAATCTTTGAAATAATGGACATACTAAAAACAATGAAAAAGGAAATGGAGAAAGAGAACTAGAATGGGAAAGACAGAAAAGTCAGAAAGAATTCATGGAGGTTCTGACCCGAGAAGGAAGAGCAAATATGGGAAAGAAAATTGGAGAATAAGAGAAGAAGAACACAAGGAGGAATTTGAAGAAACAAGAAGAAGATGGTGGGAAGAATACAAACATGCATGCAAGCTTTCTACAATAATCGGTTCAAAGAGATCTTTGGTCTTGAACATCATGAAGGAGAAGGAGAGAGAAATGGAGAAAATAACATGCTAGAAAGATCGATGGGTTCAAGCATATATATAAAGGCATTCAAGAGTTTGAAGATAATGAAAAGAAAGAGATCGACGGTTAGGTATTGATGAGTATAGAGAAAGGAAAACATGGTTGGAAAGTATGGACTTAATGTCGGAATTTATCAAAATTTGCTTGAATGTATCTCGGGTGGAAGGAGCAGTCAATCAAGTGGGAAGGCAAGATACACTCATTAAAGTGCGGTCACGACTAAGCCATGCTGAAACATGCGGAAAAGGAATTTCCCTGCTTTAGAGAGACAAAAAGCTAAAATAAAATTCCCTAGGTTTGATCAGTGGTAGTTTGATGTAGACCCTCGAATGTACCTAAGGGAATACAAAGAAGGCGAAGGTTTTAGCATGTTATACATATATCTGATCAAAAATTTTAATGGAAACTGATTTGGTTCATCTTATCTGTCCCTTGTTTGATTAATTCTCATTTTATAAGTATTCTTTTGCTTGTTAGATAGTTTCTCACTTGTGAATGAAATTTGATTGTGGATAAATAGATATTATTTGATTGTTGTTTCATGCAATATCTGAATTTTGTTTCTGTGTCATTTTCATTTCGTACGAATCAAATAAACCAATTATGTTCTTTCTCGAAGCAGGGTGGGGAATAATCAGTGAACTATTAACTTGGAAATTAGGGTATTGCACGCATTGTTTAACCGATTTAATTTGCGAATTGAAGAATTAGTTATTCTTGATGGAACAAAACACTTGGATGAAATAATGTGATAGGCAGTAAATAAATACAAGTCTTGAATAAATAATACACCTTAGTCACTTGAGGAATTAAAACATCTTCTAGGAATTTCGGATTGAGAGTCCATGATCCTAGAACTTGTTTGATTATTGATTGAGCGAAATCTTAGGTGAAAAGCATTGTGAAATGATGAGGCCATCCTTGGCAGTTAGGCTTTTTCAGCCACCCTCAATATATGGCAAGCATATTCTCTAGTTCCTTGATTTGAGCCAAATAGCCTTATTTCTTCAATAAATAACCATTTAAAATCAAATTCCCTTCATACCACGATAAACACTGCAGCTGAAAAGAGCCAAAATGTATCAGTTTCTAGTTAGTAAAAAAGTTTTACTATAAAGGAAGAAGCAGAGATTTAAGGGAAAAATATTTCCAAATTTTACAATGAAGGAGGTGAAAGAAGTAAAGCGAGAAGCTAGTGAAATAAGGAATAAGTTTTGTCTTGTGGCCTATTTCCCTTGAGCAATTAAGCTCGTAGGGGTGTTTTAACACCTAGTACCTAATGTCCAAGCTAGTATAGGAGTTGCTAGCCCAAAAGATTCTCTAAGAATAGAAAGTTTAAGAAGACAAAACATTGCACTATTCCCAATTCTAGAAAAACAAGCAAAAGAGTTCGAAACAAAGGAAACGGCTGAATAAAGTACATATGGAAATTCCACTAAAAGAATTCAACATGAAGGTGAATCGAGGCCAAGATTGAGAAGAGAATCGACAGAACAAGAAGAAAAATGGTGAAAGGGTTGAAGGCAACTAAGTATAAGAGAAAAGGTGGAAGCGGGTGATTTACAACAGAAATTTTTTCCATTATCTACCCAATTACCTAAGCCTAACATTACAAGCACGAAAGACCTCATTGATTTGCAGAAGGTTGGATTTACACTACATTAGTGGAGATCAATATGAAAAACAAGCTTATGGACTTTGATGGCAGTCTAAGAAAACTCGGAAGATTAACTAAATTCAACATGAAGATGAAAAGGATTGAAGACACACTTTTACACAGGGAACAAGACTTGTTGAATAAAGCTGTTTAAATACATTGAACATGAATTTTGTGACAAGAAGTATACCATGTCTTATTCTTGAATCAAACTAAAATTTAAAATGATCTTGAACATCTCTTAATTCCAGAGATCGAGGGAAAGGTGGAATGAGAAAGAAACATGGTATGAATCGGAAAAATGTCCTTAAAATTTTCTAAGCTTATTTACATTGAAGATGACATTCTTTACCTTTCTTTGCAGAGACGAAGCAAAATTTTAAGTTTGGGGAATTTGATGAGTCTTAAACTCTTAGATTTTTAATCCATTTGGGTTTATTATAGATAATGTGAGTTTGTTTGAAGAAAAAGTGGATAATTGACTCAATTTCATTTGCAGAAAATCACAATGAAACTCAATTTTAGCAAATCGGGAAAATCGACTGCCAGTAGAGTGAAGTCTGGCCAAAATTAAGTCGCGTGAATCTAACTCAATTGCCAACCATTCCAGTCCACGACATCAACAAATTTGGCTTTGAAGAAGAAATGAAAACTTGAACAAGTGAAGTCGTGACTTGAAAAGGAGAGGTGCGACAAAAGAAAATGTAGTCTAGACTAGGAAACAATCGAATGAAGAATTCATGTCGCGACATCACTGATGTTGCGGCGCCAAGATGTGATGATGTCGAGGCCTGCATACGAGGTCGCGACAAAGTCCGTCTATGAAGGCCACAAGAGAGGTCTTTGCAAAGAAAGAGGTTGCAAGCGGTTTTTTTAAAACAGGGTTCCATTTCATGTCGCGACATAAAAATAGGAAAGATTGAAAGTGCGACGAATGGAAATTTGAAAGGAGTGCAACGTAGCCAAATAGAAGCACTTGCAGGCCCGAGACTGCGACCTTTTACAGTCAAGGATCAGAAATGATCGCTCAGCGACCACTAATTTAGGTCGTGACCTGAAAAGACGGCGAAAAGAAATTGATGTCAGACATGCAAGCGGTCGCGACTGCGGAAAATCAGTGGGAAGAAGGAAATTAGTTGCAGCGTGAACCCAGAGTTGCAAGCGAAGAAAAGAAATGGGAAGCAAAAAGAGGTGGCGACAATCCATCGCTTGATGTCGCTGACATAAGTGAAAGATAGAGGCGAAGACCACCAACACAATTCACGACCAAGGAATGAGTCCCCTGACATGAAGTGTCTATCATAAACGACAAAGTGGTATGGCAAAATTGGCGTCGCAACTTTCGAAGGCGGGAGAAAAGAACCAATGATGTTGCGACGACGTGCTTGAGTGCGCGACACATCAACACTGAAGGAACGTGAGCAAATGAAATCCGCAGACCACACGATGCGACCAGATCAAGTTGTTGCAAAATAAGCGGTTCTGACTTAAAAAGAAAATTAGCGGCCCGATCGCGAGCTTAATCAAGACAAAGTACGTAATAGCAGCATCGACTTGGTCGCGACATAGGACGATGTGGTAGGCTTTTCTTTGGATTTCCACGGGCGCGGGGTTGATGGGATTCTTTCGATATAAATAGATAACTTTAGAATAGTAAGCGGCTTAAATCTTCACTACCCAATGAAAGAGAGGAACTACAGTGTATATTTTAGAGTAGAATTTTATTTTTATTTTAGTTTAATTTTCGATTTGAATCTATGACTGTCTGAGAGGCAGTGAAATGGATTTTTAGTTATGTTATTTTCTTAAAAGTGTCTGCCTGAAGAATTTATGAAATCTAGACAAATTTCTAGATTCATTTCTTCTCAGTTTTATTGCAATTATATTGGTTGTGCGTGATCGATTGCTCCATTTTATAGTCGCAATGCGTGTCGAACGCCTTTCCTGGCTGGTTGATTACATTCTAGTTATAGACTTTTCTGCACAGAATTTCTGAGAGGCAATTTTAGGTTGAGTTTTTACTTAATCAGTTATAGTTTTTAATGATCAGTTCCAATGGTAAGTACCTAATGCAGTTGAGGGAATGTATCTTACTCGATATCGGGATGCCCTACGACAGACGGAATTCTGAGGTTGAGCATTCTTTGTTATATTATTTGACAATGACTAACAGACTCAGGAGGTTCATTTTGATAAATCCCATTCGCTCTGTTGAAGTTGGAGGGTGTAACGTAATATAATGTCGGAGAGTTCACCTTAATCTCTGGGTAAGTTCAATCCCGTGTTAACTTAGATCTAATCAAGGGAGGATGAACCCATAGATGCGAAGGTTGAGCCTACCAATTGAGTAGTAAATTTTGCGAAAATCCTTAGAAGGTAAAGCAAAAGTTCTTCTTTTGTCCAAGCGGAAATGGGTGTGAAATGATAAAAGAAAAACACCCAAATCTTGCAAGAAAATTTGGAATCTGAGTAGGCCCGGTTAGATCTTGTCCGAGAAACGGATATAATCAGTGAATATGGAGAAATCGATTCGATAATTGGGAAATCTTTGTACAAAAATCAAATCCATACATAAAGCGAGCAATGGATTTTAGTGGGAATTATTTGTTCCGTGTATTTCATTGATGGTTTTACAGTTCTCACGAGCTTGATTGATCATTCTTTTATAGACAATTTATTTTTATTCATTACTTTTGTTTTGGCTTAGATTTGAATATATTTTCAATGGCCATAAGTTTTTTAATTTGTCTTTGTTTAGATAAAATAACATTATGAGTTTAGGTGCAATAGTATGAAATTTTAGTAGTTAGGTAGTTGATGCCAATTCGCTATCAATCTACGTGGGAATGATACAGCGGACTTACATTCGAGATTTTACTACTTGTATGACTGTGCACTTGCGAGTGTCATAGACTTGACATATTTTTAAATCATGAGCAATTAGAAAACTATTTTATCAAGCAAAAAAAATTATCAAAGTAACATGTATGCAAGAGAAGTGTAAGGCTCTTTATAATTATGTTGGTAGGGAGTTTGCAAATGCTATATGAAAAGGCAAACACTGTGAGCTATTATTTCGAGATTGAGATTTCTATAGAAGGTCGGAGAAGACCACCTTCCTGCCCATTTGCTTTATATGCCTATAAGAGATGCGGCTTGTGTAATACCCACATACATTCCCGGCAATGCATGCTTAGCATCTTGATGATTTGGTGTTGGGCGCGTGTGGAGGTATACATGGATGGCTCTACGAGTTTATGGGAGGAGCTTTGAAGATACTTGATAAGCTTGGAGGCGTATACATAGGTGTATAAAGAAGAACATGGTGTTGAACTCGGAAAAATGCCATTTATGCTGGCAAGGAATTGTCTTTAGGGACACATTATTTCAAACAAGGAATTAGAGGTTGATAAGGCGAAATTGGCCCGATTTCCAAATGACTTACCTCCCACAGAATGTGAAAATGTGAGGCTTAGGGCATGCGGGCACACTAGGAGGTTCATCAAGGAATTTTCAAAAATTGCGAGCCTACATATAAGCTATTGAAGAAAGATGCAAATTCATTGGGATGAAAATGCCGAAGAGCTTTGAGAGGCTTAGGCTTACTTGACCCTTTAATAGTGAGAGCCCCATTGGGAAGTTACCTTTCCAGGGTTGTAATGCGATGCAAGCGACCTGCCATTAGATGATTCTGGGTAGAGAAGAGGGAAAACCTTATGTGGTCTACTATGCAAGCGAAAACATTGAACAAGGCATAGGAGATTAAACCACCACGGAAGGGGAGCTGCGGCGAGTAGTCACATGCTGCGGACAGGATTTCATCTTACTTGGTTGGGTCTGACATAATCATCTTCACGGATCATTCGGCTTTGAAGTACTTGCTCACAAAGTAAATTGCCAAGGCTAGGCTTATCATATGGGTTCTCCTGCTTAAAGAGTTCAACCTACAAATCAAGGATAAAAAGGGTGTGGAGAATGTTGTTGCAGATCATCTCTCGAGACTAACAATAGCACACAACACTCACAATCCCGATAATCAACGATGAGTTTCCTGAGGAATCCTTGCTCTGCAGTAACCAGTAGGCGTGCCGCCCGCTAATTTTGTATGAGAGAGCTAGCCGGAGGCGAAAGGCTGGGACATAATGTTTTCTTCGCTGGAAATTCACTCACGTATTGGGAAGAGCCCTTCTTGTACAAATCTTTGTCTTGATCAAATAATCAGAAGATGTGTGCCTGAGGAAGAACAGCAAGGGATACTCAGCTATTGCCATGAGAATGCATGTGGAGGCCATTTTGCATCCCAGAAAACCACCATGAAGGTGCTACAATCTGGGTTATATTGGCCTTCACTTTTTCAGGATGCCACACCGTATTATTAGTGGTCGACAAATGTCAAAGGTTATGGAAGATCTCTCGTCATCACATGATGCCTTTGAACCCGATATTGGTAGTTGATTTGTTCGATGTTTGGGGCATCGACTTCATGGGAGCTAATTCCTTCTTCCTTTGGATATGTTTACATTTTGGTGGGGGTCGACATGTGTCGAAGTGGAGTTTGGCGATTGCGCTAAGCGACAAACCACGGGGTGGTGGTAAATTCTTGAAAGAGAACATCTTCTCGAGTTTGGGGTCCTAAGGCCATAATTAGTGATGGAGTTCACATATGCTGCAACAAGCCTTTTGAGAACCTCCTAGCTGAGAATACGATTGTAAAACACAGTGGCCACCTTACCATCCTCTCAAACCGGTCAAGTTGAGGTAGCCAACGAGAGAAATCAAAACAATCTTGATAGAGAGTGGTGAACTCCAACAAAAGGAGTGGTCTCTCGAAATTGCTAAGATTCCTTATGGCATACGAGACAATATACAAAAACATCCTTAGCATCCCCTTATCACCTAGTTTATGGTAGGCATGTCTGCTTGTAAAGAATTAGGTATAAGGCATGGTGGGCAGTCAAGAAGCTGAACCTGGACATGGGAAGAGCTGGCCTTAAAAGGGTCCTTGATATCAATGAGTTAAGAGCGGGAATGCCTACTTCATCGAAGATTACAAGACGGATTAAAGAAGTGGCATGATCGGTGATAACCGCAAAACTTCAAACAAGGAGACCAAGTGTCTTGCTTTATGACTCTAAGCTCCACACCTCTTTTCCAGAAAACTCAAAGGCAAGATGGATTAGGCCATTCATCATTCCTGATCTATCTCGATGATCAGTGGGCATAACAGTGGGGCAATGAGGTGTTCAAGGTCGATAAGCGGCCAGGCTGTCCCTATCTGTCTGACACATAGCAGACAAGGGAGGAGATTCCCCCTCCTTGGCCCCCGATCAAAGGCTACCTATGTGGGTGTGGTCTTTCTGCCGAGACTCTCATTTTCCCAAAAATTTTGTTGAGAATTTGTTTATTAATTTCGGTTTTATTTATGGTTTTGCATAATTCCTTTATTTTTAGTTTAGTTTTCATAATGTTTTTCTATGTCTTTCATTTGCATATTCTCATGAATTTTGTTCTCTGTTTCTGAGTGTAGCAAAGAAGGCGAGGCACCTATTGCCGAGGGTAAATTTCCCGAGGTTTGAATTTTCGCAATCTGCGAGTTCGCACGATTCTGAAATTTCTTATCACGCTGCAGCATTCACCCCTTCCTCTCTCTTTGTCTTCTACAACCTTTCGTTTCCTGCGCAATACATTAATTTTTCCAAAAATTTTGAATACAGCTTTAACACCCATTTATGAACATTAAGTGGGCTGACCTGCCTACTAACCGTCTATTTAAACCACCCCACCCACCCCTCCACACACACACACACTCTCCCTTCTTCCATTTTCATTTAAAAATCCTTTCTCTCCTTAGCAAAGAAATCCTCCTCTCAGTTCTCTCCGTCTCCTTTTTCTCAGAGCTGGGCATGGACAAGACACGCGGAGGGCACAACTTCAGGCCCTAGGTGCACCACTCTGCTCCTCCCCTTCTTTGGCCAGTCAACCCAGGCAATCTGACTCCGCCACGGCTATTTGCATCGCCTGCTTGCCTCACGTGCTTGCATTGCGCCCCGCGCCTCTGCCGCCCCACTAGCGGTGGCTCACCGTGCACGCTGCGATGCGGCCGTTGTTGCTTCTCTGAGTTCTCACTTTGCTCACGCCCACGCGGATATGATACTAGGTGGCCCTGCTCTCCCATCCCTCCACATTCAAGGCTGACCCGGAGGGCCACGCAGCAAGGCTGAACCTCGGCAGAGTCTTCGAGTTCTAGGCCCAGGGCTAGTTACCACTGTCGGGGCCACTGCTTTAGAATCTCCCTTTGGATGCCGTCCTGCAGATCAGCAGGCAACCTATCTTCCACTACGATTCTAATGAAAATTCGATTGTAGTACTAGGGACTGCCCTTGAAGGATTTATTATGATCTTCCAATCTTTCTTTGAAGATCCGGAGCCGGAAGGCTCTATGCGGCTGAATCGCGGTCTTGCTCCACGGAGCCATTTATGACCCCACGCCGGTTTTTCTACCCCTAGGTGGTCATAGAGTTCTACCACACCATGACATCCAGGCGAGATCCCAATCAAATGCCCATTTATTTCTATTAATGAGTGACCAAAGGATACTTGGGCCACGAGATATTAGCTAGCTATGTTTAATTTTAGGTGGTCCTCGCCAGCTACAGTCGATTACAGACGATATTTATCCCTCTACGGGAGATGGTTCGTTTGATCACGGGACCACGACATCAGTCCGTCTTATTCGAAACTGACTTACAGGGATGCTCCTTATTGATCATATTTTACGGTCCAATCTATTCCTGCTCTAACATTTGGTACAGAGGAGAGGAGTTATTCTAGAGGCTCTATACAACATCTCCGAGCGCTTTTGGTTCAGCCCTGCCGAGCTCATCATGACCTCCTTGTTCCATTTTGAGGACAAGGTCCTTGCGAGAACCTAACACAGTGAAATAGAGTCTCCCCCTCCTGTTCTCGAGACTAATGTGCTGGAGTACTAGAGGCATATGTTGGTTTTCATCTTGAGCCTAGGCTGAGCGCCGGTGGGCTGCGAGGCCATTATCCTTGATGGCCAATTGGCGGATTATGCCTCGTTCTTATCACCTCCCACCTCCGGATCTAGCTGAGGACCAGCCAGTTGACTTTCCTATAGAGGAGTAGCCACCTCCAGTGGTGCATACAGAGGAGCCTCAGATTCCAGCATCCTCAGTTCCAGCTCCAGTTACCACTGCTCCATTACCCATAGCTCTTGCATCCTCTGTACCTCCAAAGCCCTCGACCTATTACCCGGCTAATCTGAACTTAAGTTGGTTGAGTTCGTCGACGCGCCTCATGACATGTACCATTTCTGCTTAGGATTTGCGGCCATTATGGATGCAGTTACATGCCTTCTCGAATCACTTCAGCATCCTTTGCGGCCTATGTAGCCCTAGGCGAGATGATGACATCTGCAGAGGCGGCTGTCATTTCGGACCGGCTTCCATGCTACGCCTGAGAATCGGGCGTTCCTCGATCGGATTGAGTCTGGGCTTACCCCCGATTTCCCCATCAGTGCCTGCCCAGGCCTCTTCAGTTCATCCTCCTTCAGTTCCAACACCCTCTGCCCAACCAGCCTCTGTTTGCTCTCTTGACTTGCTTGCGGCGGCGATAATAACCACTCCTCGGTACACTAGCGGCACCTCGGCTACCGGGATGAGGATGGCCTTCCACCGACTACACGTTGAGGAGGTAGCACTTCCTTCTCTAACTGTCCAATCCGAGCCCTATTGCGGACAATGCGACATTTGGTTGGGGGGAGCGAGAGTTAGCAAAGGAAGTGGCTCTTATATTCATGTTGTTTTTTTTGTTGCTATTTTGAGCAAAGCCCATTTTATGATGTCCAGAGGCTTGCTGTTTACCCTTTTTGTTGAAGCTATTAGTTTTTGTTTGTAAAGTTGAAAATCTAGTAGCATTTTGTTTTATACATACCATATAGCTCACATTTATGGCTTCAAAATCACACCAATTTTTTTGTGTTTGCACAGCACATAAGTTGAAAAAGCGAAACTTGTCAGATACATTATCTATGGGTTCAGTTCTGCATGATTGGTGATGGCGGGTTAAAGTCTCATTGTTTTCAACATTTTCCTTCCCTTTTAGCTCAACCACACACAGTTCTTACCCACATTAGGTTTTCGGCAATAACTTTGAGAAAAAGCTGCACAGCCTCTGAGCCTTGCAATAACTTGATCTAGTTTCATTGGCCGCCTTGAATAGGTTAAGGATCCCCATGAAAAGAAGACCAATGAAGTCTTCCAAAATAAAAAGAAGTGAAAAAGAAAAACAAAAGAAAGAAAAAAGAAAGTGTCTGACATTACCTTGAAACCGAGCACGGTCAGGGGTATGTAAACGAAAGTCTTGAAAGCACGGTGCCCTACAGCCAATAATTAGAATCATTGGATTTAGTGCTACCATTACGTAGATGGATGGGTGAGGTTTAGCAAGTTGCCCAATAATGTTTGAGTTTTGAAATCGTCGAGATCGGATTTAAAAAAAAAAAAAAAAGGCTTTGAAGGGTTAGTGGTTGAAAAGACCCTTATGACATTCCGCCACTAAGCCTTAATTGGTTGGGAGTCATCGGTGGATCCCTGTTACATGGACTTTGGTGAAGTCGATTCCTCAACATTGCACCCCTACAATGCAAAAAGAGTGGAATAAGAGTGGATCTTGATTTATTTAGGTCGGTTAATGTTCTAGGTTATGGCAGTAGCTTAGTGAAGGAAGTGGGTTTGGCAGTTCGTTGTTGGCTTGATCATATAAACACTTGAGATTTTGGTGGAAGTTTGGGTTGATTCTCTTGATTTGAATATCTCTTCTGAAAAACGATTTTGTATGACATTCCATTCTCTCGAGATGGTTATTCTTGCGGTCTTGGTGATTCATCACGAGGTTAGGCATTACTCATTTTGCATTCTTTTTGAAATACCATTTTTTTGTTTGAACACTGTTTTCCCCATACATCTCTTTCTTTTCTTGTCGTACTATAGGGACTGTAAATGTGTGAGTTGGGAAGTGATTAGTGCCCAAATAGTGTATTTTGAGCCACATTTATTGCAAGTTTTGAGCACTTTTGTGTGCTAATCAACTTAATTAGCCAAGTGGCACATTAAGGTCGGGCTTTACTACAATAAATTTTGGCTATTTTTTTGTGATTTGCTGCAAGTTAAACTCGCCAAATTGTTGAGTCGACTCAAACACGAAAAGTCTAATCGAACTCGAAGTTAACGGGTCAAAGCCGGAAAAGGAAAATGGAGACGAAATAGAAGGAGTGGGTCCCTGGCGGGAATTTTTGCGGTGCGAATTTTCGCAACTGCGGGTTATAACCTAAAGAGTGCGGTTCAATTTTCGCAACCTGCTCCCTGTGTCCTGTTTGACCCCATTTTGACCAACTTTTTGTAACTTTTTCCTAAACTACACTCTAGGTATTATTGGTAGTTCATACATTTTTGTAATTTCCCTTGTTCTGAGCAGTATATTAGGCTCAATCAAGGCTTTGTAAAGGGATCACTTTATGCAATAAATTTTGGCGCGAAAGCTTTTAGCTCTCCCGCCTATTTTTCTTTCTCTCATTTTCTCTCATTTTCTCTCACTTTCTCGTTTGCCAAACATCCCCTAAGGATGACAACTCAGAGGATGGTTGGCTAAACCCCTCTTATCCTTGAAAGAAGTAGGTACAATGGGCTAGGGTTTTGAGGTAAACTTCTAGTCCTCTTGTTTTTAACGCAAGCAGTTATTGTCATTTATGCCTCTATCTCTCACTATGGATTCAAATCCTTGATGTATCTCGTGACTAATTACTTTGCAATATTACAGGTTTAGTGGATGCTGTACTGAATCATTGAGGCTCATTTAGTTGCCATTTATTTGTCACTGTAGGGTAGATCAAAGGATCAGTTTTTACTATTTTGAAACATTAATGACCAATGAATGCTATATCTTAAGAGGAAAACTATTAGGGTTCGGTTTTATAGCTAAGCAGTCAGGTTCGAGAAATGACTATAGGTCATTCTCCCGATGCGGAAAGGACCGAGGACATCTGGAGTTGCCCTAGAACCTCAAACCCGGTCTTTGGGCTTCAAAAATTCTTTTCATTTATTACATTTTAAGTCGATCTTCAAATCCCACCCTGACCCCAGCATTTTTTTATGAAAACCCAGGCTCTCCGAAATTAAACACCATTTTGAATCAGCTATTGTGATTCACACACAAAGAAAACATCATGTTAAACCCCCATAACCACTATCTTTATGGCAGCTATGCTAAGTAGTAAGAAGGTTTAGGTTATAAATATTTTTTGATTAGAGCAGGATCTCTGCCTTGTGTATGCTACGATTTCAACGAATCCAGGTGGCTGCGACTGACTTGCACAGGCCACTGAGTGGTTTCGAATTGGTGTGACAGAGTGGCGGCGAGGTTTTCTTTCCTCCTCTTCTTCCGTTTTTCGTTTCTTGAGATTTTAGATGTCAAATCTGGAGATCTAGGAAGAAGAACAGTTCTTCGTTCTTAATGATTGGTTCTTTGTTTTGTATTCATGTTGTTGTGTTATGAAGTGGTTCGCGAGTTTTTTGGCTTTTAGAGATCTTTGAAGGTGAATTTTTCCAGCTTTTTAGTTCACGCCGTCTTTGAGGGATTCGATTTTTCTTCCCATAAGTCACCTTCGAAGGTCATCTTGGGAACTCGGTCGAGTTCATCGAGTCTTACTGATTTATATCGAGTTCCCGTTCAATGCGCGTCACGTGTTGGTGGCGGTATTGACGGAGTTATGGCGAACAGGTTCTGAATCGGCCGAGTTGTACCAGACTGAGCCGATTCGTTGAACCTTGTAGTTGATGTACATCTCCCTCGTGGGGCCAAATCCACCTCGGGTAGTATCAAAGCCTTACCAGATGTCGGTGATGGTTGCTGATCCCATAGCTTCTATTTCTTTGGTACCATAGTTGCCAACAAATCATTGAGAACAGAGCATACTTATCCATTGAGTTAGCATTTAGGAAGTAGTTGACCTAGTAAAGTATAGGGGACATCCTAGATGAGGGACATGGAGCTGTGAGATCCCCAACTGGCTCTTGCAAACGGACATTTATATAGAATATGGATAGTTGTTTCCTCTGCACTCTGGCAGCGTTGACAAGAGGGCTAAAATTTATCTTTTTGTTGAAGTTTTGTTGCCATTGGAGAGCGATCTACTATAGTTCTCCCACTTGAAGTTTTACACCTTCTGGATGGGTACTCAACTTCGAATTTTTGCCAAACCTGAAGTTACTATCTGGAAATTCTCACTGCAAGGCTCTATAACTGTACGACAAAAGTTTCCCCCTTTATCATACATCCAATACCATGAGTCCTCTATGGGGATGGTTGATAGGGGAATTCTTAGAATAGGTTCCCTATCCTCGACATTGAATAGTTTAGAGATAACATCAATGTCCCTTAAATGCGACTGACCAGAGAGGATGTATCCACAAGTACAACCAGCCGTGAAGCTTGTTTCCTTAGCATGACAATATTGAAGTCATGAAACTTCTTGAAACCCAGCCCCCCATATGTTTTTTGAAGCACTTAGTCTTTTCCACGTTGTCCATTTAATGCCTCGCGAACTTCCATTGTCTCCTCCTCTTCAATATGAATTCATCATTCTTTTAATCTTAATGCACAAATCTAGTGGAAGAAGAAACACATTCATTGCGTGGTTCGGAATTTCTTGGACCACAATTTCCTTTCCGGCATGGATAAATTCTTGTTCCTCCAACCTTGCAGTCTTTTCTAAACTCTGTCCACAACAAAGTTGAACACTTCCCTTTTCTTCCTCCCTACTGTGGGTACCATGAATTTTGGCCTAGCATCTCCACTCAAAAGGCCTAAACGGATCAAAGCCCAAGAGAGGCTCCAAACGGATCAAAGCCCAAAAGAGGCCCAAACGTCTCTACATGAACATGGATCTAAGCCTAAAGTCCAGCTTGTGGACATCCACGCCCTCGTTCGGCCGGCTGCCATCTTTAAGAAGATGGCCGACCAGTGAGTTCTCGGCTGATTCCTTGCAACTTGAGAACTTATCCTCCCACAAACCTCGTATGAAACCACCATACAAGATGATCAGTAGATCTTTACAAAGGGTGGAAGACTCGAGCGACAGTTGCAAAGGAAAAATCGTTTGAAGCGCGGGAACCGCGCTCAATTTAGCCAATCACCCTTATAAAGTGGATCTTCCCCATGAAGTGGATGATCATCCTTCTTCATAGAAAAGGGAGTAGCTAAGAAAAGGAAGGTGAAAATATATGGGCTGCAGGCCGACGGTGAGAATGCTCGTAATCTCTTAACTAGCAAGCATCGGAGAACGGCCATTTTTGTGAATCTGGTTGTTTGTAGGTTCTTGCTGCCAAGTTCATGTCCCGACGATCCGTGGACTCTGAGAATCCGAGAGACAACAATTGGCACCGTCTGTGGGAACGACTAAGTAAAAAGTCACATCGGCAACGTGTAAGGCTTAGTTGACTATCAAGCGATCCCTCGCTCCCCAAAGAATCGGTGGTTCTTGCTCATTCATCTAGTTCGCAGGACCTAGTCGCTATGGCTAGCAATCCAGCAAACCAGTCCCTGGAAGACCCGGTTCCTTGACTGGTGGCCGGGATATGGAGAGCCAGCGGGAGGAACGAGGCGAACGGATGGGGCGGAATTGCGGTCGTTGATCATGCAACAGAAAATGATCGCCTACGGACTCGTTTAGAAGGAGAACGGATTGAAAAATGTACGAGGGAGCAGCCACCACACTGGTTCAAACAAAGTAAAGAGCGAGAACCCGTTCGGCAGCGATAGCGGCAGTAAGCGGACTGATAGGTTATCTTAAATAAAGCTTCCGGGATCGGCACCCAGAAGACAACGCTGGGGCAGATCGGAAGAGGCCCCATTACTCAAGCCCGTCATTCGCCGCCTCGATGCAGAGAAAGGATTCGACAAAGAGAGCCTTGATCGGGTACGCCCCTAAAAACATACCCACGTGGCAGAAGGGAGCAGCACCGTCACTTCCGTTCGGGTATCCCACCTTCGGAGCTACCCCAGCCCCGTATATGCCTGCACCCACTACTGTTCGGGGACCAGAAGACATGTTGTCCTCCCCATTGGGCCAACATATATTAAACTATGAGCTATAGCGTGGCTTTTTCATACTGTCATTCGACATGTATGATGGCTCATCTGACCCGTATCACCACATGATGCACTTCAATCAGGCGATGATACTCAACACGGGAGACGACCATTTATTATGCAAAGTGTTCCCGGCCAGCCTGAAGGGGCCCTCCCTGGCTTGGTTCCACAAACTCCCGCGGAGATCTATCAACTCATTTAATGAGTTGTGGGGCATTTGTTTCCCAGTACCTGTGCTTAGTTCGACAGAAGGGAAACATATGGGTTCTCTCTAAACCATCTTCAAGCTGCTTGGAAGATAGGTTCATACGTGATTTCACAAGGAGATTTGGGGGGGCTGTCCAACAAATTGATTCATACAGTATGGATGAGGTCCTCCAGAATTTCAGGAGGAGCTTTGGGACGACCAGATCGTTCTTCCACTCGCTATCCCTAGATCTGCCTACGAAAATTGAAGAATTATACATGCGAGGGGATAAATATTCAATATTGGAAGATAACTCGGGTTGCCTCCTGAGCCAGGTGGTGATCCACGACCCTAAGCGGCAAGCTGACCCCACTAAAGTCGGCTGAACTAAAGGGGCTTCGAACGAGAAACACTCCCGAGACCAATCAAAGAGAAAGAGGGAACCTCCATAGTTTACCCCTCTAACATCTCGTATGACAGGCTTCCTCCGCTCATTCAGGATCATCCCGACTTTAAATGGCCCACACCCATTCAATCTGATCCCGCACAATGCAACCAATCTTTGAGGTGTGGCTACCACAGGGGCCATGGGCACGAGACCAACCGATGTCGAAGATTGAAGTTTATGGTGGAAAAGTTAATCAAGGTAGGCCACCTCAGGAGGTATATCTGGGAGACAGTTCACGTAGCTAAGGTCGCCCCTGCGGTCAAAATAATAGCGACGACATAAAACCCGATCTAGCTCGACCCTGTCGTATATATTAGGCGACTACGGTGACCAATCCAAATATCGGTCTAGCGCCAGAGAAAGAAGAGGTTGTTGCGGCCTTGATCACCGTTTGAGCCGGATAAACACAATCCATGCTTTCAGACGTTAGCGAGCTTCGATCTAACGGTCGGCGACCCATATCCTTTCCCCCGTTAACCCGTCGGGGTCATTTATACCACACCATGATGCACTTGCTGCTTTATGCTCGATGATTTTGATGTAAACGAAGTCTTGGTTGATCTGGCGGCCTGGCCCGTCTGTTGCAGCGCTCGCGTCAGGCGGATAACATCTCGCAGATAGGCTAAGACCGATTGGCGAAGTCCCTATCGGCTTCAGCAGGCGACCACGTAATGATGGGTGACGCCATTACATCCCGTCGGTAAATTTCGGTGGTGAAGCGGGTTTTGTTTTTAGATGTTGAAGACCTGGGCCCATGCAACGCCTTTATCGGTCGAGCAACACTGCATGCAATGAAAGTCGTATCATCCACCTACCATCAAATGATCAGTTATTTGACTGCTTGTTTGAAGCGAGTTGACCTTTTGAGGCGGCCGGCTAGCGACGACGGTGCTACCAATTATGTCGGTCACGGGGCGTGAGAAAAACGAAAGCTCCATAATCCGACCCTCGACACTCAGGCCTCAGAATAGCAACTACAGATCGCCGCCCGGGCGCAAGTGGAAGAAAGGGACAGAGAGCAATTGACCGTTGACCCCCTAGAATCAATGACCTTGGCTGAGTCGGATAAATCCACCTACGTTAGTTCCCTCATATCCGGAGTAGAGAAAGACCAATTACGGAAGGTTCTGCTCCATAATATGGATGTGTTCACTTGGACTCACTCAGATATGGCTGACATTAACCTCGTACATGCCTCTCACAAACTAAATGTCATTCCTTCGACCAGTAGGTCGGCCTTAAAGTGGGCGTTCCACCGGGATCGATGTCGAGGTTATTGTGAGTAGATAATCTTTTAGAAGCAGGGTTCATCAGAGAAGTAAAGTACCCGGAATGGTTGGCTAATGTAGTTATAGTCCTGAAAAAAGGCGGAAAATGGAGAGTGTGCGTGGACTACACGAATCTCAACGAGGCATGCCCGAAAGACAATTTCCCTCTACCCCGGATAGACCAGATCGTCAATGCGTCAGCCGGGCATGGGATGTTATCATTTCTGGACGCTTTCTCGGGATATCATCAAATACCCATGCATCCGCCAGATGCAGAGAAAACATCCTTCATCACTCTTGCTGCGACGCATTTCTGATATAATGTCTGCAGCTTTAAAAATGTTGGGGCAACCTATCGAAATTTAGTAACCAAAATATTTCGAGCCATTACTTGGAAGGACCATGGAGGTTTATATTGGCGACATCTTTGGTAAAATCCAAACGCTGGACCTTGCTAAACACTTGCAAGAGACTTTTGAATTCCTAAGGGCATACAGAATGAAGCTCAACCCTTCCAAATGCGCCTTTGGAGTCAGCGCGGGCTGATTCTTAGGCTTCATGGTGACTCAGAGGGGCATCGAAGCCAACCCCGCTCAACTTAAAGCTATTGGAGTCCCAGACCATAGAAAGAGTACATGATTAGTAGCTTTGCAGCCGCCTTAGAGACGAGTTCATCTCTCGATTTACAAATCATCTAAACCATTCTTTGCTTCAAGCTGAGGGCTAGCAGGACCAGGAGTGGAATGAGGAATGTGATGGAAGCCTCAATGTGCTATCAAAATGGTATCTCGTAGAACCTCCGGTCCTTGCTGGCAGCCGTGAAACACTCTTCATGTACTGCAGTTTCAAATGTCTCGAGTAAGTGCTTCTCTGTTGAGAATATGAGAATAAAAAGCGAGGCGCAGTGTTTTGTCGGCAAGTACTTAGCCGCGTAAAAACGCTATAGCCGCCTCGACGGCGGCATTAACTACGGGTGCTGCAACAAGAGCTCGCCCTTGCCGAAGCACCCCATTGTCGTCTTGTGACCTTCCTCTTGAGCACCATTCACAAGCGACTTATATGCAGGAGGATGGCTAGATGGGCGATTGAATTAAGCGGTTTCGATATTACATTTAAACCAAGATTGGCTAAAAAAGACAGGTGCATCCAGATTCTACAGCAAAATCCCCTAATGCAGGCGGCCCGAGGCCGAGCTATAAGCGGGTGGATCCTTAATGTCAGGCCCAGGCTCTCATCAAACTGGAGCCGGCATCGGTTTGCAACTTAAATCTTCGGCCGGTGAGAGAATCGAGCAAGCTATTCGTTCAAGCTTCAACGCCTCCAACAACGAGTCAGAATATGAAGCCATACTAGCGGAATTTAGACTAGCAATTGCAGGTGTATGGTGATAGAACCGATTGACGATTTGCAGTGGTTATGGAGTGATAAGCGAAGAATATGAATCGCGAGACCCCTGAATAGAGAAGTATGTATCCTTGGTTAAACAACGCTTGGACAAATTTTCAGCCTAGAATCTTGAGCATGTCACCAGAGACTACAACGAGAAAGCGGATGCCTTGACGTAAATGCAGCCGTTTCGATAACATAAGCGGTGATCCACGCCATCATTACTCCGACGGTCGTTAATTGTCACTACCGGGTAAGCCCGGGTGGATAGAAGTCTCCCCCTTCTGGATGGACCTATAGTGCGGTATATCAACGGGGAGAACTCCCGGATAATAAAAACAAAGCCCGCAGGTCCAAATCCGATCGGCGAGTTCTCTTTAAGTTTAATGCTGGGCGGAGTTGTTTAACGGTCCTTGGACGGGCCATGCCAAAGTGCCTAAATCTTTGAGCAGGGGACATTATGTATTAACCGAGATTGCATGAGGTGTAGAATCATCCGAGCCCGGTAGAGCGTTGGCCGCATGGGCCCATACCAAAGGTGTGTGTGACGAGATGCGACACTCAGGCTATGTTCGAAAGTGTGATCGATGCCAACGACTAGCCCTTGTCTAGAGATCACCCACTCAGGATTTTATTTCCGTTACGAGCCCTTGGCCTTTCGCCCAATGGGGCATTGACATAGTCGGGCCACTTCCTCATGCCTTGGTTCATAAGAAATTATTGTTGGTAGAGATTGATTATTTTATGGTGGATGGCTAGAAGCTTTTGCATCAGTGGAATAAGGATGTCACGCGATTCATCCCGGAAGAATATCTTCTTTGGTTTGGTATACCTCGATCAATTGTGTCAGATAATGGGCCTCAATTGAATGCTTGGGCATATAAACCTGTGTAGGGTTGAAGATAAAGAATCTATACTCCACTCTTCGGTATCCGTAGAGCAATGGCCAAGAGGAAGCCTCAAATAAAACCATACTAACCACCTTAAAGAAACGTTTAGATTCAGTTAAAGGCAAGTGGGTGGATGAACTCCCTAAGGAACTATGGGCTTATAGAATGACAGCTCGCCGACCAACTGGTATATCCCCCTTTGCGCTCACTTATGGGATGGACGCTATAGTCCCAACAGAAATCGGCATGCCCACGCTTCGAACCGATTTACACAAATAGTCAAACGTTGAAACTATGATCAAAGATCTAGACATAGTAGATGAAGCTGGCGTGACATAAACGGATGGCTGCGTGAAGCGGCTGACTATGGGATAGCATCGTACCACAGCTGGTAGCAAACCTTTGAGGCAGGTAGAGCCGAATGTTTTAGCCGGGGGACCTAGTCCTAAGAAAAGTTTTCGAAAATACAACCGACCCGTTAGTCGAAAAATTCCAGCCAAACTGGGAAGGACCATATATTACTAACACGTGCAGCGAATCAGGATGTGCCACTTTAGACAAACTAAGCAGGAATCTTATGTGCACAAGTATTATAAATCTCAAAAGGTATTATCAATAAAGAATGATACAATTTCTAACTTTGTTCTTGTCCTAAATATTTACAACAAAGTTCGAATAAGGTTAATGTCCTGCCGGTCCAGTATGGTTGATGCCCAGCTGGTTCATTATAAAGTCTGGATAAGGTTAATGTCCTACCAGCCCAGTATGGTTGATGCCCAGTATGGTTGATGCCCAGCTGGTTCATTACAAGTCGGATCAAAGTTAATCTTCTCGAGGCCAGTATGGTTGATGCCAAGCGGTTCCATTCACGAAAGTCAGATAAGGTTGATGTCCTGCCGACCCATCATGGTTGATGCTCAGCTGGTTCATTACAAAGTCCGGATAAGGTTGATATCTTGCCGGCCCAGTATGGTTGATGCCCAGTTGGTTCATTACAAAGTCCGGATAAGGTTAATGTCCTGCCGGCCCAGTATGGTTGATGCCCAGCTGGTTCATTACAAAGTCCGAATAAGGTTGATGTCTTGCGACCCGATATGATTGATGCCGGTGATTCATTACAAAGTGGATGGAGTTGATGTCCTGCCCGACCCGGCATGGTTGATACCTGCCCGGTTCATTACAAAGAATCGAATAAGTTGATATCTTTTGACATTATGGTTGATGCCAAGCGGTTTCATTACAAAATCGAATAAGGTTGATCACCGGCCCGGCATGGTGGTGTGGCGGTTCATTACAAAGTCGGTCAAGGTTGATGTCCTGTCGACCGGGATGGTTGATACCCGGTGTGGTTCATTCTGTCTGGATAAGGTTGATGTCACAGGCCGGTATGGTTGATGCCAGCCCCGGTTCATTACAAAAGTGGGATAAAGGTTGATGTCCTAGTAGGCCCGGCATGGTGATGCCCGGTACGGTTCATTCTGGTCCAGGATAAGGTTGATGTCTTGTCGACCCAGTATGGTTGATGCCCAGCTGGTTCATTACAAAGTCCGGATAAGGTTGATGTCTGTCGGCCCAGTATGGTTGATGCCTAACTGTTCGTTACCAAGTCCGGATAAGGTTGATGTCCTACCGGCCCTGTATGGTTGATACCCAGCTGGTTCATTAAGATGTCAGAACGGGAAGTAGCGTAGAAGAAGATTCGATGAACCTAACTAGCGGGTGATCATCCGGCCCGAGCAATGTCTACAAGGTACACCTTTTCTTATTGGATAAATTAACTTAGTTATGAGTAAAGCACCCACATGGATTAATGACATCCGACTGTTGTGATAACATATGCTTCATTCTTGAACTTGGTTTCAAAACAACAGAAAACGGTAGTATTACATAGGTGAAAGCGAGAGCTCAATGACAATATTTGATAACCATGAAACACCATGTGTCCCTCCTCTCCCACGGTTATTATACGGAAAGTAGGTTCTTTACACGACCCAGCCTTAGTGGCGAAAGATGCTCACACTTGCTATTACCCATCTCAAGAAGCGCGGCACGGGCCTTTCTCTCAAGGCGCGTCGTCACTTCATCGGGATGGACATCGGTGGACACTTAACCGGCGGGGATAGTGCCTGGGCATCGGGATTAATAAAAAACCACGGGATAGCGGCGGAGCGTGTCCCGCATCAGGTCTAGAAATTCAGGTTGGCTACCACAAATGTTGTGTCTGCAGCAAACGTACTCCTACATAGTTAAATATCCGTCCAAGCCTCCCTCGTAAGCCTACTCGGGGCCTGGGCACTCTGAGACCTCTTGCCGGAATACTTGAATATTTCATCACTACAGTCTGAGTTCTAAGCCAGAGGCTCGCGTTTGTCGGTGACTGACTAACCTGGGTAGTGCGCCTTCCTTCTAACCTCATCTCTGGCCAAGGCATTTTCACCTAATAATTCAGCCTCACCTAATACGGCATTCCACCTTGCGCCGGCATCCATCCACCGTGCCATCGAGGCATGGCGGGCAGCATCTCTCTGCCTCAGCTCGGGCCATCCTTTCAACGCTTCCTCTGGCCTCATTCTCCTAGCGTCGGGAGCTTGACTCAGCTTGACTAAGGGCGCTCGGTGCTGCTGTGGTCGGAAACGGCCCAGGTGTGCGTGAGTCGTAACCACTCTGCATCCCTCAGTCGAGTCTGAAACTCTTGGTGCTGGTAGGTCATGTTCCGGATGGCCGTAACCACCTGTAGAATAATGCATTAGAATAAAGCTATAATTTGGTACTTGTAAAGCCATCCAAGAGGGTTATGCGGTACATGCTCTTAGTAGGCTTCGCATATGTGCTGAGGCTTCCTTAATTAGTTGAGTGCTATAGTAGTATTTTTTTGAAAGTTGTTTTAAGGATGAAATTGTAAAGTGTTCAAGAATGGTGGCACTTTTTGCAATTAAGGAAAGTGGAGAAGTGAAAGTATAAATCATGAAACTTTACTAATTAGTTAAGGATAATAATAATAATAATAAATTGCTAGAATGGTTCGAGGGAAGCCTAGAAGAAAGATTCTCTACATCTCGGATGATGAAGCGGATCTGCGTCGTTAAATTCGGTCAGCGAAATCTAGTGACGAAAAGTTTCGTCGAATTCTAACTCTGTCAGATATTTTACAATTTTAAGGTGATAAGCGGATTAGTGACTTGAGCAGATTTTTACAAAAATTTAGTCGGGAAATGGCTTGAGCTAAGTTCATTTACAATAAAGTGAACTGAAAAGAAATACATTTTTCGAATTAGAAATGGACTAAATGAGACAATATAGGTTATATAGCCAAAATAATAATAATAATAAAATAATAAAAATAAAAAATAAAAAAGATAAAATCCAAGGAGAAGGGTGTATGATGGAGAAGGGCATGAGAAACGGGCGTGAGGAGAGAGATTTTAGAGAGAAACTTCTCATACGAGATCTATGAAAATTAGGCAAGTAAGTTTCATTGGAGTAAGAAGACAAGTTGAGCCACGCAGCTTGAGGACCTAAACGGGCATGAAATCTTAGAGTTTCGTCAAACTCCAAGAGGTAAGGAATTTTTCTACTTGTATTATTTCTATCCTAAAGGTCATTTAATGGCTTGGGTTTTTCTTAGAGGTCGTGAGAGGTCGTAAATTTTAGTCACAAAATTTTTGGACTGAGTTTAAGAATTTTTAGGAATTTTTTGGACTATTTTTGGACAGTCCGGGCTGAATTTCGGGACTGTTTTCGGACAGTTCAGGTTGAAATTTCGAGATTGTTTTAGACAATCCAGACAGGAATTTCATAACTATTTTCGGGCAGTCCCGGACTATGTTAAGGTTTGGTTTTGATCCCGGGACTGATGTTTTCGGGTTTTGTGGTGTGTTTTGGTATCACAATAATTCGGTGACGAACCGTGAAGGTTGAGAGGTGCCACATTTCTATGGGTGAGATTTTTAGCCATTTGTGGGTTATTGTGAGGAAAATAAATAATATGCTATTATGTGATAAATGGAAATTATATGTAGGGTAAAAGCGGAGGCGGAAAATTTGTGAAGTCGTACTCAATTATTGTAACTGGAAAAGTGAGTGTTCGAAACTCTATTTTTCAATACAGTGTCTTAATTTTATAAATCGTTTCTGATTTGTATATTATGGTTTTGATTTGTTAAACCATATTTTATAAATCAAACAAGCATGTTATGGTTTTAATTGTTTTAAACCATATTTTTAAAGCTTACAGGTTTTGATTTGTTAAACTATATTTTCTAGCAAGCCATGTGCTTTATTACAAGCAAGCTAACTTATATTTTAAAGCTTATGGTTTTGATTTTTAACTGAGAACGTGATAGGTGATGACAAGAGGCCTTCCACTCAGCTTATTATGTGAAGCAGGTGGAGCATTCCACCATATTTACCGGTACAGTGATGTGGACGAGGTCCTTCCATCGACACCTGCAGAGACATAGGTTTCCGTGTTTACCAAGGTACGGGTGATGTGGACATGAGGTCCTTCCACCTACAGTGGTAGAGACATTGTTTCGCATCAGTGGTACTGGGTGATGTGGATGGTAAGAGACACAGTTTCCCCGTGTTTACTGTATAGATGATGTGGACACGAGGTCCTTCCACTAGCATGGTAGAGACACAGGTTTCCCGTGTTTACTAGGGTACAACAAGCAAGAAAGGCCTCAAGTGGTTGATCATTATATTTATAAGCATTTTACATACAGCTTAAAATCGACCACTGATAAGCAAGTAAGCATTTTATGAAAAGTTTTAGAAACTTTTATAGCAAAGCAAGCAAGCATTTTATGAAAAGTGTTAGAAACTTTTATAGCAATGCAAGCAAGAAGTTGATGAAAAGTTGTAGAAACTTTTATAGCAAAGCAAGCAAGCATTTTATGAAAAGTTTTAGAAACTTTTATAGCAATGCAAGCAAGCAGTTGATAAAAAGTTGTAGAAACTTTTATAGCAAAGCAAGCAAGCATTTTATGAAAGTTTTAGAAACTTTTATAGTAATGCAAGCAAGTAAATGATAAAAAGTTGTAGAAACTTTTATAGCAAAGCAAGTAAAGTATTTTATAAAAGTTTTAGAAACTTTTATGCTACAAGCAATTTATAAAAAGTTTTATAAACTTTTATAGCAAAGTAAGGCATTTCAATTAAAGTTTTAGAAACTTTTATAGCAGCAAAGCGCTTATGAAAAATTTTAGAAACTTTTATGTCAAAGCAAGCAAGCAGTTTATGAAAAGTTTTATAAACTTTTATAGTAAAGAAGTAAGCAATGAGAAAAATTTTATAAACTTTTATAAAGAAAGCAAGCAAAAGTTTATAAAAAGTTTTAGAAACTTTTATAGCAAAAGAAAGTAAGTATTTTATGAAAAGTTTTAGAAACTTATAAAGCAGTTAAGTAAGGTTTTCTGGAAAATGTTTTGGTAAAAGATAGTTTTACGCTTTGAGACATTTTCTTAAAAAAGGCATTTTATAAAGCATACACTCACCGGCTTCTTTAGCTTATTATTTTCTCTGGCTTTAAAATTAATTTTCTGTACAGTACGCTAAACGTACGACATATCAGTGGTCCTCCTCCGACTACTAGTTATTATATGTGTTGTATTTACCCACCATTGTATATGTTTGTAAGAAAGTACTTGAACTTGTATAGTTGTGCATGGTATGTACATAGCTTCGTTTATGAAAATGACGAAACAGCCCGAGGCTCTTTTTGAAGGAAGTGTTAGTTGCCATATTTTGGAAGTGTAAATTGTTGTATTTACGTGTTTTGGGACATGTCCTATATGCAACTGCTATAATCGCCGAAATTTTGTAAAATAACATGTTTAGAAAAAGAAAATTTTATACAAGTTTTCAAGAAGAACACGGCCAGTAGTTTCACAGATTCTCTAGTCGCCGAAGTATCGTCGGGAGTTCTCAGGTCACGCACATCGTCCGCTAGTAGGTGGGGTGTGTCAAGATCGATGTTAGAGAAGTGCATAATAGTTAGTAAACATACCCATTTCCGCCGACTGACAGTTATGTTAGACGCGATGCCGTCACCAGATGCTCGAGATCTTCTTACAAGCTGCAGCAGGACGAAACGACATATTTACCCTTCCCTGTCGTAAGACTCTCAACCAGCACCAAGCATTGCTGGGTATAGTTGCTCCAAATGGGTGGCCGGGGATTCGCCCCGATTGAATGGCGCCCAACGCTTGATAATTTCCTAGGTCTTCTTTAGCCTAGAGTCGATATACTCTCTCCATCGGGAGCTTTATTTTATGAGAAATATAATAATATAGCAAAGAAATGGGTCGTAAAGCAATGACCTAATCGAGCTCAACCCGACAACATGGCCTTGGTCGGCCGACTAGCAACTCATTCGAGGGAATACTCCCCACCACCCCCTTCGGGCCTTCCTCATGAGCAGGAGGAACCTCTCCTAAATCGCCTAAGGGAGCGCAAATTTCCATACCGGCTGACCATGAAAGCCTTTTCCATTTCAGCGCGAGTCCATAACGACTATCACCTGCTCTTCCGAATCCCTATCGGTTAAGTGTTGATCAGCCTCACCCATAACCTCGGGGTAACATCACTTGTCCGCTGAAATTGGTAATCGCTTTCCTCTCCTCGCACTCAAAGTTATGGGTCAGATCAGCCACTCTCCGCCCTCCTCTTCTTCCTTCGCTAGCAAAAGGGAGAGACTCGAGACATTGGAGCAACCTAGGGACAAAATTTTCCACTTCGCATATGTTATCCACCGCTTAGGCACCCGCCTTCATCGGATACCAAAAGACGGAACCCTTTTTTCGTAGCGGAAGATCGCTGTGGGATGGCTGCCCTCGCAACCTCCTTAGATGCTCTCTCCTGGGGCACGCCGAGATCCCTCTCTCTAGCGGAAGACAAATTACTAAATAAGACTAATTAAGCACTCTGCATCAACCACCTAGGTCTCTAAGCCCGAGTCAGACCTAACCGCCCGGGGATTAAAGCTCAAGTTCAAGACACGTAGTGCTCACCTCCACTACTCGTGGAAAGAGGGCTGAGGAATAACTGAAGAGTATAGGAGAGGATTGCACTCAATTCACTAAGATTCTTCACTGCTAAAAGAATTTTGTGATGTCGTTCCGCCGAAATCTCTAATAACTTGACCTCCCAAGCACTTTTTCCACCTGCCACTAATCTACTCTCTCCTAAGCTCAAGAAAAGAGTTTATTAAGAAAATACGTAGGGCAAACATACAACGACGTATAAATCCTAAAAATCGAACACACCTGGGAATGACATTCCTCGGTTTAAGGTGAATGGGAGGTCAGGGGAGCCCGAGGTCTCATGCCACGGTCCTCTAATCAAGATGACGCCCCTCACCTCAGTCTTAGGCGAGTCAGGGAGCCTCGTAACAACATATTAGGGCTTTGGGCGGCAGAGACGGTCGGCCTCCGTGCGTCGCTTGATATGTAAATAAAGAAAACCTCCTCCAATAGCTGTTTAGTTGGTGAAGGAGATTCGGTATGCCTACATCGATCATAATCCGGATGATATTCGAGTTGGACAAGAAGCGACGACGCTCTAGGAAAAGTGTAGAAATTGCTTGATTAGAGGTGGAAATGGGAAATGGCCGGCTGCAGTTGTTCCCTAGTAAAATATACTGCATCGTCTTCCTTATCGATAGTGGATTCAGCCGGACCATCCGACAACTCAAGATCGATATTATCAAGAATGTGGCAATATGACCTCAACTCCTCCATAGACAGAGAAGAAATAATGCTACTTGCAGAAGGCGTATCTCGGCTAAGCCCTCTCTTGCTCCCGGTCTGACTAGTAGAACTCTCTTCTTGACTTTTCGTCATATTGCAAGCAGACAACAACAAAAGGACAGATGAAAGGGAAGTCAGTTCCATGCCGTAATACCAAATTGGTAAAAGGGCGAGAACGCACACAAACCCACCAGGCCAGGAAAACCCCCCAGCTCTAACATATCCAGAAAACACCCTTCTACATTCACGTTGTCGGACATATGTCGGCGATTGGAACCCTAACACTTTCAGGACCAAAGCAGGCTTACACGGAAGGTAAGGAGAAACGCCCAGAAAAACTATACATAAAACACGCAACTCCACAGCAAAATATACGTAAGCTCTTGAGCGAGAAAAGAAACAGAAAACTAGAGGAAGATAAGATGAGCAGGTAAAAATCCACTTATTATTCACTGGCAATAAGGCATTAACCCCTGCAGATACATTAAATGCGCCGTTGAGACACATCACCCTTCAAGCGATTCAAATCTAGCTGGCCTTCACCCATACTGAGGCACCAAATGAGAGCAGTGTATGGGCGAGTTCGTGGGCTCCAAGCTAGTGCCTTATACCTCGATGGGCAGACTCAAGGTCGAAACAATCCTATCTGGGCGATCATGAACCATATGGGACGATCCGTCCTCGAATACATCGAAGCATGAAGACACCATAATCTAGTTTCAACTCATGCTAATATCCATTGAAGCGCCATAACCCTTGAAGTTTGTTGGCTAATGTGGAATTAATAGAACACAATAAAATAAAATGAAACACAACACAAAAACTTTCTGAATCACAATTTCATTAATTCTGTAAGTGGTGTTTACAATTCATAACCCATACGGGCTAAAGCGAGCCTAAGACAATTACATAACCCATTCGGGCTAAGCAGGCCTAAGACAATTACATAACCCACAGTCGGCGAGGTCGAAGAAGAAGAAAAAAAATAAAAAAGAGAAGAAGCAGAGCTGGAAGAAAAGAAAAGCAAGAAGAAAAGCTAAGGAAAAGAGCTTGCAATTTGTAGGGTCAAAAGAAGCTGCTTTGTCGTAGGGGCTAGAAAAGAGGAAAAAAAAAACCGCGCCTACAGCGGTATAATCATTCAATGCCAAAGTAGAGGGGCATCTAGGGGCATCTTTGAACATGGAATCTGAGTTACGTCACAAGTGTCAAGGAGAGAACTCTCCCTCAGTTCACGGACCACCCAAGTGGGCATATAAGGCTTGAAAATATCCTCTAAGGTAAATTATGACTCCCAGAAACATTCCTTTTAATCATCAGCCGACCTCTGTCAACATCACGTTTAGCGAAAAGCTGATTGGAAAACGCTTGCGTATGTCGCAGCTGACAAGCCTTGCATATCACGAAAATTCAAAACTAGTTAGTGAGATAAAAACTCAGCGCCTGCGTCCTTTTATAAGGGTTATAAACCGCAGAGGCTTCAGCCGTACTAAATGCGTCTTTAGAAATAGAACACTCTCGGCATTTTACGTTGGAACATGCAATCGTGGTCCCCGATTCGACCAAGCGACCAAGTCACGAACCTGATATTTTCAGCGGGAAAGATCGAACTCCCTAGACGAAAAAAGGGGGGCATTGTTGGTACCATGAATTTTGGCCAAACATCTCCTCGAAGCTGCGAAACGGATCAAAGCGAGAAGGCTGAGCGGATCAAGCTAAAGGCCCCGAAGCGATACCACGAACATGGACCTAGGCCTAAAGTCCAGCCCTGTGGACATCTACGCCACTATCCAGTCGGTTGCCATCTTTAAGAAAATGGCTAGCCAGTGAGTTTCGGCGATTCACTTTGCAACGAGAACTTATCCTCCCTGAGCCTCGTGTCTGAAAGCGCCTTAAAATGATCAGCCGATCTTTGAGGCGGAAGACTCTAGTTACCGAGGAAAAATGGATTTGAGCTGCGGGAGGCAGCGCCGTTTCGGAAACCAATCACCCACTTCCCATAGGAGAGTGGATCCGCCCTGAAAGTGGATGATCATCCTTCTTCATCTCAAAAGGAATGCGCTAAGAAGGAAGGTGAAAACTATATAGGTACTTGGGCGACGGTGAGGCGCTCTCAATCTCCTTAACTAACTTAAGCATCAGAGAGCCAGCCGACACACTGCCGCCGGTTCCTTGTTTGTTTTGTAGGTTCTTGCTTCCAGGTTCATGTCCGACGATGTGGACTGCGAGAATCGAGGCAACACCTCTGAAGTGTAAGTAGGCGAGAGTAATTAAACATCCCGATATGATATTAGTAAAGAATGGCCTTTTATCAATTATAGTTTGTGGGAATTACGCATTTTGAATCTTGTTCTTGATGACTTAGCTACGTAGCATGCTTGATTAAAGAGAGCTGACTAGGAAAATGAGGTTATAAATATGAGTGAGGTGTGCTTCTCATATAATAGAGTAATATGAAATTTCTAACATGGTTGGATGAACCATATGATTCGTACTTATATTAAGTGCATTAAAACTAAAAATTTATTAATGAAAAAGAATAATATTAAAGAATGTAATCGTGAAACTATGTAAACTTATGTTTCAAACGAGATAATGACACAGTGATTTTAGGGTTTTTCGTCCATGTGCCTTGAATGGAATGATATGGGATGGTATAATGGGATTTTGGCGGGAACAAGTATGGGGCAGATACTGGTGGATTAATATATATAATAATAATAATAATAATAATAATTATTATTATTATTATTGATACATTAAAATATAATATGTTATTTATTATATATTTTAATTTGAATATAATAAAAAATAAAACCTAAGCAGCGAATTTCTATTCTCACCACTCTCTGACACCCTCTAGAACTAGTCACTGATTTTTTTCTAAGGTGTGCGGTGCTAAGTCTCGACTTAGCCAACCTTCCCCCAACATGTGCAGTCAAATAAATAAGAAGCAGACAACATAAATATCTTTTTACGGATCTCAATCCAACTTGTATTACTGTGATATTTTTGTTACCAAGCGATGTGCATAAGGCACTATGTACAATAAACGATTACATACAAGACCCCCCCTTTGGAATTCTCTAACCACACTTACAATGGGGAGAAGGTCCCTTATATATAAACCAAGTGTTTCTTCCCAACGGTTTAGCCCTTCGAAATTTTGAATCTTTGAATTCAAATTTGACTCTATTCTGATCAGTTGCACCTCTTCATGAAGAGGTGCTAGCTTTTGAGTTTGAGTTTCCTTGTTCCCTCTAAGCTCTTGGCCATTATCCAAGTTTTGAATATTCAAACTTATTCAAATTCAAATCTACCACCTTGTGACCAGCTACAACCCTTCCTAAAAGGTGCCTTCCCATAAGTGTCCAAGTTGCCTCTAGGCTTGGCAATTAGTCCATGCTGATGATTTGTGTCCATTGCCACCTTTCTCCAGGTCTGAGGCACCTGAGGTCTTTCCACCGCATCCGCAGCTACTATGGACATTTAGAGTGTCACCCCATTGTTGCAAGGTTCTCTGTCTATGAGCAAACCATGTGCTCCTTCAAAGGGTTCCATCACGAACAATGAACAAGTCATACACTACCATGTGTGTCCTGCTTATCTTTGCCATGTACACGCTCTGCAGGATCTGTCATTGTGCCAATGATCACCCAAGCGATATACATGAGCAGGTGCCCCATGTCCCGTTGATTTCTGACACTTTGTTCGTAGTGCCTCAAGACCTCAATGTCTAGCCTTTTGATCCCACATCTGATTTGATCCCATTCAACCCACATGTGATCCACATCGGGTACCCCTTCTTTCCCTTGAGGTCCTCTCATGTAGTGTTAGGCAACCCTTGAGGCCCTACTATGTAGATCCTAGCTGGGTCTGAAGAGTTCACACCTACCCACCCAGCTATTTGCAATCCCTAGCTTTTAAGTATTACTCACTTATCAAAACCGGTAGATAGGGAACAATAGTAACTCTTCAAAACCTCCCACATCATCACTTTGATGGAGAAGAGCGCTATTAATCCATGATACTCATTTAGATCTTGGTAAGAAACAAATTCTAGGAGGCTCGTTAAAAGCCGGGATCAGAAAACCTAACCTAGAATCTTCAACGGTTCAATCAAATTTTATAAAATATGCTTAAACAAATGACATTCATCAAGCACTTTTTTTTTTGTCAAACCATGAGGTGTCTTGAGCAAGTCCGTGCACACACGGAAGATGTCTTTAAGCCATATCACACCCAGACTATTCCCCATACGAGTCGAGAGGCATCTCAAGGGCGGTAAAACTCTACAACAAAACACAACTGTATTTTTAGGGCTCAAACTCGAGACCTCTAATTAAGATAGGAGAGACCCTAACTATCCCAACTACATATTCGATGGTTGAACAAGCGCACTTTGACACGTGACAAACTAAAAATATGCCTATTCAACAAACTCGTAAACCTGAAAAACCCGATTTACGCGAGCCAATCCAACCTAAAAAGTAAGAAAAACCGATATAAGCGGGTGGGTTACGGGTTATAAATTTAAAATCCATTAAAACCTAACCCAACCCATGCACAACTCCAATGCCCAACGCATGTAGATGATTTGAATGGGCTGAAATAAAAAAATCTTTTACAAAAGTTGTTATGGGTTGGAAAAAAAGAAAAAAGTAAAACTTTAAATGAATATTTGTCAATTGTCATGGCTTAAAAAAAGGTTTTTTCTTTTTAAAAACAATCCCATGTTTGATGTTGAAAATTTTATCTAACTTTTGACGTTACTTCTCTCTCAAGTAACGATCTCCATGAAGTCTCTTCCACTTCTAGTCACCCATATGGCCTTATCTTCTTCCCCTATTTCGTCTCTTCCACTTTCGATCTTGTATCTTAGTACTTATACATATTTCATATCAAGACTTTAATATTTCTAAATCTTCTTTATCGGCCTTATCTTTTTTATCGGCATTTTTCTTCAGCATAAACAACTAACAGTCTTTTCAGCCTTTTCTTCTGGTAAGTTCCTAATTTTCAAAATGTATTATTTTGTCTATTTATTAATTTTCAAAAATGTATTATTTTACCTATTTACTCTTGTCAAATTGTGTCATTTTTATTTACTCTTCTTAATATGATATAATTCTTATAATTGTATTTTAATTTTTATATGGATAAATTCAATCACGGTAGAATTTTAAAACTCCGACAACAACAATATCTTCTATACCAGCTGAAGCATATAATACACTTGCTTGTCATAAAAATTAACATTTGGGCTACCCGATTACCCAATACAACCTTGACCCGATTGTATTGGGTTGGGTTGGATAGGCTCTTTCTGATTATTCTGAGTTGGATCGGGTGCAAAGCCGATCCAGCCCGACTTGTTAAGATTGGTTATTATTTTCCTCTGACCGACCATGTACACCTCCCCAACTAAAGAATGATTTTTTTCATTATAATTTATATAACCTGTGGTTTTTATTACTCAAATTTAATTTGGCCTGATCCAATGTTTATTTAGGTCTGAATCCAAGCCCAAGATTAAAAATCCAAGTGAAATAAGACTAAACCAAGTTGAAAAGTCCATGTAAAAAGTCAGGGTATTTTTAAGACTTTTTCAAGAGATGACAAGATAAATAAAGAAACTTGGGGAGCAACTCTTCCTAATGTAGACGTGGGCAGTTACTTGAGGTGGTGGAACAACTCTTCCTAATGTAGACATGGGTAGTTACTTGAGGTGATGGAGAAAACTTGGGGAGCAAGCCTCCCTAATGGAGAAGTGGACAGTTACTTGAGGAGGTTAGGAGAGTGGAGAAAATGCAGGACTTGGATAGTTATTCAATGACTCCTATAAAATGAGGGGAACTCTCATGAGGAAGGGACTAACAACCGATCAATTAACAACAATGAATCACTTATAACAGTTTAGTCATTCAAGTAGAATTTTTCAAACTTCTTTTATTTATGCAGCACTTTGTCATTTCAGTTTTTTCCTATTGAAATACAATAATTTTTCAAGCAATTTCCACACCAATTCCTTAATTTCATTTTTTCTAATAAAATACATAAATTCCTTAAACTTTCATTTTATTTTATTCAATTTATTTATTGTGGGATTTTTACTTAGATTCTAGTGAAGCGTATTCACGAGGAAACTATGAGGCTTCTTTCATACAATTAGAAGTTTGATTTTTGATACGGTATTTGATGATGCTTCGTTTTTAAGCGGGCTAGGCTAGGCGTATTAGGGTCGTTGGAGCAGGACTAGGATTCAACTACTGGTGATGCGCAAACTCTGTTGTTGCTCTACCCTGTAGAAAATACAAGAAAGAAAAAAAGAGGGTTGACGGGGCTTCGCTCGCTAGTAGCTCAGATCACCTAAGTCAGTTCCTTCTTTTGAGAAAGATAGGCGCTTTGAAGATGAATGTTTTCTTGTACCTTTCCGCGATGGGAGCAGCATGGTATTTATAGCATATGTTTTTCCCAATTGAATGGTGGTAAAGATTCTTTCCCATTGGCTGGGGTATTTTCTGCCTTTATCGCTATCGGATCATTAAGGGATAATAAGGAAGCAGTTATTGAAGATTATCCTACTTCCCTTATTGGTGAGATTTGGTTTGTTTTAGAGGATAAATCGTTATTGGGAATTATCTTCCACTTGCGTGGGTATGATTTGGTTTTATTTGCAGGATATGGGCTTTTCACATTGCCCATGCTATTGGCTCTTGGGGCGAACAAATTGGGCTTCCTTCCTGGGCCGGCATCAGGACCCCGGGCGTTTCACCGGGCTTGCCTTTTCCTTGGGCTTTGGTGAGTGGGCCTTCGCTATTTCCAAACCACATCAGTTACCAGTCTTTGCGTATAGTGGGCGTCTTGTAGTACATGTCGTTTCTTGAATCGGATCGACTTCCAGTATTTGCTGAAATTTGGTTTAGTTAAAGCAAGTCGCCGTCACTATGTCTCCTTGATAATGATGACAGCTAGGTTTCGCGCCCATCTCTTCAGTTCTTACGGTTTCTTACGAGAATATCTTGACCTTCGCCTTGTGAACACAGTTTTGGCGGCTTTTGTTTCCCTGTGAGTTCGGGTTTCTCTTAACATTCAGTCTGACCTTCCGTGCAGAGTTTTTTTTTTTTTTTGGCGTTTTGTGATACCTTGCCCGAGATAGTCTTTTTGTTCTGTTTCTATTACTCTTATAGGTGGGTGATTTCTTCTCGTTGCGCATTGGTGATTCTCTGACATTCCCGGTTCGGAGGGATGGACCGGGTGACACCTCCGAAAATTTAAACGGGGTTGCTCTTGGCTTGCCTTAGGGAACACCCCTGGACAAGGGTAAGGGGAGAATTGATGAGACTAAATACCCCCCGGGATTTGAATATCTGAAATCAGCCGTGCAGAATGCTTTGGCGGTGGGACCTAGTAGAATCGAGCCTTTGTATGGGGCAACTTTCGCGATATAGGCCCCTTTCTGGTATCGAGGTCTGGTCTCCCTATATTTTGACTTCCTACGTGGTCCAAGTGCCCAAGATGGTGTGTTTCTTCGAGGTAGCCTTCGATAATGGCCTCTGTTTCCCTCTGCACCCCTTTATAAAAAGAGTCTTGCAACATTTCAACGTCTGCCCCTCTCAACTTGCGCCTAATTTTTAGGGTATTCTGACTTGGCTGTTGGTTTTCTTCAGGGACAAGGGCTTTGGTGTTCCCAGTATAGCTCTGTTCCTCGACCTTTTTAGTGTGAAGGAGACCTCCGAGGGCTTTCTTTACCTTTCAATGAGCGTCAGAATTACTCCTCTGATTATCTCGGAACTTCATCCTCCCCATTGACTTTGGAAGGGCGTTTCTTCCTTCGTCGATGTATAATTAGATCTGATCCCCTTGATGAGGATGACATACGGGCGTTTAATTTGCCGGACCCTTCCCGAGAATGCCGTGAGCATCGAGCTTTGGTTTGGATTTGAAATTATCTTTCTTAAGTTATAAGTGCCGTGAGTGCGTTAGTTTGTATGTCACGGGTGTTCTCCGGATCTTAGCCCGAAGACAAAGTCGTAAAAGCAGCGGGGTGGTTGAGTGTTCGGCGCGCTACTCGGGAGCTTATCAGGTCGAATATTCCCAGATCTTCAGGTTTGAGGTTCTCCCGCCCTGCTACCTTGAGACCTTCACCTCCCTCTGTTATTAAGCTTTCTCACGATAGGCCTCCCGGGTGCAAACGACTAAAGGAGGCTTTTGGCTCGAGTGGAGGCCATTTCGTCCCGAGTCCGGGAGTGTGAGCGAAAAACTACGGACTCTTTCTGTCAGAAGGCGGCCGATCTGAGGTAAGAATCCGAAAGTTGGGATCGTCTTGCTGTATCCTTACCTTGTGTCGAGTGCGGGACGGGTGATGCGCCACCAAGTGAGGTTCCTGGGGCCTCAGTTCGCGACCCTCGTCACCGGCTGCGCTTCAAGGCTAGCACTCGGGGAAGGGCTGAGCCTCAGTTGGAGGTCGTGCCATCGTTGTTTGGAATCCCCTGCCTTGAGCCTTGTGCCTCCTGCTCCTTGGCGGAAGGGTGGGGAAAAGCCGGCGAAGGAGATGCGTATTCTTTACTCTCGATACCGAGCTTCATTGGCGCGGTCTCTTCCATCCTTAGAGAATCTGACCTCAAGAGATCGGGTGTCCTCCCTGTTGAGGAAGCCTTGACCCTGTCCTCGGTCGTCTACTGTAGGATTCGGATTGTCTCATTGCATTTTCTTTTATCTTGGGTTTGAGTTGCGCATTGACTTTAAGTTGGCTATCAGCAGGTGGCTACTCACTTGAAGAGTTTGGCCAAGAGGGACAGATCGAACGAGGGCCACGTCAAGCCGCTGATCTATAAAGTGGGGTGGCCCCTTTTGTTCAGTGACGCCCAATCACAGGGGTGTCAGTTAGCCTTGGAAATCGGCCGTAGGAAATGCGTGTCTCTCGACATTGAGGCACGTCGTCTTCAAGATGGCCACTTGGGCCCTACCGTCATCACTCATAAAATGTATATTTTATACAAAAAGCATTTATTTACAATTGTATTTAATTACAATTATACAAAACTGGGTTTCTTGCCCAGAATTTAAAAAAAAAAAACAGAAAATACAAGGTAAGGCCGATTTGGCCATTTCTTCGCCTCTAAGGTCCCGGATGCGTCCCATCCCCATTGCGTCTTCACTACCTGAAAAATATATTCCCACGACGGGGTGAGCAAAGCCCAGTAGAGGAATTTCCTACTTGGGTTACTCTCCCACTTTAAGTGCATTCTAGCGGCACACCCGAACATGACTCGTACTAATATATCTATCATTTTTATATATTAACAATTTTAAATCCCACACCACATCATGTTATTAGGTTATAATAATAACATAAACCTAAAGCTCACATGGAAGGCTAAGGCAAAAATCAATGAGTTCGTCTTGGGAACTGACCCACCGATTTCCTGATCAACATGTTATTCATAGCCAAGCGACAACACACGTCACACAAATCACCTGAAGCAGTCAGTGAATTGTCCAGACCACACCAGGATTTATTCATTCGGTCCAAATCTTTGGAACCCGAGAATCCGCGGCAAATCGACCTCAGCAAATCCACCCATTACAAGACCCTTAAGCAAAAGTAAAACAAGTAGGGAGAAAAGGCCCGCAACTACCGGGTTTGTGAAACTCCCGAATCTGTACTCACCACATTAGCCCTCGGGTGTGAGACCAACTTTGCCTCTTGGTGAAGCTGAGCCCGACAGTACGATCGTCGTAGATCTTAGAGAGAAGCGGGACTTTCTCTCTCTGGAACCAAAGCGAATGGCCTCTGGATATTTTGCTTTTCCCTTCCCAGATTTCTTTTCCTTTTTCTTATTTCATTCCCATTTGCTTTTCTTTCTTTTCTCATTTCTCTTTCTCATTTCTCTCAATTTCTCATTTTCTCATTTCTCTTTGCCTTTCTCTCCCTTTTTGGAGGGTGTGGTATGGGTCAAGGGGAGGAAGCTTCCTCCTCACCCTTCCTCAAGCTGAATGAGTGGCTCGCGCTTTTTCCTCTTTTCTTATTTCATAATTCCTTAACATGACATCATTACCCACATGGCTCAATGTGAGCCACTACTTTTGATGCCAAGTGTCACACGCGTGGTTGCTGCATGTGGCATCCTCTTATCTTACCATGTGTCATGGAGCACCAACGCCTAGCGTGAAATCCGGAGCCACCTTGGAATCCAACGAGGAAATTCGGCGTGGTTGATAAATTTCAGCGAGGCGAGTTCAGCGGTGTCCGGGTTTAGTCATCGAGATCTAGAAAAATTCGGTTTTGACGAAATTACCATTTATCATTCCTTAGGAAATGCGGATTTTAAGGTCATATGATTCACGACGGTGAGAAACTGCGAAATCGGGTCTGATATGACGGAGGCCGTAAAGCTTAAGTCCGATTTGAAGCATACCATGTCGGCTCGAGCGCGGACTGAGAGTAGGGAAGAAAAGGCTTGGGGTGGCTAGAAAGTGGCCAGGAGTCTCAGGCTTCGAAGTCGAGACAGTATGACTCCTTGAGAGATGACAGTTGGAGGCTAGGGATGGAGCTCTGTTTGCCTCCTGCTGACTTCGGTGTCAGGGCCGAGCTGCAGGTGTCCCGAATGGTGTGGGAACTAGGAAGAGGCGTGTCTTTGCTAGAGACGAGCTGCGTAATAAAGCGGCGTTGCAGTGGGGCCGTCGAAGCCTTAGGGCTCGGCTTTGTTGAGCGGCCGAGGAGTGCCGCTGGGTTGTGGGGGGACCTTCGAGAGGCAAGAGGCTGGGGTTGTTCACGGGGACGGGGCTTATCATGAGTCGAAAGATAAGTCTGCACCAGTAAGGCCTCTGGATGGCTCGCGTTTCAAAGAAGCTAGTACTGCAGGGCTTGGATTTCAACCCGATATCCTAGTAGCGAGGAGGCGAGGAAGGAGTCCTTTCCCCGACTACTGCAGAGCCCCGAACACTTCACCGGTGAGGGCCGCTCCCCTTCTTCACCTTCCTAACATCGAGAACTCCTTCATGTGGCTTTGCTTGTTTTCTTTTCATCTTAGGGTTTCAAACCCGAGATATGTCACGACATTGCTATCAATGAATCCCCCATTTTTATTAATTGCTTATATATATATATATATATATATATATATATATATATATATATATATATATATATATATATATATATATATATATATATTTTTTTTTTTTCTTGCACGCCCTTAGAGGTAGCTCTTCTGTTTGTATTGGATTAGCGGTTTTATGGAATTTCCTAAGCAGTTGAGTTGTCGAAAACCAGGCCACCGAGGCTTCATGGGTTGATTCGTCTGAGCTGAACTAATTATAGGGTTACATTGCTTTAGTTGGGCAGTTTGAGCTCTGGCCCAAGATTGGCTTTACATAGATCTTGAAGACCTTACTGTTGTTAAGCTCTTCAAGCCCGATGCTAAGGCTTTTGGCGTGAGCCCCTTCTTGTTTGCATTGAGCTACAAGTGTTCTTAAGGCTCTTGGCGGCGGGGAGCCTTCTGAAATTTGTTAGGCCTCTGTTGGAATTGTTGAGGCTCTTGGGTGCTAAGACCTTATGGGAACATTTACTGTTTGAATTGGCTCTTGGGCTGCATGGCCTACTAAGGCTCTTAGGCGAGACCTTCTTGAGCTTTACAATTTGGTTGTTGGGGCTCTTGGGTCTTAAGGCCTTATAAATTTTACCTTGTGAGTGAATTGGCTCTTGGTACGCATGGCCTAAGTTGAGCGGTCGCTCTTCATTGATCGTTGTGACCGCATGGGCTATTCTTCTGGTTGAAGCGGCTCTTGGTGCATGGCTGAGTTGACGGAGTTGAGCTGTCACATTTAATTTGAAGAGCTCTACAAAGCGGCCGTTAGGCTGCGTGGGCTGTCTGCTGAAATTTGAGGCTGACTCTTGGGGTTGCATGGCTGTGTTTGGCTTGAGTTAGGCTTGTCAAGTGAAGCACTTCAAGGCTGCATGGGCTATGCCTTTGAGCTAGCCGGCTCTTAGGCGCTGGTTTGAGCTTGTCAGGCGGGTTGGCGGGAGCTTCTAGGTCTTGAGACGCTGGCGGTTGAAGAGCTTTACAAGTTGGTAGATGGGGCTTTGTGGTGTTAAGTCCTTCTGGAGTTGAAGAGCTCTGTGAGCCTTATGCCATTTGAGCATGGGCTAATCTGCTTTGATTCAAACTATCTTTTGGTACATAGTGCAGGGTGAAGCGGTTGAGCTCTTCAAGGCGAGCAGCTTGGGCTCAGTGGGGCGAGCCTTCTGAAGTGAAAGAGCTACGCAAGCCCGGAGCTGCGAGGCTCCATGGAGCTGTCTGCACGGTACAGGCCGGCTCTTGGGTGCATGGCCTTAGTTGAAGCTTGATTGGGCGCTCTTCAAACTGAGCCGTTGGGGCCGCATGGGCTATTCTTCCTGAAATTTGAAGGCTGGCTCTTAGAGCATGGCACAGGTTGAGCGGAGTTGAGCTACGTCAAAGTAGTGAAGAGCTCTATTGATCGGCCCAGAAATTGCGTGGGCTGTACCTTTGGCGAAGCCCGACTCTTAAGTACATGGCTTTGGTGGCTTGATTAGGCTCGTGGCCAGGTCGCTTAGGCTCCGTGGGAGCGGAGCCTTCGGCGAAGAGCTCACGCAAATTGAGTTGTTAAGGCTAGTGGCGCTAAGGCCTTCTGAGTTAAGAGCTCACATGGCCAGGCCTTTGAGGCTGCATGGGCTATTCTGCGTGAGCTAAAGCGTCTCTGGTACACATGGCATGAGGTGGCTTGATTAAATGCCCCAAAGCTGGCCAGCTTGGGCTCAGGTGGGCGGGTGAGGCCTTCCCGATCTGAGAGCTGCGCAGGCGAGGCTGCTTTGAGGCTCAGGTGGGGCGACGAGGCCTTCCCGAGGCTTAAGAGCTCAAACTAAGCCGGCCCCGGGTTGCATGAAGCGATTTGCACAGGCTAAAGCGGCTCTCGGGCTACATGGCACGAGGTGGCAGTTAAACCTTCAAAGCGAACCGCTTTGGCTCTATATAGACACTGAGCCTTCACGAAATTTGGAAAACTCTGCAAAGCGAATTCTTCAACGTCTGAAATTGTTGTAATCCAGCTTCTTTGGAAGAAGATCTGAGTGTCTTTAATGCTTGTTCATGGAGGGAATTGGAAGCGATTTAAGTGATTCAGGGTGCTTTAGCCTCCTTATAAATGGCGTCTCTATGCTATGGGCCATACTTTGAGCCTTCTCGCTTTTGAGATTATGCCCGGTTTCTGCCCAGCCAGCGATGAAGCATCAAGTGGGTCGTCTTGCGGGGATCCGCCCCAGGGATTTTGGGATAAGGCGTTTGGTTCAGCATCGATGCCTTGTAAGGAGTTATGTTTTTCCCTAATTTCCCCTTTTTGGGAGTTATGTTATTCCCTAGCTTCGTGCTAGGGAATGTTGGGCGAGTACATTTCTTGTATCGCTTTCTCGTTTCTCCTCTTTCTTTCTCTTTCTCTTCTTTCTTCTCCTTCTCCTTTTTCAGTCTCTCTTCGTCTTTTCCCTTTTCCTTCTTCTTCTCTTTTCCATCTCTTTTTCCTTTCCTTTCGCCTTTCTCTTCCTTTCTTTCCCTCTCTCTTTCTCTCTCTTGAGGTTTTTTTTTTTTTTTTTTGAGGGAATTGCTTGTACTGTTTATCTCCGAGATTTAAGGAATGACACTACTGATTGTAATCAATTGTACCTTTATTGGAATAAAGAGATATATATATAATCTTGAATTTGCGCATTCTGATGTATGTAACTTCCTTGTACATTTCCTGGCTGAGACGTCTGACAAGATAATCAATAAACACACAGTTCGTCATTCGAAAACTGATAATACTTTATTTAAGATTACAACCAAGGTCTGATAAAAAGCAGCTTAAGGTGCTCGGCTTGTTCAAGTATGGGGTAGAATTTTTCCCTCCTCCGTCTGGAGTTCATAATTTCCCGGTCTGACCACGCGAGATACGATGTAGGGGCCTTCCCAGTTAGGCCCTAGTTTTCCATGTGCTGGATTCTTCCTTGCAGGCATAAGCTTTTTTAGGACTAGGTCGCCAGGCTTGTATCTCCTAGGTTTGACCTTTTGGTTGTAGTATTTCTTAGTCTTCTTTGACAGTCTTCAGGTACGTTATAGGACACATTCACGTTTTCATCTAGGAGGTCGATTTGGGCGGAGAAACCTCTTCGTTTGATCCTTGGCCAAATTCAATCGCCAGGGACTTATTCAGGTCTCGTGGGGCCACCGCCTCGATGCCAAAAAGCTAGGCGAATGGGGTTTCGGAGTTCTTTGTTTGCACGTGGTTTTGTATGCCCTGACACCTCGAGTGGTGCTACGTCCACTTACCTTTAGGTCCTCAATTTGGTCTTTAGTCTTGGCTTTGGGGTCGTGAAGGTGACTTGAGCTGTCCATTAGATTGTGGATGAAATTTGAGGTTAGTAAGTAGTTCTTGATCCAGGAGCGCTCGGCACGAAATCCCTGAACTTAGGATTGTCTATTTGCTTCCCCATTATCATACGGGGCTCTTGGGATGCCAAACACCACAGTGAGCATGAGGGCAGTTGCGTATCTTCTGTTCTGTGATAGTAGCCAGAGGTTCGGCTTCGGCCCATTTGGTGAAATAATCCACTGCTATGATGACAAATTTGCACTAGCCCTTTCCAATGGGCAGAGGTCCCAATATGTCTAGTCCCCACTGCTGAAAAGGCCAGGGGCTTGTTGATGAGTGCCTAAAACACTCATCTTACACTCGCGTCGGTTCGTCATTTTTCACATTTATTTTATAATAATTTTATGGTTTGTATGGCTAGATCACGATTTTGTATGCAGTGTGGATTCTACGGGTTCATTGGAAGTGAGCGGCTGGAAGCGATTTGGAGTTTTTGTGAGGGCGGGCAAGAGTGAAGTATCCGCGTCGGCGGTATCTGCGTCGCCCGCGTCCTCGCGTCAGCGGCGTCACCGCGTCGCCACGTCATTTCAATCACACCTCATCATTTTAAAGTCTACCCGAATGGCTCCGGAATTAGAATTGTCGGAAGTACGAGAAAAGAGCCGCGAATTCGGAAGCGGTCGGCGAGAGACTTGGAGAAGTGCTTTCGGTTGGACGTTCTCATAGTTAGATATTATTTTTGGATAATATGATGATGTTTTAATACTATACAATTTGATCTTTTCTCATTGATGTTCCTGATCTAACACAGGGTTACGTAAACCACATCACTAAATGGATTAAGCTTGATCTTTCATGTTATTCGGTTGTTATTAATTTGTCATATCTACTACTATCTGCATTTCAGGTATATGATAATGTAAGCCCAATGTTAGCATAATCGCCTTTGGAGATCAGAGATTCGAGAGATGAAATTCGAGGATGCAGGTGAGTAGCCTTTAGCCGATTAGGTTGGCAAAGTTATTCAGACCTGAGGTGGCATTTTGGGGTTAGAACATTTAAGCGTTTGAATAGAATTCGAATAGAGATATGCTCAGATTATTCGCGAGATAGGCGGATATACCTCGAGGAGAGGATATCTCGTAGAGCAAGATCACCTACGCCATTGACGTAATTACAAGTATGTTTAATAACAATATCTTTAGAAAAATAATCCATTGAAGCGTGGGAGTGAAACACTTTGGCGCCAACACCATTAATTCACTAGAATCAGCCAAGCAGTTGTAGTTTCCTTACTTAAATTTTACTAGAATCAGTATTCGGATATTGTGCGAAGCGAGAACCTACGTAGTCAATTCACCTTTCCACGTGGATCGATATCCGTACGTTAAAGTACACTATATTGCAAGATACGGCGTGCACTTACGCACATAGGCATTCATTTTACACACGGCGTTTCGACTGTCAAGTTTTTGGCCAGATTCTTGAAAGGTTTAAATTGATATAGAGAAGTAGGCACATAGATAGTGATACGAATTTTTCGGTTACTTTTTGTTTTTCAAGTGCGTGAATTTGGTTTGTTAGTTCGTGTGTTATTGCAGTACGGGTTCCAATGAGCCATCACGGCGACAAATCGAATTAATCAACACTGTGTGATCCCGAGCGAAGAGACTTACACGGTTGCGTAGGAAACGAGAGCGAGCAGTTAAATTCCAATAGTCATGGAAAATGCTTGAAGAACAAGATTTTGGCGTTGGTGACTGAACTACGAGAGAAGCCGAAATGGGAATCACGGAAGGAATCAGCGCCGGGCCAGTGCTCTGACCCGAACTGATCCTTACATGCTATTAGATAGGATTCGTTTTACCGCAGCTGATTGTTGAGGGCAGCGATCGGGCGGCCAGATTCAAGCAAACAATTTCGAATTGAAGTGTCGGTCCGCGATCTGGATGCTTGAACATCTTGTTCCGCGGACTACCCCATGAGAATCGAACATGCATTTGACTAACTTCTCGAGTTTGCGATACAATCAATCTGGCGGGATTCTTGAAGAAGCTCTAAGATTACGGTTGTTCCCAGCACCATCGGGGATAAGAACTGACATTGGCTAACCGGTCAACCACGATTCCAGCTACTACATGGAGCGATTTGGTACAAAGTTTCGACCAAGTTCTTTTCCACCTTCGAAAATTGCACAAGCCCGGTGCAAATCAACTCGTTTGGACAACTAGAGGGGAGAACACGCGAGGCATGGGATGAGTTTCATGAATTATTGCAGTGTCCTCTGCCCAGGCTAACAGGTGGATTACAAGTCCACACCTTCTACAATGGTGAGAAGTACAGCGAACAATGATAGATGCACTCCGTGGAGGCTTGCGATGAAGAAAACCACGAGACAGAGCCTATGAGATCTTAGAGCCCATTGCAATAACTGTCGGTGGCACTGAAGGCTACACCCGGTAAACGATTGGGTGGCACAGGACAATGCGAGTCCTCGACAATCACACAGTAAAATCGTGTGTGGCTCAGGTGACTAAGCAACAAAATGACAGTGGGGAACTGGCACATGCCATGAGGACCACTCCATGGGAGTTGTGTGAATTACGTGGAGACTGACATAGTAGTGTGGAATGTCGGTCGGGGAAGCCCTACGAGTGGAGCAAGCCCGGTGTGTGTCCCGAGGTTGGAGTCAGGGAATCAACCCACCCGAGCAAAAAAGGACCGTATGGGAAACAACTACGAGTGAGAATCGGGGACAAAGGGTGGCGTAACAATCGAACCGACTATAATCAAAACAATCGAGGGTATGGATGGCGAAATAGCGAGTGATATGCCCTCAAGCTAGAGCGAATGAACCACCCTCAGAAAAAGAATTTGGATTTAGAGCAGCTCTTGCACGGATGTTGACTTCTCATTCCGGCTTTCCATGAATGAGACCAAGAGGCGAAATATGCAATGGGCAACTCAATTGAACAATTAAGCAGCACAGTTGAGAAATTTGGAGATACAGATGGGTCGAATGGCCCGATTTATTGGCTGAAGGCAAACGGGGTTCACTACCGAGCAATTGAGGCAAACCTAGGAGAAGGGAAAGAAATACTGCAGGCCATCACTACAGGAGTGGAAGAGAATTGGAGAACTTGGGATACAACCGGGTGATACGAGAACTAGAAAATAAGGACATGATCAGGTCATTTCCAAAGACCCCGAATCGAGCAACGAGGCAGAGATCTGACGGCCAAGGATAATAAAGCGAGGAAGAAAGCAGAAGCAGACAACGGATGGAGCACATCCATACCAATCCCGTGCCCTCGAGAGGAGTTGAAGAAAGGTAAGTTGGAGAAGCCGGTTGCAAAGTTTCTTGACATCTTGAAACTAAATATTAATATACCATTTTTGGAGGCATTGGAGAACATGCCTAGTTACGTGAAATTCATGAAAATGATCTTAGCGAGTAAGGAGAAGTTAGAAGAATATGGGACCATCGCCTTAACTGAGGAATGCAGTGCCATCTTGCAAAAGAAACTTCCCCCAAAACTTCAAGACCCGGGTAAATTTGCTATACCGTTCTCTATAGGGAATAGGGTATCGGGAAAAGCCTTATGTGACTTGGGAATGACATCAACTTGATGCCACTCCGATGTTTAAAGGCTAAAGTTGGGAGAAGCAAGAAATCAACCACAATCAGTCTACAACTTGCGGATGGAGGTCTTTAACACCTAGAGGTATAGTAAATGTGCTAGTAAAAGTTGGCAGTTTGTCCTTCGTGACGCTTTGTCATTACGGGCGTGGAGAAGAGCGGTCGGTCCCGTCATGCATGGTAGGCCTTTCTATACGCGGAAAAGCAGTCGTGTGCGAAGGTGAACTCAAACTAGAGTCCAAGGAGAGCGAGATCACTCCATGTCTTCCAACCCGAAGCGCAGGATGGCCGATCGAATGGCGATATCTACTTTGACTTCATTACACGGAAGAGTTTGCAAGGCGATCGCGAAAAACTTCGAGAAAAGCACATGTTGCACGAGAAAGACACGAGAAGGGCAGAGGTGTGAAACGAAGAATATTTCATCCACCTTGAACATGGGGTGTGAGCATTATAGGGGATGCATAAGCATTTCGAGTTCCTTCAATCGTATACCATGAGAAGTGAGATTCGGGGTCGATCGGAGCTAGACATTAAACATAGCGCTTCTTGGGAGCAACCCAAGTGTTCTTGAACTTGCCCTTTTTGCTTGTCAAGTTCTATTGTTTTATTTACGCGATTTTAGGTTACAGCTTTGTTGTGATTGGGTATTTCGGTTTGTTTGTTTTACTTTCGGGATCATGGATGCGGTCGGGGGAGAATTCATTCAGCTATTACAAGCTCATAGTGTCACAAATGCAGAGGGGGTTCATGTTCATAGGAATCTTCAATGGCCTCGAATTTTTTCTACGTCGCGTCAGCGTCGTTTCCCGCGTCAGCGGCGTCAAATTAACACCCCTCGCGTGCGTCAGCGGCGTGGTTTTTCCGCGTCAGCGGCGTCAAATTAATACCTGCATTCGCGTCGTGACGTGTGTTTTCAACGTCGCGGCGTCAATTTCTTTACCTACGTCGCGTCGCGCGTGTGTTTTCCGTAGCGGCGTGGATTTGTAAACCTCGTCGCGTCAGCGGCGTCATCCTCCGCGTCATAGCGTCATTTTAATATGACTGCGTCACGTTGCGGCGTGGACTCCCCAGCGTCGCGGCGTGGATTAATCCACTGCCACGTCGCGTCGGCGGCGTTTACGCCAGCGTGCGGCGTTTGCCTAGGTGAAACTCTCTGTCACGTGAGCGTCACCCACGCTTGCGTCGCGGCCGTGGCCTGTTTTAGCCCGGGCGAGACCGGGAAAATCCGGATTTCCCTAAGGAAGGATAAAATAGTAATTTGGTAAAAATCAGGAATTTTCTAGATCTCGAGAAGGCGAAGCGGACTTCTCAGATTTGAATTCCTCGTGGAATTGGCTGCGTCGAGATTTAAGTTAGATTAGAGGTGGTCGGGTTCACGTTTTTCGAGCACGTGGGGTGTGTCGGATGACACGCTGGCAAGATAAGGGGATGCCACGGCACCACAATTGTGTGACACTTGGCGTAAAAGGTGGCTCACGAATTAAGTATGTGGGAGAAGAGGCATGGCCCGTATGATGCCACATGTGGAGCATGATGTCATAAAGGGCATTAGAAATAAGAAAAATTATGGGGAAAAGGGAGAGCCACTTGAGACATGAGGAAAGGGGGAGGCAATTTCCTCCCATTAACCGAGCAGTAACTACTCCAAAAAAGGAGGAGAAAAGAACCCCGAAAAATGAGAAAATGAGAAAATGGAAGAAAGGTGAAAAGAGAAAAGAGAAAAAGAAAAGAAAAAAGAAAAGAAAAAAGCAAAATAGAGAATAAACTTAAAAGCCAAAGAGGAAAAACATGAGGAGAAGAAAGAAAAAGGGAATCTGATGAGTTTTGTTCTCCCATTTTTAGAGAAACGTCTTCACTTCTCTACAAGTTGTAGGAGAATCCGGCCGTCGGATTCCTTCGAGACAAGAAGGGAAGTTGTTCTACGGAGAAGGACAACGCGTGGACTCCGGTTTTGGGAGTTTCTTGACTTCCAAGAGTGGATACTTTTCCTACTTGGTTTACTTTTAGCCTAAAGGCTTTATAATGGTAGGGGTTGCTTGTGGAAGGCCATGAGAGGCCATGGAAATTAGTTCCGAGCCTTGGGATTAATGGGTGTGGATTTCATGATTGGTTTCACACAGTCACCGACTGTGGGAGTTATGGTTTGAACTAGAAACTGAAAGTTTCTAGGTGTGTGGTTTGTTGTTGTGATAACAATGCTTGGAACCGGATTGGTTCCTTGGTGTGAAGAGGCGTGAGGTGTACCTGTTGAGTGGATCAAGTTTGTGACCCTAATTGTGTTATTGCTTGCTTGAATGACATGCGGTGTGTAGAAATGAGATATTGATGCATCTTGTTTAATGTATTAATATGGTTGACATGGTGGTAAGATTACATATGTATCAATTATAATTGTCCATGGTACATGTAAATATTTCATGTAGTGTTCGTTCATGTGTAACATGAGAAAATGCATTGGCATCATGTTTCACGCTTTGCAGTCCACATCGGCGTCGGTCGGGTGTGGGTGCAGGGTAAGGTTTATTCATCAGTGTTGATGAGTGGGTCGTGAACTCGGGAAAAAATGGGACAAAGTCCAAGGTAGAGATTCACGAGTGTGTAAATGATCAAAATGATAAATTGCATGTTTTGGGCGGAGCAAGTTGGGGTAGATCCCCCCCCAGGGTGAAAGTCCCACATCTTATTCACGGTTAGACATGAATCAGAAGCGATCTGAAGTTCGTGAAAATGTTGAAAAAGGCGTCGCGACATCCTACGGTGTAAACCCGGAAATCCGTGGCCCGCAAAATAAAGGAAAAGTATCAAAATCAGGTTTTTGATAAATAAAATTGGAGGGTTGTCCAATGGTTAGTCGTGGTATATCATACATATGACTTGTTTTAGTCACATTTGGCAGTCCAGATGTGAGGGAGTCGGGTGGGACTCAGGTGGTGAGCATGAGAATTATCTCACCTGCATGATGTAGACATTTCATATAGAAAATAATTGTATGGAATGTGATTGTTGTTTATATATGCCATTGCATATGGCTTTTTAGGTGGGAGTAACCCTTGTAGGAAATTTTCACGGGCTTTGCTGCCGTCGTGGGACCCAACTTCGGTCACGGGGACTATCCGAGGAGGCAGTGCGGTAGAAATTATCTTTTGAAGAAAGCCAACATGTGGCTTTAAGAGAAAATATTTTGTAAATATGTATAAAGCTTTTTGTAGAACGAGAAACGCATGGCTTATGAGAATATAGTTGAGATTTTGTTATATGAGTATGGATATGGGCCCCATGGCTATTTTACTCGGTGTTCGTCTCGTGTCTGAGAGGATGTATAGAATTTTCGCGAGGTTGGCGGATGATCGCGGACGCTGGTGGGGCGTCACGAAGCGGTTCATTTTGGCTCTTCGTCTACGCACACCCTCGCTCCTTGAACCTAGCACTCTGCCGTACCAGCGCCCAGCCGGACGTGACTCCCATCCACCGGTCGACGTCCATTGCTCACCGACCATCGGTGTTCATCTTTGAGCCAACCTCTGCCCCTGGTATCGAGCTGTTGTGGTAATTCCTCACTATGTTTGGTTCCAATTGTTTAGATTACATATTCTAAGGGTTCCCACAAGGTACTCTATAGGTGGTTTAAGTGGTCTACTAGTGTTTCATTCAGGTATTTCTGAGTCTAGTTTGGGGTCTTGAGTCCTCGAGTCATAGTTAGTTTCATTGCACATTAGGTGCTTGTATTTTGTCGATCAGTAGGTACCCACGTGTTCCTAGGTCAATATGCAGCCCGAGATGAAGTTGCACGCAGTCGGCAGGCGGGCCGCTCCCGCATTGATGCCTCGCGGTTTGCAAATATGAATCTTTTGCCAGGCGGTTTGGCACCATTTGCAAAAACCGCTCGTTCATTAAGGAGAAGGGGTTTCATCACGGGTGATTTCTTGAAAGACTATAGGGGCTAAGGGGTGGCGTGTTTGGCTGACCTCGTCCAGCCGGCGATGGCGTGGTCAGGAATTTTCATGACCTCGCTTCCCATGTCCTCAAAAGGGTGGGGTGCGGGTGATGAACTTCAATGTGGGAGCCCGATCAACTAAGCTTTATAGTTTAGAGCATGTACCGGCGGGGCCTTTGATCGACTTCGTGAGCACCACGGCTACACTGAGGTCATCAGCATATTGACCGGGTAGGGGTGAGTGGAGGATCAATAGTCGCGACCGCAGCGATAGAATTTTAAGACGAAGCATTTTGGCCTTCATTCCCAGGTTTGGCATCACTTCACAGCCGCGTCTTATCAGAGCTGGCCAGATGTGAGGTGGCATTGGCGATGCCACAACAACTTCGCCATTATCCAGGATATACCGGCTGATGTGGGGCGGGGTTATAGAGAATACGATCCTCCAGCCAGCAGGACCTTGAAAATGAACACAGGGCACCCACCACAATCTTTTGGCAATGAACAAGCGGGGTACCTCTTGGCGACAATGAGGCTGGCTTCATCAGGTGGAGCCATATCGGTGAGCGGGACCTGCGTGCTCCATGGCACGAGAGGTACGACTCGGGTCATGAGCCCTCCGACGAGGACGAGCTTCCCGATTATCGGGCTCGCTTTGGATTCTAGCGACTACCCGGGATGACATGGGCCGGTCCTCGTCCACCCACCTCCGCCCACCACCCTCGTCTCACCCGCCTCCACCCATGCCCCGGCCCGGCCTCGGGCGACCAGTTTCTCTCACTCCCCTTCCACGGATCTTAGGGACCGGTGCTCTCGCTCATTTGAGCGTTTTGACAGCATTAAGGATGAGACCGAAACTGCCGATCCCCGTTACCCCGAAGATATGGGCGTTGCGTGCGACATGCGGCGGTCTGGCGTCAGGCCATCGTTCGGCGACGGTGTCCCATGCGGGCCCGACTCACCCGACTCACGGCTTTCCCGCGACCTCCGCGCCCTCAGCGCGTTGATCTTGAGTCCCCGCCACTCTCTATTGTTCATATCTTACGGTGGGGACCTTTGGATATTTTATTTGGGGATGTTGATGAGATTACTGTTTTTGTTCTTGTTTTATTGTTGTTTGATTTAGTGGTATGGTATTTTTTAGTTTGTTCATATTAGTTTGTGTTTTGTTTTTAGTATTGCATGCAGTTATTGGTGGTGTTAGGTTTAGTTTTTAGTTTTGACATCACACTTTCATGTGCAGCAGGTCATGTGTTAGTTGTTTGCGTGTGTTTTTATGATTTGCATGTAGTGATCGCATACATGTGTGACATTTTGGATCTTGAGGATCGATTTTGAGTTGAGTTCACTATAGAAAGCATTGATATACATTTGCTTGATGCAGTAATTAGGTTGAATAGTTGAAAGGGCTGAGTGAATCATTCCCAGTGATCAGAAGCAGGATTCTCAAAAACCTGTCACACTCACACACTAGTGACTTTGAGGTATGCATAAGGTCTTAGAACCAACTTCACTAAAAGTTCTATCCTTTAAGGTGAACCATTTGAGTGATGGGACACCTAATCAAAGAAGGCCATCGAGGCTGACCAAAAGAGAAAATACAAAAAACAATAGAAAAAGAGAAAGAAAAAGAGAAATATGACAAAATAGGTATATGCATAGAATAAGCGGGATCATCAGTATGAATCAGGCTGAGTGCGGGGGCTTTATCAAACTGTCTTGCTGACATTTGGCGGAATCAAGTCAACCAGTACCAGCTACGCTGGGACAGAAGATGGATCATTCCATAACCTAGGGCCTTTGATTTTGGTTTAAGATGTTCAGGTGAGTTTGAAGGGAATTAGATACTGGTGCCCTTAACCAGGCGGGTGGGAATATGATGGATCCTTCTGAGAACTACTAATTAAACACCTTGTGCTTCTGGGTCTTCTTCCATTTTGTTTAAAGTGTATTTCTAAATGTGGGGACATGGAATAATAAGGTGTTCCTATCCTTTTCTGTTAAACTATTCCTAATGAAGGCGAGTTGAGGCTTAGTTTGGGGGTATCGAACTGAGCATAAATGGAGTGATTATCTCTTGCCTCAGGATTTTGGAAGGCTATTGTTTTCATGGGATTTGATGCACTAGTCGGTTTCTTTATCTGATGATTACACAGAAAGTCAAATATCTTGTATGCCTTCCCAACTGAACATCGAAACGAAAGCGATTGGGTGTATGGTGGTCGAGTGATCCCTATTTTGGCATTATATGTTTGTCTTAGTAATTAGTTTGAAATATATTCAATTATTGTGTGTGTCTATCTAGAGTCGGTTCTTGCTTGAGGAGATGACAAGAAACTAAGTTCAGAGTGTGATAAGGTGCACAAAATACTCATTCTTACACTCGCGTCGGTTAAATCATTTTTTCACATTTATTTTATAATAATTTTATATTTGATTTTTGTATAAATCACTGATTTTGTATGCGGGTATTGATTTCGCGGATTTGTTGGGCGTAAAAACGCTTTTGAGCTGATTTGCAAGACTAATGAGCTTTGACAGTGGCCTGCGTGCGACGATCACCATGCCGTCTGCGTCAGCGGCGTCCTGCGTCGCCACGTCTGCGTCGCGTATTATTTAAAAGTCTGAGCTAAACAGAAATTGCAGAGTGTGTCGGGCGTGCCGAAGCGCGAGTGGCCGGATCGACAAGGCTTGGAGGAAGTGCAGGGTTTGGGTAGTTTCCATAGTTAGAATATTATTTTTAGGATAATATGACGATGTTTTTTAACCACACAATTGATCTTTTCCTACGTGATGATGTTGAATCTCTTTCTGAATTATCAACCTATCACCTCGATATGGATTAAATGATCTTTCATGTTATTAGGTTGTTATTAATTTGTCATATCTACTCTATACACTGCATTTCAATTATATGATAATGTAAACTGATGTTCTTTCAATCTTTTTGAGATAGATTGAGAGATAGAGTGGGATAGGTGAGTAGCCTTTAGCCGATTAGGTTAATAGAGTGTGTCAGAACTGAAGGTGGCATTTGGGTTTAGAACATTTAAAGCATTTAGAATCTTGATCAGGATGAGGATATGCTGGGTTCTATTCCGCGAGATGGCGGTTCTCTATGAGAATAAGTGGCGAATCACCTAAGCCATTGACATATTACAAATATGTTTAACAATGTCTTTTAGAAAGTAATCCATTGAGCGATGGAGATTTAACCACAGGCGCCAACACCATTAATTCACTAAGATCAATAAGCAGTTGTAGTTTTCTTACTTAAATTTTACCACAGATCATTATTCGGATATTGTGCGAAGCGGAACCTCTGTAGTCAATTCACCTTTCCCACGTGAATTGATGTCGTCGTTAAGTACCGCTATATTACTTAGAGACTACGCGTGCATACATAGGCATTCACATTTTACACAGCGTTTCGGCATCACTTATGCGAAGTCAGTGGCTCGGATGGGAGCGAGAGATTTTAGTGTACAACAAACTTTACACTTCTTGACTAGTTCTGTCGCGTCTTTGAGCATTGTGGGCTAGTAGTATCCCTGTCTTAAGACCTTTCCCTTGACGTCAGAACTAGATGTGATTTCGCGCATGCACCTTCATGCACTTCCCTAAGTACATAGTCGAGGGCGTCTTCCAGCATGATGCACTTGGGATGGGTGTGAAAAACCTAACTGTAAAGGCTTCCCTTATGATTGAGTGAACCTAGCCAAGACTATTCCTAATCTTAGAGGCCTCTTTTGAATTATTAGATGACAGATTGCGATACATTAAGTAATCCCGAATAGGGTCCGTCAATAGCTTTCGGACTCGTGGGGCGACTTCCCTGCGCCACATAGGGCCGTTGTTGAGCTTAGAACGAACTGAGTGCATGTCGATATCTATTCATACGGGAGGTTAGGATTGTCGACTCAGCTCCTTGGTGGCCGGTAGATCTACGGATAAGCTTCCCGGGATGGGAGGTTAGGCATCATTGTGCATTCTTGGCGGAGTTACGCAGAGGTGAATTCAACGACGAATCTGCTAAGACCTGCCCCTTTATTGTAGTTTTTGGCTTATATCTGATATCGAACTCTCTTAACTCTATTGCCCACTTCATCAACCTTCCTAAGGCCTTTGGTTTGTGAAGAACTTTTTTCATCGGGTATTCTGTTGGGACTTCAATGGTATGAGCTTGGAAATAAGGGCGGAGTTTTCGGGCTGTGGTTACCAAAGCCAGGACCAGTTTCTCCATCCTTAGGTACCTCTCCTCTGCTCCTCTCGGGCTCAGTGCAATAGTAAGCGGGGATGTTGTACTTTCGGTCTTTGTCTCATTAAGGATGGCCTAGTCTGAAATGCGACCTTTGCCCAGAATACGAGTAAGGAGCTCTCCCTCGAGAGTGGCACCAGAATGGGGGAACTCAAGGTAAGTCTTCAATCTTTGAAAGTAACTCTTCCATAGCCTTTGTATCCATTGAAAGGCTTTCTTTAGAACTTGGAAGAAGGAGGTAACATTTATCGTTGTTAGCAGACACGAGGCAGGAAACCCCAGCAGCGGATATTCTCGAGTTAGGCGTTGAACCCTCCTTTATGTTTGATGGTGGCGGCATGTCGAGCGGCTTCTTTATCTTGTCTGGGTTTGCTCATTCCTCGGTTGTTGACTATAAAACCCTAAGAATTTTTATTTGAGACTCCGAGCATTTGGGCAGATTCAACTTCATGTTTTTGTGATCTCACCAGGATCTGGAACGCCTCGGACGGGTGAAGCCTTGATGAAGCGTGGCAGGTCATTCTGACATGTCATCTATGTACACCTCCATCGATGCTCCTATTTGCTTCTGGAACATCTTGTTCACCAACCTCTGGTATGTAGCTCCTGCGTTCTTTAGTCCGAAAGGCATCACTCGATAGCAATAGGTCCCTTGGCCAGTGACGAATGAGGTCTTTTCCTGGTCATCAGGATCCATGCTGATCTGGTTGTAGCCGGAGAAGGCATCCATGAAACTGAGGAGTTCATGGCGGTACGTAGCATCTACAACGCGAATGTTAGGTGGTAGAGGAAGTCTTCTGGGCGTGCTCGGTTGACATCGATTAAGTCGATGCAAGTCGCCATTTTCCGTTTGCTTTTTTAACGAGCACGACGTTGGCCAGCCATTCGGTACTCCACTTCTCTGATTGCTGACACGGAGGGCTTGTGACCTCCTGGATTGATTGCTTTTTACTTTAGGGTGGCTCTTCTTTTTACTTGTTTGGTTTGAAAGATGGTGCGTTTGATGCAGTGTGAGTAATAAATCAATGGGATTAATTCCTTCCATATTTACTGTTTTCCAGTGAGTATGCTGATACGATTTGGTTGGTGAGGAGGAGACTTATGAGGTCTTGCGAAACTACGGAACGGAAATATGGCCCGGTGTTCAAGGTTATCGTCCAACGATGCGGGATCGACTCTTAGGGCTCGAGGTGCGGGTGTTTACGCGTCGTCTTCTGACTGCGATCGAGTTTATGTTGTCGACTATTTTTAGCTACGGGCGTAAGTAACACTCCTAGCCACCGCATTTGGTCTCCTCGAACCATTCTTACTCCGCTTGTGGTAGGAAACTTGATCATCATGTCGTAAGCGGAGGGAATGGCCTTTATGGCGTTGAGAGAGGGTCTTCCCAACAATATGTTATAAGCAGATGGGGCATCTACTACGAGAAACTTCCGCTAATTTGCTGCCTAGCATGTGGGGGTCTCGAAATTAATTTAACTATATTGATCCCAAGGTAGTACTTTTCTCAGGAGAATCCTCGCGGTGGAGTCTTTGATGGTTGACTTTCTAGTACATCTTATGTCAAAGTAAACCATGAAGATGATGTCATTTGAACTCTAATATGTCGACCTAGGACCCGGATAGGATCGTTTTGTTTGTGGCTGTAGCCGTATTACCGGATCGTCATGTGGATGTTGTCAGCTGGTCTGAATCACAAGGCGTTATGATTTGTGTTGGTCGGTGGTTTGGACAGCTTGTACTTCCATTGCCTCTCGATCGAATCTTGCACAAGTGGGCCTTCCTAAGCGGTGGACTGCCGCCTCTGCCAAATCCTCCCGAGGATCTATTCTGAATTTTCTAAGAGTGTTAGTGCTGAGTTGTTATCTGGGGTGGATTTGTGGTTGTGACCACAGTTACGGCCCGGGTGCTATGAAGCGGCGAGATATCAGTGAATCAGTATTCTATTTTAACTGCTTGAGTTGTATGCAATCACATCCGTTCGATGCGTAGTCCCTATAGATTCCACGATTGCCAGGTGTTATCTCTTGGCGAGGGTCTAGCCTCATATATGGACGACCATCTCAAGACCCATTCATGTTGTACCTGTACTTGAACCTGTGACAATCTTGACGTCGAGGGGTGAACTCATGAGGTGAGATACCGTGTCATGGCTCGGTACGAGGTGGACCTAGACGATCTCTGAGGTTTCCCACCTTTTCGAGGACCGTTCTCTTTCGGTCTTTGGGGACCTCTCCAGGTCTTGTCTCTTAGACTCAGTCCTTGTCGCTTATCCAGTCATCTTTTCCTTATGGGTTGAAGAGCTTCCTTTCTTAGATATGAGGGCTTCTTCGCCGTTAATGTACTTCTTCGCTTTAGCGAGCACCTCGGCCATGCTTGCCTGAGGATTCTTGGAGATGGAAAACATCAAGTCTTTTGATTGCACTCCCAATCCAGCGATGAATGCGGTGATAGCGAACTTCTCGTCAGGTATATCTGCAGCCCGGAGATTTCGGCATTGAACCTTTGGACGGCCCACTTAAGATCTCGAGAACTTTCTTGCAGAGCTACACTTTATGATCGAGTAGGTGATAACTCGGCTGTATGTTTGGCTCCAATGAAATTGGGAGGCGAGCATGATAGAAGAGCTCTCACAGATGAGGCGTGATGGTGGGAACTGTTAAACTAATAAAGTAGGTACTTTAGCGTGATAGCGAAAGCTACACCTTTGCACGGGGTCACGATATCCCATGTAGCTCCAGGTTCTTATAAGTATTGAGATGATCGACGGGATCCTTGGCACCATCGAACGCTTCTATCTGCGGCATTACGAATTTCGTAGGAAGGGTGGAGCACTTAGGCCTCGCGGGGACTCGGTCATTTGTACCCGAGTGTCCATAGTGTCTGCGGAACTCACTCCTTCATAACCCTTCAGGCGGGCCGAGTTCCCGCTTGAGGCCCTTGAACCTCTCGTCCCATGATCGCTTCCTCCTATTCCTTGCCGAGGGGGTTTAGTTCCTGAGCCTCGACGCACTCCCAAGTGTTGCTTCGTTGCCTTCCTCTCCAAGGGTTGGGTGTGGTCCATTTCCGGCACCCGCTGGATTCGGGCCTCCATTCGCCGCCGGGAGCGCCAAGGTGGGGTCAGCTCTTCAGCGAGGGGTGATGTTTGCGGCCCTTCCCGAGTTGGTCGACTCTCCGGCGCAGACCGTCGTGAGTTACTCTAACTCTCCCATCGCGTTGGTCAGATAGCGAGCCGCCTACCTCATCCGTGTCGCTTGCATTCTTTCTAACGCGGGCGAGGGTCTGCTTTCACGCCGCCGGCCGTCCTCGTGATCCTGACGACATGCGGTTCTGCCAGGTTTCCGAAGTTTATACCATCAGTTACTAAGAAATCTTTATTTGTAAAGGAACTGCCGCTCCTACGCACTCCGCGCCAACCGATGATGCTTCGCTTTTCAACCTGACCGGGCCGAGCGTGACGGGGGTCGCTGGGCCTGACTAGGATCATTCGCCGGCCGGTTCTGCGCCATTGTTACTCCCACCCCGTAGAAAAGGACAAGAAAGAAAAAAGGTCGGGCGGGGCTTTCGCCATGGCCGCTCCGATACCTAAGCTCGCTTTCCTCGAAAAAGATAGATCGCAGAGGCAAATGTTTCGCGCACCTTTCACCGACGGGTGGCCTCGGGCATTTATAGCATATGTTTTTCCCAATTGGATGGTGGTAAAGATTCTTTCCCATTGGCTGGGGTATTTTCTGTCTTTATCGCTATCGGGTCATTAAGGGATAATGAGGAAGCAGTTATTGAAGATTATCCTACTTCCCTTATTGGTGAGATTTGGTTTGTTTTAGAGGATAAATCGTTATTGAGAATTATCTACTTCCCATCGATAAGGATTTGCTCATTCCGTGTGATACTGGCTTTCTTTTCACATTGCCCATGCCATCGGGGCTCTGGGACAAAACAAATCGGGCTTCCTTCCCGGGCCTAAGATCGACCCCTGCGCTTCACCGGGCTTGCCTTTCCTCGGGCTTCGTGGGCTCGCTCCTATTTCCAAACCCTATCAGTATTAGTTTGAAAACATTTTAATTTCATAGCATACTCATGCACCATTCTAATTATCATTATGTATGTTGAAGTGACATTTATAAAAAGCACAAACAATGGTCTTTTAACTTAATTGAAATCATATTAGGATAAACTTTTTTTGCTTCTTTCATTATCCTAATTTTTTCTACACAAAAAAAAAAACTAACTTCACAAACTAAAAAGATCATCATTTATTGTAGTAGAAAATAAATGATTTTGTTTTATCCCTAGTATAAAATTCTGGTAGATGAACTATCAATTGGGATTTATTGTTTTATCCTTGGTAGGGTTTAGTCATAGAATGTGCAGTGTTGTTTTGTAGCCATTTACATATAATTGATCAAGAATTGAATAGGAGGCTGAAAGTATCCCTTAAAAAACTAAAATTTGAAAACTTAACCCTTGAACACTCTTGGAAATGCGAAAAAAAAAATTGAGTGGCTTGTGGCTTAGTATAACGGTATGTGATGTGAGATGTTGGGGTGTGGGAGAGTGAGGAAGGGATGGGAGTTATGAGGTTTTTAATTTTTAATTTTTGTTTTATAATACATTGTAGGACTTTGTTGGTGATCTTGACCCACTTTCAGTATGTCCTTCCTCCCACCTTAACCATTCGAGCCATGTTCCTTCCACTCTTTATCACTTGAGGCAGATTAAAAGGCTAAGCATTTTTGTGTCCTTAAAATATAGCAATCATCCTCCTAAATTTATTTGATTCTCCCAAGAGTCTGCCAATATAAACATGATGATCAATTTATTCCAAACTGGTCTCTAAAACCTAATCCCGTTTAGTTCTTTAATCAGATTTTAAAAAAAAAATCATTCTTTTGTTTTTGAAAAGAAAAAAAAAGTTATTATTGTTTTCTTGCAAACACCTTCAAGTAGTATGTTGCTAAAACTTCACCGGATTAGATGAATATAATATACCGTTAGTGTACTTCTCTTATCTGTTCTCTCAACTTCCGCACGTGCCTTCCTTGGGCCTCCTTGTTCGCATGTGTGAATGGTCCAATTGGCTTATTTGTTGAATTGCATTGTTAATCGATTATGTTTAATTTGATCATGAAAAATATAAAAGAAACAACATAAATCAAAATTCTCCTATGTAAAAATTTTATATATTTGTAAATTGCTTACCTTAATATAATAGAGAGAAACAAGGAATCGTAGTTTGAATAAACATAAAAATTAGTTTATTGCTTTTAAACCAAGGATCAAAATACTCCAGAATCATTAATATATCTATGACTAGATTTTATTTGTCAGACGAAAAATTGCAAAATATCGCATATTTTCGACAAAATATCGGGCAGTTTAAAATTAACAAAATACTTTGAAATTTATGAAACTACTTTGTTAAACTATAAAAATATATAAATAAGCAAATATATAATTGTTGAAGACGATATTCATTATAATTTATCGAGAAATTACATTACAATAGTCTTTTAAAACCAAAATAAAGACCGATGTGGTTTCATTACATTATTTGATTAAAGAGATTCATCTCTGTCAAGATAATATTCAAAACCAAAGATCTTCAAAATATCGGTGATAAATCACAAAGTAAAAATAATTCGAGAAATAAACGAAGGTTAATGCATTTGAACGAAGCCAGAAAGAATCAGATGATTTTGTGGGTATTTATAAAAATTTTTGAAGTCAAAATAGTTATTGGATTGTCAAAAAACCATTGTGATTTAATTCTAATAGTTGGATTTGATTTTGGTTTAAATCTAACCATTGGATCGTCATATATTCGTTGGAAATCAATCTAAACCGTTAAATCAAGTTTCAATTTTAAAATCAATCGTTGGATCCAAAATATAGTCTTTGGATGCTTTTAAAAAAACGAATGAAATTTGAACATTTGATGAAAAATAGGAACTGACCGATCGCCGACATCGGGGTCAATAAGTCAAAGGCACGTCAATATTTTTGAAAATATCGACGATATATCTTCGAATTCAAATTTTATCGACATATTCTAATAATATTTACTAATATATCTGGAGTATTTATCGATGCTTTTATCGAAAATTACAAATTTCACGCAGTCGCTGGTGTGTATACTTCTTTGATATTTCACAAATATCAACGATTTTCCCGATATTATACTAATTTTTATATCAATCGATTATTGTTTAGCAATATCATATCGATACCGACCGATACTCGATATAGTAGTCGATATTAACGATCTTTTGTTCCTTAGATTAAACTAATAAGAGCATTTCCAATAGCATCTAAAAATCAAGATCTAAAGCTGCATTTTCTGCTTCTCTCAAAAGTCACTTTTTGAGATTAGCTAAAAATTTAGCTGTATATTCCAAAGAAATAACATCTAAAGTTTTTATATATCCTAAATTGGTTCCTAATTTTACCATTTCTCTTTCTTAATAATTACATCATGTACTCTTCATTCATTTATATAACTCCATACACTATAAATGTTGTTGTTGAGGGCAAAATGGAATTTTCTATCCTTCAAACACTTATTGCTAATGAATAGTTTCTAGCAATATTTGGGCACTAACAATACTTTTGCTTCCATTATTGTTCCACTATTAAAGCTAATTTTTTTTAATTTAACATTTATATTTAGTTTTTTACTCCGCTGCAAGATGCTCTAATGCCTCTGCTCCCCAATTGAATCCATCGATCACCTTCATATTTTGCCCATAAATGCAGGCGATTTGGAACCCTATTAAATATTAATTGTGTGCAATCATGGAGAGTTGGTAAGAAATCTATAATAGAATCGCGTGTATCACGGGCAAAAGATTTCGTGTTAGTGAGAAAACAAACTTGTGGAATATTAAATGATAAAATTGTGAGTATTATATAAGTATACCATGATATGTGTGAAACTTAGAAAAGGGGCATTGATTCAGTAATTTTTTATGCTAATTTTATAAAATAGTTATTTTTTTCTCAGCTTTCGCACGTGAAGATCCTCTTATTTTTGAGGGATTTACCAATACTTTCGATGCTATTATTTCTATATATTTTGTTTTTTTTAATGACATATCACTTGACTACATTATTATTATTTTTTTGTGCGTAATTGTCTAATCATTCAACTACTTATTTATTTATTATTTTGGATTGGTGTTACCTGCCACCTAATTATTTATTTTATTAATATTGTTATTTATCATTTTTTCAAAGTGATAGAAAAAGAAACTTTCTTTAGTTTTTGTTTATCTCTATGTATCTGGTTTGTCTAGAACTGGTACGATAGTGGAAAGGGCAAGTAAAATGCATGTAGTTATGCTTCCATGGTCGGCTTTCGGCCATATCATTCCGTTTTTTCAGCTCTCGGTCGCCATAGCTAAAGCAGAACTGGAGTTTCACTGATATCTACTCCAAGAAACATACAGAGACTCCCTAGGTCTCCACCAAATTTGTCATCTCTGATAAAGTTGGTGGAAAGCAGGAATCCGAGTTTCACTGATATCTACTTCAAGAAACATACAGAGACTCCCTAGGTCTCCACCAAATTTGTCATCTCTGATAAAGTTGGTGGAACTTCCCTTTCCGACCAGTGTTTAAAATATCGGAAATATCGGCCGATATTTCGTCGATATTCGTGTGTCGATTAATATCGACACGATATATCCCTTCGATAATGGTTCAACGGAAATTTCGGAATTTTTTTTGCAATCATCAACGATATTTTGCCATTGTTAATGGAACAGTCACATATCGGGTCACTATTCATAACTCCATAAAATATGTTACCTCCGATCATGCATTTGCTTGAATGTGTGTTTACTTTGGAACATTGCATTGCACTTAGGTGGCGAAAATCACTTAGTATGATTCTCCTAATCGGGAAGCTTTAACTCACCCCGGCCGGGACCCCTTTACAAAGTACGTGGAGCGCAAGGAGGAGACGGCAGTGTTCGGCCCCAGAGGCCGAAAGTGCTGTGAAGAAAGTCGAAATGTGCTTTGAGCCGATGTTTACATATATTAGAACTCTTTTGGGTTTAATACATGTATCGCTTAAGAGTGAAAATATTGTAACTCTCAGAATCTATGGGATATATAGTCAGATCATAGCTCGGTATGTGCATATTTGAAAGTATTGTTTAATGGGCCCAAGTGGCCGTATTACTCATGTGATTGATATATTGGATATATATCAGATATGTTGGATTGTTCGGGGATGTGATATGCAGTGTTTTAGACTGCAGATTCTTTGTACAAAGGAGACTCTCGCCCGATTTTCATGAAGGCTGCACCCGACATCCACTTGTATTCATACCGACAAGGTGAATAATGTATTCCTGAAATGGGGCATCACAAATTGCTAATTATTTAAAGAAGGAATTTGAGATGAAAGATCTAGGTAAGACTAGAGGCCGCTTTGGCTCAAGCAGACGAGTATTTCTCAAATGACATTTTTGTCCAAAAATCAACATACACTGAAAAAGTCATGAAGCGCTTTTACATGGACAAAGCCCATCCCCTTAACTCCCCTATGGTTGTAAGTTCCTTAAAATGGATAAAGACCCATTTCGTCCTAAAGAAGAGAATGAGAAACTCGTCCGTATACCATGCTTATGCAATCGAGCACTAATGTATCTTGCAAATTGTACAAGGCCGCATAGCCTTTTCATGAACTTCGCTTGCAAGATATAGCTACCGCCTACTCTAGGCATTGGAACTGAGTAAAACATTTTATCGGTATACCTTCGTGGAACAAGTGATATAGGCTCTTTATTCCAAAGTACCAAAACTGTAATTACTGGTTATACCGATGCAGATACCTTCTGATCCCCATATTCATCACAATCGTGATATGTATTTACTGCGGGCGACATCGCTGTCTCTTAGAGATCTGTTAAGCAAACCATGGTGGCAACCTCCTCCAATCATTCAGAGCTATTAGTAATACATGAGGCAAGCAAGGAGTGCATGTGGTTAAGATCCATGATTCAACATATTCGTGACTCTAAAGTGGTCTTTTCTCCTATTTCAAACACAAAGAACATCATTATATGAAGATAATACTCGCTGTATTGCACACAACTCAAAGGCGGATACATCAAAGGAGACCGGACCAAGCATATTTCTCCAAAGTTCTTTCACACGCATGAGCTTCAAAACAATGGTGAGATTGATATATAACAAATCAGGTCTAGTGATAATCTTGCAGATTTATTCACTAAGGGCATTACTCACGCGACCTTCTCAAGAAATTTTTACGCCTAAATTAGAATGAGGAGGCTCAAAGATCTCAAATTGAGATATTACGATTATCGTGGGAGTCTCAATACTCAAGGTGTAATCGTACTCTTTTTCCTTCACTCGTGCCATTCAATCTATTTTCCTAAGTAGCGCTTTAACGATAAGAAGCTTATACTTTCAAAGCTATTACGTACTCTTTCCTTCACAGTTTTTGTCCCACGTTTTCCCAAGAAGGTTTTATCGAGGCATGTTCTTCGATATTACAGCCATTCGCTTTAAGCTGCTATAAATATTTTAATTAATGACTGGTCATTATGAAAGGTCCTTTGGTTTTCTCACTGTAACCTCGACCTTCATTATAAGCCTATAACAGCCTTTATCAAGAGACATGTAGACGATCCTAAGTTTTCTTCTCCATCTCCTTCTCTTTATTTTATTTTTATTACAACAGTTTTTTTTTTTTAAAAAAACAATCTTGTGTTTGATGTTGAAAATTTTATCTAACTTTTGACTTTACTTCTCTCTCAAGCATCAATCTCCATCAAGTCTCTTCCACTTCTAGTCACCCATATGGCCTTATCTTCTTCCCCTATTTCGTCTCTTCCACTTTCGGTCACCCTTATCTTCTTCTTCTCCTATTTCATATCAAGACTTTAATATTTCTAAAATCTTCTTTATCGGCCTTATCTTTTTTATCGGCATTTTCTTCATGTAAACAACTAACAAGATCTTTTCAGCCTTTTCTTCTGGTAAGTTCCCATAATTTTCAAAAATGTATTATTTTGTCTATTTATTAATTTTCAAAAATGTATTATTTTACCTATTTACTCTTGTCAAATTGTCATTTTATTTACTCTTCTTAATATGATATAATTCTTATAATTGTATTTTTAATTTTTATATGGATGAAATTCAATCTACGAATTTTAAAACTCCAACAACAACAATATCTTCTATACCAACTGAAGCATATAATGGTTAATTTGCTTGTCATAAAATTAACATTTGGCTACCCACTATTCCATAACCCAACCCAACCCGACACATTATTGGGTTGGGCTGATTGGAATGCTACGAGCCACGGCCGGACGGTGCAGCTCGATCAACTCGACTCGTCGTATCGGTTATTATTTGTCCTCCAACCCAACCCATGTACACCCTAACCACAAGGATCAAAATATCTGGTGAAACACTGATATATCGGTAATCGGATTTTTACGGAAATATTGGAAATACCTATGAATATCGTGATATTTTTACAAAAATATCGGTTATTAAATTTTTTCATATTTTAATTATATAGATTATGAGAAATGATTCGTATCTTAATTAAGGTAGATTAAAATCAAATGGATTAGTAATTATTAAATTAAATATGTTATATTTAATATATTATTTATATATTATGTTAAAGAGATATTATTTATTTGTTTTTGTTATTATTATAAATATTATGTAGATAATGAGAGATTCAAAATATTATATATTATAATTTTAAATTTTTTAAATGATATTATTTTATTTCTTTCCTTTTCAAATTAATATTTGATTTAAAAAAATATTATAAGTTATAATAAAATAAAAATAAAAATATTATAGCGATTACGAACAAATAAATAATAAAAGAATATAAAAAAAAAGTTTGTACCATATGGGACAAGCGCAATCACCTACTTATAGTTGGGAGGTCACTCTCCAAAGATTTTCGGACGCTCCAAACCTTCAAAAGTAATTTTTTTATATTTTCGAGTCAAGAAAATTTCAAAAAATATCATATTTTTCGCTATATTATTTAGAGAGCCGAAATGAGAGAGACACGCGCAGAGCAGAGTAGAGAGAGTGTGAGAGAGACAGTGGACCCACCGCGCGCGCACCTAGCCAACCGGGCTTGGTCAATGCACCAAACACTTAATTATTTTTCCCAAAATACACTTTTTTTAATTCTCGCAGCCTTTGTTTCGGCTCTATTTTTTAATTTCTTTCCCCTTAGTGACCTAAAATATAATTTACTCCAAATTTCGGGAAAATCGGATTTTTTTCGGGACAATATCGGATTTTTCCGATTTTTCGCCGAAAAATCAGCGATTTTTTCCGATTTTTTACCGATTTTTTTTCTTCCGGTTTTTTTTTATTAAAATCGCTCTTACGCCGCTCGAAAATCGACATTTTTCAACATAAATCGGCCGAAAAATCTGATTTTTTGTTCATTGCCTCTAACTAAAAGAATGATTTTTTTTCATTATAGTATATAATATATGGTTGTTTGTACTCAAATTTAATTTGGCCTAATCCAATGTTTATTTAGGTCTGAATCCAAGCCCAAGATTAAAAATCCAAGTGAAATAAGACTAAACCAGTTTAAAGTCCAGTGCAAAAAAGTCGTTATTAGAGATTTTTTCTAGATGATGATAAATAGAGAAACTAAGCAAATTCCTTCCCAATGGTATTTCGTGGGCAGTTACTTGAGGTGGTGGAGCAACTCTTCCTAATGTAGACATGGGCAGTTACTTGGGGTGGTGGAGAAAACTTGGGGAGCAAGCCTCCCTAATAGAGAAATGGACAATTACTTGATGAGGTTAGGAGAGTGCAGAAAATGTAGGACTTGGATAGTTATTCAATGACTCCTATAAAATGAGGGAGCTCACTTATAAGGACTAACAACCGATCAATTAACAACAATGAATAACTTATAACAGTTTAGTCATTCAAGTAGAATTTTTCAAACTTCTTTTATTAATGCAGCACTTTGTCATTTCAGTTTTTTCCTATTGAAATACAATAATTTCTCAAGCAATTTCCACACTAATTCCTTAATTTCAGTTTTTCTAATAAAATACATAAATTCCTTCAACTTTCATTTTATTTTCTTCAATTTATTTATTGTGAGATTTTTACTTAGATTCTAGTAAACTGTTAAGGAAACCATGTAACCTATTTTCGTCTAATTAGAAGTTTGATTTTTGATACAGTATTAGTTTGAAAACACTTTAATTTTATAGCATACTCATGCACCATTATAATTGTCATTATGTATGTTGAAGTGACATTTACAAAAAGCACCAACAATGGTTTTTAACTTAATTGAAATCAAATTAGGATAAACTTTTTTGCTTCTTTCATTATCCTAATTTTTTCTACACAAAAAAACTAACTTCTCACAAACTATAGAATGACTATCATTTATTGTAGTAGAAAATAAATGATTTTGTTTTATCCCTAGTATAAAATTCTGGTAGATGAACTATCAATTGGGATTTATTGTTTTATCCTTGGTAGGGTTCAGTCATAGAATGTACAGTGTTGTTTTGTAGCCATTTACATATAATTGATCAAGAATTGAATAGGAGGCTGAAAGTATCCCCTAAAAAACTAAAATTTGAAAACTTAACCCTTCAACACTCTTGGAAATGCGAAAAAAAAATTTTGAGTGGCTTGTGGCTTAGTATAACGGTATGTGATGTGAGATGTTGGGGTGTGGGAGAGTGAGGAAGGGATTGGAGTTATGAGGTTTTTAATTTTTAATTTTTGTTTTATAATACATTGTAGGACTTTGTTGAGGATTCGACCCACTTTCTCAGTATGTCCTTCCCACTTTTTTAACCATTCGAGCTATGTTCCTTCCACTCTTTTATCACTTGAGGCAGATTAAAAGGCTATAAGCATTTTTGTGTCCTTAAAATATATAATTTATCCCGAATTTGGATGATTTGATGAGCTGTTTAATTATAAAATGATGATGGATTAAATGACCTTTTAAAAACTTAATTTTTAAAATCTGACCCTTCATTAATTTTTAATCAGATTTTAAAATATCATTCTTTTGTTTTTGAAAAGAAAAAAAGAAGTTATTCTTGTTTTCTTGCAAACACCTTTTCAAGTAGGTGTTGCTAAAAATTCATCGGATTAGATGAATATGGTGTACCGTCCGTGTACTTCTCTTCTCTGTTCTCTCAGCTTCCGCACGTGCCTTCCTTGGGCCTCCTTGTTCGCATGTGAATGATCCAATTGGCTTATTTGTTGAATTGCATTGTTAATCAATTATGTTTAATTTGATCGTGAAAAATATAAAAAGAAATTCAAATATAATCAAAATTCTCCAAAATTTTATAGATTTTTTAAATTACCTGGCCATAATATAATAGAGAACATGTTAAACGAGTTTGAATAAATATAAAAAATTAGTTTATTAAGTTTAAACTAAGAATCAAAATATCGGTAATCACGGATATATCGGTACTTGGATTTTATTGATGAATCGAAAAATCGGTAAAATATCAGTAGATATTTTAACAAAAATATCCTTAAAGCGAAAATTAACAAAAATACTTTGAAATTTATGGAAATACTTTGTTAAACTAAAAAAAAGACATAAATAAACAAATATACAATTGTTGAATACGATATTCATTATAATTTATCGAGAAATTACATTACACAAGCCTTTTAAACCAAAATAAAGACCGACGCTGCCTCCATTACATTATTTTCTTCCTTCACGAAGAGATCTCATCTTGTTGAAGATACATTCAAACCAAGATCTTTAAAATATCGGGTATAAATCACAAAGTTAAAAATACCTGGTGAGTCAAATGGTGCTCGAATGCGAATTCGACGAAATTTTGTAAAAGAAATTGTATAATTTTAGGGGTATTTATAAAATTTTTTGGAGTCAAAATAGTTATTGGATTGTCAAAAAACCATTGTGATTTAATTATAATCGTTGGATTTGATTTTGGTTAAGATCTAACCGTTGGATCGTCATATATTCGTTGGAAATCAATCTAAACTGTTAAATCAAGTTTCAAATTTAAAATCAACTGTTAGATCCAAAATATAGTATTTGGATGCTTTTAAAAAATCGAATGATATTTGAACATTTGGATGAAAACAGAAACTAATCTGGGTCGTCAGATTGTTGGTCAAGAAGTTAAAAGCACATCGATATTTTGAAAATATCGACGATATATCTCCGATATTTTCGAAATTTTATCGATATATCTCTAATATTTACTAATATATCTTTGATATTTATCGATATTTTATCAAAAATTACAGTCCACACAAGCGTGAGGTATACTTTTGATATTTCAACGAAATATCGACATTTTTCGATATTTCGTCGAAATATTAGCGATTTTTCCGATATTATATTGATTTTCATATCAATAGATTATCGTTTTGCAATATCATATCGATACCGACCGATATCTGATATAGTAGTCGATATTAACGATCTTTTGTTCCTTGGATTAAACTAATAATGCCCCTGTTCCCTCCAATTGAATCCATCAATCACCTTCATATTTTGCCCATAAATGCAGGCGATTTGGAACCCTATTAAATATTAATTCACCCTTAAATATTAATTGTGTGCAATCATGGAGAGTTGGTAAGAAATCTATAATAGAATCGCGTGAATCACGGGCAAAAGATTTCGTGTTAGTGAGAAAACAAACTTGTGGAATATTAAATGATAAAATTGTGAGTATTATATAAGTATACCATGATATGTGTGAAACTTAGAAAAGGGGCATTGATTCAGTAATATTTTATGCTAATTTTATAAAATAGTTATTTTTTTCTCAGCTTTCGCACGTGAAGATCCTCTTATTTTTGAGGGATTTACCAATACTTTCGATGCTGTTATTTCTATATATTTTGTTTTTTTAATGACGTAGTCACTTGACTACATTATTATTTTTTTTTTGTGCGTAATTGGTTCAATCATTCAACTACTTATTTATTTATTATTTTGGATTGGTAAGCACTAAGCCACCCAATTATTTATTTTATTATTGTTATTTTATTAATATTGTTATTTATCATTTTTTCAAAGTGATCGAAAAAGAAACTCTGTTTAGTTTTTGTTTATCTCTATGTATCTGGTTTGTCTAGAACTGGTACGATAGTGGAAAGGGCAAGTAAAATGCATGTAGTTATGCTTCCATGGTCGGCTTTCGGCCATATTATTCCGTTTTTTCAGCTCTCGGTCGCCATAGCTAAAGCAGGAATCCGAGTTTCACTGATATCTACTCCAAGAAACATACAGAGACTCCCTAGGTCTCCACCAAATTTGTCATCTCTGATAAAGTTGGTGGAACTTCCCTTTCCGATAATGGAGGATGAGAGCATCTTGCCTGAAGGCGCTGAGGCTACCGTCGACATACCCTTCGAGAAAATTCAGTACTTAAAGGTTGCTTTTGATCTCCTTCAACAACCCTTCAAGCAGTATGTTGCCGACACTTCACCGGATTTGATAATCGTCGATTTCTTCCCTCATTGGGTAATTGAAATTTCTGAGGAATATGGTGTACCGTTCGTGTACTTCTCTGTTTTCTCGGCTTCCGCACATGCCTTCTTGGGCCTCCCTTATTCTTCTGTCGGAGATGGCCGAATGAGAGTTCGGCCATCGCCGGAGAGTATGACATCACCGCCAGAATGGGTCACGTTTCCATCTTCGGTGGCTCTTAAGACCTTTGAGGCAAAAGCCATGTATTCCATGTTCAGTACTAATAATGCTTTTGACTAAGTGTTGCTGGAAAGGTTAGCCAAGATCATGAATCATGTCAAGCTATGGTTGTGCGTAGTTGCATGGAGTATGAAGGTGAATACCTGAATTTACTCGGAAATTTGATGGGCAAGCCGGTGATTCCGGTGGGTTTACTCCCGCCGGAAAATCCAGCAGAAGGAACAGAAATCCAAATCCCCGGTGGGTCATGGGTGGAGAACTTCAAATGGTTAAATAACCAAAAGCCAAATTCAGTTGTGTTTGTTGGGTTTGGGAGCGAGTGTAAGTTGACAAAAGATCAAGTTCATGAGATAGCTTATGGGTTAGAGCAATCAGAATTGCCGTTTCTATGGGCGCTCAGAAAACCCGACTGGGCCGTCGAAGATGACGATGCCCTACCTTCCGGTTTCAGTGACCGAACCTCCGGCAGAGGGATCGTCTGTTTAGGGTGGGGCCCACAAATGGAGATTCTAGCACACCCATCAATTGGAGGTTCGTTGTTTCATTCTGGGTGGGGTTCGGTGATAGAAACCCTTCAATTTGGGCACTGCCTTGTGGTTCTGCCATTCATTATTGATCAGGGTTTGAATGCAAGGTTGTTGGTGGAGAAGGGTTTGGCTGTGGAAATAGAGAGAGGAGAAGACGGATCATTTAGGAAGGAGGACATATCCAAGTCTTTGAGACTTGCCATGCTGTCTGAGGAAGGAGAGAAGCTGAGGATGAGAGCTAGAGAGGCAGCTGCCATTTTTGGCGACCAGAAGCTCCACCAGGATCACTACATAGGAGCGTTTGTCGAGTATCTCAAAAATGGATTTACATAGCAGAAATGATATATATATACTTGCACTAGCATTAACTAATAACAGTAGTAGTTTTTTTTTTTTTTTTGGGAAAGTAAGGCTTTTATTAATAAGAACAATCCATCAATACAGCTAGGAAGGGAAAGGTACTATTAGATTACTATATGTCAAGTTAATTATATAATAAATTCTATTATTGTATATGACAATTGTATATTTTCCTTTCTTAGGTTTATATAGCCTAGCCTATATAAGACCGCATCTTGTACATGTACTTTACGGTTTATAATATATAAAGATTCAAGTATTTATTTATGGTATCAAAGCAGGTTCTTTGAATTTTTTCTTCCGCTGCCTCACTCGCCTGCGACACCGCATTACAACCATCGTATAGCTTATTTTTCTGACGAACACCACCGTTTGTCTCTTATTTCTACTTCCTTTACAAATTTTAAACCCTGTGCTTTCTGCTGCGCTCATTCGTGAGTGTGATCTTATCAACAAATTGGCCCTTGTTCATAGTGAGCATAAACCAATTCACTAAGGCTAGACCGGCAGAACCTGTCAGGTTGAATTGTCGATTGTTAATTTGAAATGAAAGATCTCACTCTCTTAATTACTTTCGTGGTCTAGGAAGTTTCTTCTTCTGCAGATGGTTATTATCTTACTCAGGCCAAATATACTTTCGATTTGATTTCTCGAGCCAGTATCACTGATAGCAAGATAGTCGACACACCTATTGAGTATAACTGTCGCCTCAATTATCATGACGACGAATCATTATCTGATGCTACTCTCTACAGACAACTTGTTGGGAGTCTAATCTATCTCACTGTCACTTGCCCTAATATTTCCTATACAGTTCATGTAGTCAATCAGTTTATGGATGCCCTTAGATCTCCTCATTATGTTGTTGTTCTCGTGGATTCGAGAAATAAAGGCACCATATTTAATCGCTTCGTGACGTAGTTTGAATAAGTTAGAAGTTGTTATTCACGTCAGATCCTTTACCACTGGGCCTCACAAGCTATTCATAAGTTAGTTGATAATAAGACACGTCTTTAGACTGATCCAATTTCTATCCAGACCATGGTTCTTGCTACTCCAACCGCTGTTCCGTAGACTACTACTTATGTTTTTCCCTCTGTCAGTTCATCTACCTATATTTCCAAAGGCAAAGGGAATAATGTCAGACGACATAACAATAATAAGTCACTTCTTATCTGCAGTTTTTGTAAGCAAAGGTCATTCCGTTGAAACCTGTTACACTCGCCGCATTCTTCCGAACACCGCCGAAGCCACCCGCCACTAACAGCCTATGGACTCTCATTCCAACTCTGATCCTGCCTCATCTCTCTCTATAGAAGATCTACTGGATATGGTTAATCATGTTCATCTTCCATTTTCTAGTGCATCCAACAATGCTTTTTCTACGATATCAAGTACTTCTCCTACGTGATTCTTGATTCTGCTTGTTGCAATCATTTGACTTATTCTCTTGATGTTGTCTCTTCACACACTTCTACTTCTCTCCCTTCCATATACCTGAAATGGTCTTCGGCGCATGTTTCTCATCTTGGTAATGTCTCTACACCATCCTTGTTTGTTTCCAATGTTAACCAGATTCTCAACTCACTCATAATCTTCTATTTGTTGGGCAACTCACTGAATTTGGTTTTTCTCTAACCTTTTCTTTTACTGGTGTGGTTGTACAAGATTCTTAGACTCGATGAGTCATGGGACCGCCCATAAGGCCTGGTTGTTTGAGCTCATATTTCTTCATCTACGCTCCTCAGTCTCTCCGTCTCGCCCTCGTGATAGAGTACCTCCTCTCTTGCTTTATGGCATTCCTCGCTGTCATGCATCTATCTCTAGGGTTAAACGACTAGTTTCTAAGGGTTTGTTAGGTTCTGTTTCAAATAAGAGTTTTGATTGTATGCCTTGTCAATTTGGCAAAAAAACTGCTTTACCATTTAATAACAGTGTTTCTCATGCTTTCTCTCCCTTTGATCTTATTCATTCTGATGTATGGGGTCCCTCTCCCATTACTACTCCGGGTGGGTCACGTTATTTTGTTATTTTTGTGGATGATTTTTCTAGATATACTTGATTTATTCCTCTTTAAAATCGCTCGGAGCTTTCAAATATTTGACTTTACCAAATGGTTTAAACACTCCGCTTAAACCTATCAAAGTTTTCGCCTGTGACGACAATGCCCAAGAATATCAAGCCCATGAATTTACCTATCTTACATCAATTTGGTACCGTTCCTCATTCCTCTTATGTCGGCAGATCGGCGCAAACTCGCCATATTCTTGATGTCAGTTTCGTGCAAACACTGAGGTCACTTTTACTCCTATTTAGTTTTGGGGGGAAGTTGCTCTTACTGCCTTGTACACCATTAATCGGTATCCTATATTTTCCTTTCTTAGGTTTGTATAGCCTAACCTATACAAGGCGTCATCTTATACATGTAATTTATAGTTTATATTATATAAAAACCCAAGTCTTTCTTCAATAAGCATGGATAATATCAGAATTGAGAAAAAGCTCAAAAACAATGACATTACAACGAGAAGAGAAGACGAACAAAAAACCTGTTGGCTCTCTTGACGGCGTAGGAGATCTCAGAAACAAGAAGGGATTTCGCATACGGATTGTCGACGGAGATCTTAGCGTTCAAGGTGACGCCGTCGCGGCTGACGTCTTTGATGGCGACGCCGATGATCTTCGCCGCCAGCTTCTTTATCCTCACCACCTTCTCCAGCAAAAACTTATTCGCCATATCCAACACGGCGGCGCAACCTCCTCCACGCATCCTGGAATTGATATAATTAAGAATTGCAGACAGACGCTGAGAGATGGGAATGGCAGAGAAGACGACCGACACAGCCTGGGTTAATAAGAGCCAGTACATGGGATAGGTACCACTCCTGTAGACTTGACAAAGAATGGGTCGCCTGTGCTAGTACATGGGAACTTCGTTCGCATAGCTCCTAATGAATCTGATATGCACTTATTTAAAGGAACTAAGAAGGCGCTTACCAACATCAATTATTAAGTGAAATAGGGATATCTTGAATGTATCTTTCAAAGCTTCCACTAGTTGTATTAAATTAGTTTCAATGATGCACCTGTTGGCCTGTCTCACCTTGATCGAGCCACGATAAAGCTTCCTTAAAACTCAGGGCATTTGCTTCCCTAGTTAGAAAAGCCCGTGATGCTAGTCATTCTAACCATGATCATAGTAAATCTGTTAGAAGTCCTGAACAATGCAGCTCTGCCTCAATTTTTCCTTGGCTCTGAAAGGTAGCAACGTCCAGGTTTGCCTTCACCTAACCTGTAGATGAATTAGTCCATGCTACATCACCCTCGTGGGACAAAATCCACCCCGGGGTAGTATCGAAGCCTTTTTGCTAGGCCGAGGACCATTGATACAGCATGACCAACTGCATTACTCAAATTGTTTGAGCGGTGGTGGAGTGTCGATCCCATACTAGCTTGTTTCGGTACCACAGTTGCCAACAATGAGAACAGAGCATAGTTATCCATTGAAGGAAGACAGGGAAGTAGTTGACCTAGTCCAGCATAGGACATCCTAGGTGAGGGACGTGGAGCCATGAGATCCCCTAGCTGGCTCTTGCAAACGGACATTTATATAGAATATGGATAGTTGTTTCCTCTGCACTCTGGCATAAACACAAAGAGGGCTAATATTTTATCTGTTGGTAGTTTTGCCATTGGAAGGCAATTTGCTATGGTTCTCCACATGGAGTTTTGCTCCTTGGGTGGTACTTTCAACTTCCAGATTTTTTGCCAAACCTGAGGTGCCAATACTGGAGATTCTCCTTGCCAGGCTCTATAACAACTTTTGACTTAAAAGTTTCCCCTTTATCATACATCCAATACCATGAGTCCTCTGTGGGGATGGTTGATAGGGGAATTCTTAGAATAAGTTCCCTATCCCCGGTGTGGGTATTAGGTCTAGAGCCAATTCTACCATTCACCATGCCCAAACACAAGCCCAAACACCTTTACTCAAGCAGCTGCACTAAGTAGCGTTGTGTCCATATCACTTTCCAAATTGGCCGTGGATACAATGCATAGACTTATCTTCCTAGCCAGAACCATCTCTAAACCACGCTAATAATTATCCGATCGATCTCTCGCCTAAAGACGCCTCCCCCCACACACACATGACCGCTGGGAGGTGGTCAAACACTTGTGGCACAAGTCAGAGCCAACTGCCATCAAAAGCCAAGAATGTGTCATGCATACGGAAGAACGCCCCTCTTTCTCTCTTCCGTTTAGGAAGGAAATCACCAACAATGAAGGTACGACATTCTTCACGAAAAACTCACCTTTCACTCTTCGATCTCTGCACCCAACTTAGGCATCGAGAGGTGCATAGCGCACCACCGTAGCTTTCGCTTGTTTTCGGCAGTATATGCTCGCAGTTAATGCTCCAACGATCCAGTGACTCAGAAAATTCAGGAGACTACAATTGGCGCCGTCTGTAGGAACGACCAAGCAAGAAGCTCATCAGCGATTTGCAAGGGCTTGGCTACATCCGTTTTCAAGTGATCTCCCATCCCCCGAAGCTTTGGTAGTTCATGATCATTCCACCGGATCGTTGGGTTTTGTTACCGTGACCAGCAACCCAGTGAATCAATCCCTAGAAGACCAGTTCCTTCGTTGACGTCAGGAATGGAGGCAAAGCAAGAGGAACAACCCAGACAGATGGACGAGTTGCAGAGCCGTGCTGACCATCTACAGTAAGAAAACAACCGCCTACAGGCTCGTCTGGAAGGCGAATGGGTAAAAAATGCAGGAGGGAGTAGCCACCTTGCACCCTCGGTTAAACAAAATAAAGGCAAGGAGCCTATCCGGCCAGACGACAACTACACTGCAGCGGATGACGAGTTATCTTTCGGTAGCTCCCCGTTTCCAGATCTACCACTTCCAAAAGACAATGTAGAGGTCGAGTCAAGGAAGAGGCCCCCACGTAATTCCAGTCGGTCCGTCAATGGCATGCCTTGTTAGGTGCGAAGAGAATTCAGCAGAGAAAGGAGGCAGCCCGAGCACGCCCCTGAAAACATACCCGTGTGGCAAAGGGGTGCAGCACCATCACTTCCGTTCGGGTATCCCACCTTTGGAGTTACACCAACCCCTTATATGCCTGCACCTACTACTGTTCAGGGGCCTGATGACATGATGGCATCCCCACTAGGTCAACACATCTTGAGTTATGAGCCTCCCCGCGGCTGCCATACCGCTGTTTGCCATGTATGATGGCTCCTCTGACCCATACGACCATATGTTGCACTTCAACCAAGCGATAATTCTGAGCGTGGGAAATGACCGTCTTCTGTGCAAAGTGTTCCCAACCAGCCTGAAGGGACCCACCCTGTCCTGGTTCCATAAACTCCCGAGGGGATCCATCAACTTGTTTAGTGAGTTATGGGCTGCATTCGTTTCCTAGTACTTATGTTCAGTCCGAAAAAAGGGAAACATTAGTTTGCTACATACCATTGTTAAGCAGGAGGATGAATCTATTCGGGATTTCACCAGAAGATTTGGACGAGTCGTCCAACAAATCGATGCATATAGCATGGATGCGGTCCTCAAAAATTTTTGACGAAGCTTTGGGTCAACTACACCGTTCTTCCAAACACTATCTCTGGATCTGCATGCGACGATGGAAGAACTATACAGACCTGCTGACAAATACTCTACACTGGAAGACAATATCCGGGCAGTCTCCCAAATAGTAATGATTACCGCCCAAAATAACAAGCCGACAACAAAGGGGCAGCCCGAGCAGAAAGGGAGCCATAGTAAGAACCAGAAGCACTCTCGAGAGCAGTCAGAGAGGAAGAGGGAACCTCCCCAGTTCACCCCTCTGAACATCTCCTACGAAAGGCTTCTCCCTCTCATTCGGGACCACCTTGACTTTAAATAGCATGCACCAATTCAGTCGGATCCCGAGAAGCGCAATCGATCTCTAAGGTGCGATTATAACAGGGACCACGGGCATGAAACTAACCGATGATGAACCCTGAAGTTCCTAGTGGAGGAACTAATCCGGGGCCGGCCAATCTAGAAGATATATCTCAGGAGCCGGCCAGAGAGCCAAACCACTCCGAAGAAGCAAAGAATAACCGCTAGCTCGTGAGCCCCGCTCGAACCCCGGCCCACCATCAATTATATTAGGCACAATCGATGACCAGCCTAATCAAGAACAGAGGAGAAACCTAAGCACGAGCTACTACGCTCGGTTAATCTGCAACACCATCAATACCCCGGCAAAGAAGAAAGCACATACCGGGTTGATCGACCCCATATCCTTTTCCATCGAATTCGGCCCGCAGTCATCACTCCACACCACGATGCACTTGTGCTTACTTTGTGCATTAACAATTTTGATGTACACAGAGTGCTTGTTGACCTTGGCAGCGCGGCCGACTTGTTACAGCTTCGAACCTTCAGGCAAATGAAAGTTCCACTTGACAAGCTCAGTTCGGCTGGCAGAATTTTATCCGAATTTAATGGGGCAACCATGATAACCATGGGTGATATTACTCTCCCCGTCAAGGCTGGGCCGGTTATTCAGCAAGTCTTATTTTCATTTGTCGAAGACTTGGGGTCATACAATGCCATCCTCGTCGAACTCGGGCGTACGCCATGAAAGCAAGACTTCAACCTACCATCAAACAATTAACCGCTTATTCAACCGCTTCCGGGACAAACACCTCCCCGAGCACCCACCAGCGTACCGTCAAGCAGCATCGCCTGCCTGTACAAGAGCGTGAGAAAGGTGAAAGCTCCAACAATCCGACCTCTAAGACCCAACTTGTGAAGCCCCAAATCCCAAGGTGTCCCGTTGACCACCATCAACCCGCGGAAAACCTATGTCTCATATCATGAGACCCATACATGAGTAAAAATGGCCACTTGGGCCCATATATCAATACTCACCAAAATCTAACCAACTATATTACAATAGTTCAAGAGAGTTATTACATCACTCTTAATATAACATGTTTTAATTGCAATAATTCATACATGTTCTACAAAAATGTAATCAAAGCCACATGTCGGCTTTCTTCTCAAAAGCGGCCTCTAATGAGCCCCGTCTTCCTAAACACTTCTTGTACCTGAAATAATGATCCCTCGACAGGGTGAGCAATGCCCAGTAGTGAAATTATCCTACATGGTTACTCCCCACCTAAGTGCATATGCAATGATTCAACACAAACACATTCAAGTAAATACATGATTTTACTTGAATGTCTACATGATATGGATGAGAATGTGACTCACCCTTTCCCACTTCTCGAGCCCTCACTGACTCCCTCATGCATGCCTAAGCCAAGAGTGAGAAAAATACTGTTTTCAAAACAAAAGGTTTTTTTGTTCTCGAAAACACACTACCGAGTTTCGGTAAAATCTATTGGGCAACCCTCCTATGACGCCCCAAAACCCGGGGGTCCGTTGATAACCCGTCAACCCGCGGAATACTCGTGAATGTCAGGTAACCCGACACTACTCACAAAAATAGGGCAGAGTCTCCTTTGTACGGGGAGCTCTACCCAAGGTACATATCCTGTCCCAACGACCACACAGGGTCCACATATGAATAAAATGAGTAAAAATGGCCACTTGGGCCCCTGCATCAATACTCACAATAAACATATCCCAACCAAATACATATATCTCATATGGTTCAAGAGTTAATAATTTACTCTTATACAACATATATTAAAAGTTTAAAACATTCTAATACATGTATCAAACTAAAACCCTAAAGCCAACCCGCTTTCAAATCGGCTCTATGATGAGCCGCTCTCGCTAAGGCCCTCAGACTAAATAATATATTCTATTGTGGTGAGCTAATGCCTGAAAGAAGTGGACCACCCTAAATGGGCTACTTCCCACCTAAGTGCATATGCAATGATTCAATAAACACACATTCAAGCAAATTCATGATCCTACTTGAATGTCTAAATGACTCAACTTGATGTCCCCGAGTCCTCACCGACTCTCACATTTGCCTAAGCCACGTATGAGAAAAATATTACTTTAAAACAAAACTCATTTGTTCTTTAAAATACACTACCGAACGTCGCAGAAAATACGACTACCCTCGAGATGATCGTGGTCGAGAACCTTCCAAACAATACTGGTTCCGACGTGTAATCGTAGGACCATCTCCCAACACCATTCTCCCAAAATCATCATGTGAAATCTTTCGCAACCATTTTCATTTTTCGTGAATCATGCCATGTCATGCACACACACCTACTAGTTACCCCTGCATATGAAATGCATGATGCCATTTTAACACACCACAACACATGCTAATATATAAAACATGTATATATATTAACATACAAGCACATAAAACATGTTATGCACATTCACCATCAATTACATTGAAAATTACTCCTCACATTCGGCTAATTGAACAAACACGAGCAATTCACTGGAATTAATTAACCAAACCCAATTTCTACAAATTATCTTATGAACACTATTCACGTGAACAAAGGAAACTTTCAAAGCCATCGTTTCACTACCAATCATCCAACATCTGTTCCACTTTGAGAACTCGAATTTCATAGCCATTTCCAGCCTCATACACACCACAATACAATTTATTTCATAATTTATGAAATAAATATTCAAAATTAGCTCTAACACAACTACTAGGGATCGGGTCTAAATGGGCTTCAAAAATTACAACAATTTGGTCCCAAATTTTGGAACCGATCAAGCGGCCCCTCACGGCCTCAAATCTCAACTCAATCATCCACAAAACACTTAAACAAAGTGTAACTTCAAGTAGGATATAACCTCTACCTCAAGGAGTTTGTCGAACTCCTAAAGCCGGAGCTCACGCTGCAGCCTCGGGCCGCTCTGTGAGTACTTTCCTTCTTGCCTCGTAAGAACTCCAAATCCGCTCGATCGCCTCGGATTTTAGAAGTCGCATTCACTCTCACCAGATTTCAAAACCTTAGCTACTACGCCTCTTTCTTTCACGTTTTGTCAGCTCCTAAGGTAGGAGATGACACTATTCCCTATTTCGCCTTATCATTTAAGATTTAAAGAATACTAATAATGTCCCTTAGCTCGATTCGACACGGGCACGATCTGCGATCTCTACTCATACAACTTATGTCACATGAGTACATGTTATAAGTGACTTTTGTCACATCACATTTCGTTTTATGACACTCGATACTCGGTGCCTTGAAAAACGCATGTACCCTCAACACCTGTCTCGACCGACGAAATTCGACGTGTTAGCTAGATTTCATGAGATCTATCTCCAACTGGAAACGATTTCACATCTCTAGATCTAGAAAATTCTCGATTTTTTCAAATTACGACTTTAAGTATTTTTCATAAAATTAGAATTTTCTAGGGTCTCACATTCTCCCCTCCTTAAAAAGAATTTTGTCCCGAAATTCCACGCACATACGCATCCAACCACGTGCATAAGTAACCTCACCCATCTCCAAGACTCGTGGCCTGCATGACAACCCTACTTAAGGTCCCAATTATCGACAACCCTACGGTCACTAACTCCCATCCATGTCAAGAATGACATCAACACCCACCATGAGCAGAATCACTGAGATCCTGACTCACAATCTCGACACATCTAACCAACTCTCACCCTACATCCTAGGGAAGAATTTCTCATCATCTCTCTAAAAGCCTCAACCTCTAAGCCCAAACCTATCACACAAGATGCAACAATGCTGAACATGATGCAAAAATAATTCATGTGTATAAAACGTATTCGCATGTCTCTATTGGATTTGTATGCCTCACCTCGACACGACTACAGACACGCCCTCGTCCGACATCCCGACCCCCGCGGCTCAGACCTGACTCGACCCATATTCCCGTCCCTCCGTCCATCTCGGCCGGAGGCGCCGATAAAGACTCGCGACCGAACCGGTTCCTCCGACCCCTTAGGGTGTGGTGGAATGAACCCGCACCCTCTCCCCGCTCTTATGGGCTAACTCGGACTGTACGCCCCAAAATCCTCGGGATCCTTGTCTGGAGTTTGATGAGCTTTAAAGTCATCTATTTTAGTCCATTTTTCTGTTGATTTTAATGTGTATGAATACTAAGATGCGTAAATATGAAGAAACTCACCAAATTTTTTATTTGCAAGAAGTACAAAAGAAAGAAGAAAATGCAGTGGAAAAATGCAAGAATCATGAGTAAAAAATGCGTAAAATAGCAGGCGTAAATGAAAAACAATCAAGCACTAATGTTGCAGTTTTGGGGTTTACACAGTCCAGTTATGAGGTCGCGACATCAGGAAAATTGAAGGAAATTTGATGCAGGTCGCGACAGGGATCACAAGATAGGCAGCTGAGGATTGAGCAGAAACAAAAGAAGTGATGTCGCGACAACATCGTAATGTCGCGACAAAGGTCGATGTCGCGACAAGGGATGGAGGTCGTGACAAGAGAATCGACTTGAAGCTATGACATGTGTGGAAGGATGAGCTGAGTTAATTGAAGCTGTTGTCGCGACAGGGGACTGAAGTCGTGACACCGAAAGCAACAAGTGAGGCCTCAAAAGACATAAGCTGATGTCGCTAAAAGAGATCGAGGTCGCGACAGATATCGCTTCGCTGAAAGTCAGAAAGAATCGAATCACTGCCGCGACGCTGAGATTAATGTCGCGACATCGTGTGAACCCTGTGATGAAGCTCTCCGTGAGACTAAAGCTGATGTCCGTGACAAGAGATCGATGTCGCGACATCACGGCGACTAGTTCAAAGCCGCAGAGCTATGAAGTGATGTTGCGACAAGCATGGATGTCGCGACATCAGAACGGTCAGCTTGAGACCTCGCGGAGTCATGAGCCGATGTCGCGACAAAGGGATTGATGTCACGACAACAAGAACCATCGGGCGAAAAACCGCAGAGCCATACATGATATCGCGACAAGAGATTGATGTCGCGACATCAAGTTTTTCAAATCAATGGAAGCTTGTAAGTTCTGTGACCGATGTCGCGACAACAAGAGCGAACTGCGCCTGAAAGATACAGCACATGATTCGAAGCATATGATCACGATGTCACGACAATAGTTGTTGTTGCGACATAATAAAATCTCGGGCTTGAAATTTACAAAATAAGAGCTTGTCACACAACAGATTGATGTCGACATCGTGAATACCAAATAAGGCTGCATTATCAACTCGAGGTCGCGACGCGGAGATTGATTTCTCGCGACATCGTGAATACCGCATGAAGGCTACGTAGAATATTGAACTCAACAGGTCGCACGAAGATAACGATTACGACATCGAGAGAATCTAATTGAAACCTGCAAAAGCATAAGCTGAGGTCGCGACGTGAGATCGAGGTCGCGACATCAAAAATCATCAGTTGAAACCTGCAAGGGCATGAAGTGATGTCGCGACAAGGGATTGATGTCGCGACATCAGGAACACAAGTTGAAGGCTGTAGAAGACTTAAGCTGATGTCGTGACGTGAGATCGATGTCGCGACATGGATGATGTCGCGACAAGGGAGTTGAAGTCGACTAACATTAATACGGGTCAACCCACTTGAAATCCACAAAGACTGCATCATGATTAAATCTAACCGAGAAATCCTGAGAATATCGCCAGCCTACCCAAATTTCATAAAGGTAGCTTGGCGCTTGCCAATGCATCAGAGGTCTAGGTAGGCTGAAGGCTCATTTTATTTTTTTTCTTTTAGTTTTCTTTTTTCTTTTCTTTTTCTTTTTCTTATCTCTCTTTCTTCAATGTCGATAGTTGTGAGATTAGGATTAGATTTATGTTTTAGTTGCTTTCTTTTCGAGTCTGAATGTTATGTTTTCTAGCGTGCTGAATGCGTAATTCTGCTCTTTCAAATTACTACCTGAATGTTTGAAGTCTCGACACTTCGAATTCGAATTTCCCGCCCATTTCATAGCTATTTTATGATCGTGAGGAATGCTGCAGGTGTAATTCAAGAATCAGGAACCCAAATGCCTATTAATGTGAATGCTATTGTCAGAAATTATCTTTCCTGTAGTGGTTCCCAGCAAATTGCGAATTTCAGTTTATGAATTTACTTTCTGTTATGGGTTTAACGTTTTGATCTGAATATTGGTTTCTTTATACCCGCTTTAAGAATTTGGTTTACTAAGCCTCGATTTCAAGGAGGTCCTCTGAGTGACACAGCAGAAGACATTCCCTGGGAAGGTGAATATTTCTCTTTGAAGATATATTAACCCTATTAGTGATCTATTGTTTGTAAGTTTACTTGGATAAATCCTTCTCACTTGAAATCAAGAATGAGCCGAACGAGTTATCAATTTAAACAAGCAAAGAGTTCACCTCACCCTGGAGAGCGAGGCCAATCCCGTGTTAGCTGAGATCTAATCAAGGAGAGGGTGATCTATCTCACTTTGAGGAAGAGTAACCAAGAAGATGTATATCCTCGCTTGACCGATAACTCGGGAGCTAAGGTTTATACCCATAAATAAAAATAAGTATCGCAAAAGAAAACACCCAGATATAGGAAGTCCTTTTAAAAGTAGTTATCTTATTCCCTCGATTCGAGGACGTAAAAATTAGATAATGAAATGTATAGTGTGGAGAAATCCAGCCGTGATCGCTAAACATTTTCGATAGACTTAAAACCTCGAAATACACAAGCAAATTTATCAGTGTTAACTACAGGAATTGATATTTCACAATAGTAGTGACCTTAATGTGTACTCTAAAAGATGATTTCTCCATTTCCATTTAGTTTCTTCACTATTCATTATTCTTTATTCTTTAGATTCTAGAATATTTGATTTTCTAATTTTTATATACTTGTATATGCCTGATGCCTTCTCAAGTTGATAACAATGTCATGTTATGTCCAAATAGTATGGAGCTTCAGTAGTCGTGGTAGTTGATCTAGAATTCTTGAGATCTCCGTGGATCGATATCCGACTTAAATCCAATTTATTATTTGTCTAATTGCACTTGCAAATTTGAGCCAAAACCGTAATTGGAAAATGATTTACTCAGACATGTGTTTTGTTCACCAACAAGTTTATGGGCGTCAAGTAATGGGGATTGAAAGAATTTAGTAAATCAATATTCAGACGAAAGAAGGAAATACTAATTTGGACATTTTGAAGAAAAAAAAAAAAACAAAAATAGCTTTTCAAGCAAAGGTTATTTTTAATACTAACCTTTAACAAACCAGGATAAAATATCGGTCGACTCAAAACTAATCCTATTGAATGTAAGTATGTTTCGATTCAAAGGACAAAAGTTTAATGCATAGGAAATTAACACCGATTCGATTCCCTCCAGCTTGCATTACTGCACTAGGAGAGGACACTCCGTGGCTTGAGAAAGATAAAGAAGGTAAAACCCAACCATGGCGTATGAAAGACAAAGATCGTCAAGTGCATATAAAGAAGCCAGCGCCCCAATCACTGATACAATGGAGGACTTTCTCGAGACCAATTATACAGAAGAATACTCAAAGAATCGTGATACACTCAAGTAGCTTGATGCCAATAATTTTGAACTAAGCAAGATCGATTACAATGGTCCAAAGAGTCGCGATCGTCATCCCACCGAAGATCCAAACGAGCACCCGGGAAGATTCCTCGTGATGGCTAATACAAAGGAAATTGAATGGGGCGAGACCGTAATATAAACCGCATCTATTCCCATTCTCTCTAAGATACGCCAGCCTACATGGTATGAATCTTTACCATATGGTTCTCGTTTGATACTGGGAGGAGTTAGTAGAGGCCTACTTAGGTAGTAGAGATTCTTTCCCCACCCTCACCACTGAAAGAAGGAGGGAAATCATCAGTTCCAAAGAAGTGGGAAGATGAAAGCTTGTACGAGTTTCAAGATTCAAACGGTTAATGAAGATGTCCAATGGCTGGGATAGATCTGAAGATCGTGATGGACATTGTATATCATGCCTCAATGATATATCAAAAGGATCATCGATGTCGCGCTGCGGGAGCATTCAAACGAAAAGTGTCGAAGAGGCAAAAGAGCCGACAAAGACCGCTGGGATGTATATGAAAACTCCTTTCAGCCAAGAGGAAACAATGAGGAAAGGGATCATGGAGCCGAGCAAGATGACCCATGGAAGCCAAGCTGATGCCATTATGCACAAAGTTGGACAAGGTGAAAGAAAAGACACACTCCGCCTCATGAAATAGGAGCAATTGAAAGAGAGTTATTGAAGGAAGTGCCTCTAGAGGGCTACTCAAGAACAATTCTATGATGCCGAAGGAGGTTAATTTTTATCCGCGAGCCAAGAAACTACCATTTCAAACCTAATACTAACCTCGCTAAAGACATTATCACTCAAAGACTGAGAAACCATGAGAATTTCTTCTTACGCTGGAGGGGGTTTTACAAGGCCCAAGGCATGGATTAACCTCCACGTGGTTATCACACCACCAAGGTTCCAAAGAGTACCGCAAGGAAATGAACACGTAAATGAATATCGTGGTCGTATGAGGCCTTAATCTCAAGAACGTAGATGTCATAGCCTACGGGGATAATAAGAAGCCGTTTAACCTCCATGAACAAAAGCTGCAGAAGCCGAAGCAACCGCTACCACTCCTCAAAATTTTCGTAATCACCAATGCATCCCCCAGATCTGAGACACAAGTAAAGGGGGCCGGGCTCCTAACCCCGCAGCCGTAGGAAAGATGCCTTCCCAAGTGACACAAGGAAGAACCCAAAGACCGTATTACCGTGCACTTGGGGAGCGGGAAGGAGTTAAGAGATGAAAGAAAAGATGACAAAGAATAAAAGAAGTAGCAAGACCGTAAAGGGAAGAGATACCGGAGAATGAAAAAGAAAGAGTAGAAAAGAAGAACATCCAAGGAATCAAAGCCTCGCAGCCCCATTTCCACAAAGACCGCAAGTCGGGTGACGGAGGAGCGCTTGCAAGGTTCAAAACTTTCCGTAAGCTTAGATCGCATGCCTTTACTGAAGTGGTGACTCCGTATGCCACTCTATGCAAAAATTTCAAGGACATACCGAAAGCAAGAAAAGAAAAATAGTAGAAGAAGGAATAGTGAATCTCACCGCCATCATAGCAAGAATCGAAAAGAACTACCAAGAAGACGGCGACCCAGGAGTTTCACAATTCCGATTACGGAGGAATCAATTCCGTGAAGCCTTCGTGACTCAGAGCTAGCACATCAATTTGACGCCTTTCAAGGCCAAGAAACTAAGTTTGGGGAGCTTTACTCCCACAATCGTTACTCTTCAAATGTCACATATCGATGGTAAAACCCGAAGGAGTCATTGAAGATGTAATGTCACCGTCAGAAGTTTGTTTTCCCTAGACTCATCATTCGACATGGAAGAAGATTCACAAGTACCCCGCTATCGGGAAGACCATTCCTAGCTAATGAGTCGCCCGATTGACATGCAAAAGGAGTTCTTATCTTCGAGGGTCGAGAAGAAGTTGTCGCTTTTAACTTGATCAAAAGTATGCAAAATATGCATACCCGACAAGGAAGGTTGCAATGTAGCCGATTTTGTCTATACTTCTAACCCCGATGTTAACAATGATTGTAATACTCCGCTTATCAATGAAAAGAGATGAATTCCCAAGATATCGAAGATGTCTATTCTGGAATTTCCATACGCCAGCTTTTCATTCTATAGAAATCAGGTCGAGCCCGGCTGAAAAACAGAAACGACAATGGGGAAAATAGTGAAAAAAAGGAAATTCATCAAGAAACCAAGCAAGGGTATGGGCTAGTAGTTTTGAGTTGCCATGTCATTTAAAGTATGCTTACTTGAATTACCAAAGAAACCACAAGATCATTTCACCGTAATTCGATGCCGAGGAACAAAGATTGCCGAAATATTAAGGAAGCATAAGGAATCGCTAGCTTGGTCCATTGAAGGATTTAAGGGTATCACCCATCAATTTGCATGCATAAGATTCTCGCTTAGAAGAGACTTCAAACCATCTCAGAGAACACCGTGAGGAGACTGAATCCAGTGATGAAGGAAGTAGTCATAAAGGAGGTACTCAAATTGTTGAATGCTGGTTTTATCTATGCTATTTCGCATAGTCTTTGGTGAGCCCAACCATGTGCTCCAAAGAAAGGGGGGTTTACTGTGATCAGAAATGAAAGAAACGAATTGATTCCAACAAGAACAGTGACAGGATGGAGGGTATGTATTGATTACAGAAAGTTGAATACAGCAACCAGAAAAGATCATTTCCCTTTGCCTTTCATTGATCAGATGTTGGACGTATTAGCAGGATAATCTCACTTTTGTTCTGACGGGTACTGTGGATACAATCGTGATTGCTATTGCACCCGAGGATCAAGAGAAAACCACATTCACATGCCTCATGGTACTCGCTTCGTAGAAGGATGCCATTTGGGCCATGTAATGCTCCGTACCACATTCCGCAGAGGTGTATGATGTCTATATTCTCGTGATTGGGTTGGTTATGATGGAAATTTTCATGGATGACTTTATCGGTGGTATGGATCCGGGCCTTGATCAATGTTTAAACAATCTGGAAACAATACTTCAAAGATGCCAAGACAAATGCCTAGCACTGACCGGGAAAATGCTACTTATATGACGTAAGGTATTGTTCTCGCATAAAATTTCGCATCGACTAGAAGCCCATCAATCCAAGGTATCCATTGTCAAAACTTCACCACCTACCACAAGAAGGAGTAAGAAGCTTTCGGGCATACCGGATTTTACAGAGATTCATCAAAGACTTTTCAAAAATAAATGCATACAACTATGCAGACATCGAAAAGATACAAGATTCAATTTGATGACTCTGAAGGATGCTTTTGACAAATCAAGATCGACAGGGGCTGGGGCAGCACCTATAATGGCCGCACCATAATGGGATCGTGGATTTGAAATAATGTGTGATGCCGTTGATATTGCCATGGGAGCCGCAGAAGGGCAAAGAAAAGAGAAAGTATTCAGGGCCATATACTATGCTAGTAAGACCTTCAATGAAGCACAAGAGAACTACTCAACAATTGAAAAGGAGATGCTAGCCATAGTATTTGCTTGTGAAAAATTTAGGCAATACATTTTAGGATCCCATGTGGTAATTCACACTGATCATGCAAAGAATCAAATAATTTCTGATGTCGAAAAAGGAAGCTAAGCCAAGATCGGAGCAAGGTGGGTGCAATACATACAGAGTTTGATTTGGAAATCAAGGATAAAAGGGATGTGACAATGTGATAGCGACCACTTGTCAAGAGTAGAAAGAAGCAAAGGATTAAGAAGAAAAACGCGATGTTACCGCAGAACTTCTGCATTTAAATCGTTTAAGGTTTCCTTCCAACTTCCATGGTATATCGATATTGTGAATTATCCGCTTCAGGGGAGTAATGCCTTCGGGACCAAACTACCAACGTAAGAGGAAACTTAGAACCGACAACAGTATTATATTCGGGATGACCAACACTATTCAAGAGGTGCTACATGATAATAAGAAGATGTGGGTGTCGAAGGTGAACAAGGCAACATTTTAAATGAATGCCATGCATCACCATACTTGGGACATTTTTCTCGAGAAAGAACAGTTTCACAAGATACTCTAATCGTGATTTTATCGCCCACTATCTTCAGATCAGGCCGGAGTGGGTTAAATTATGCGATAGATGCCAAAGGATGGGAAATATCGCCAAATAGAATGAAATGCCCCTAAAAGGTATTAATACGGTGATACAAATTTTTGATGTATGGGGAATAGATTTTATGGGACCTTTTCCACCATCACTGGGAAACTCATACATACTACTAGCAAGATTACGCTTCCAAATGGGTGGAAGCAAAGTGGGCTTTGTCCAAGGAATGATGCTAATAAAGTTGTGAGTTTTTGCAAAAGAATATTTTCGGAGCGCATTCAAACACCTGCAACTTATCATTATAGCGATGGGGGAACCCATTTTGCAAACAGCCATTTTGCAAAACTCATGAGCAGGTATGGGATCAAGCATGTAATGAGTTTAGCTTATCATCCCCATACTAATGGACAAGCAGAAATTTCCAACAGGGAGATCAAAAGAATACTTCAAAAGACCGTGAGCTCAAGCAGAAGGATCGCTCAAAACTTGACGATGCACTTTCGCTTACAGACTTCATACAAGACCCCCATTGGAATGTCCCCATACGTAGTTGTTTTTGGCAAACCATGTCATCTACCTCTTGAATTAGAATACAAGGCAATGTGGGCCATCAAGAAGTTAAATTTCGATTTTAAGGCTGCAAGGGAAGAAAGATTGCTCCAACTGTCTGAATTGGAAGAACTGAGAAATGAAGCCTATGATAATGCTATAATATACAAAGACAAGACAAAGAAATGGCATGATCAGAGAATTTTGAGAAAAGAGTTCGTAATGTGAACAAAGTTCATTGCTTAATTCTGGGATCGAAATTGTTTCCGTGGAAATTAAAACTAATTTGGAGCGGGCCATACACAGCTGGTGTCAAGTACATTCGGGAGCGCTGATTAATCGAAGACTGATAATGGAGAAGAATTCAAGGTCAATGGACAGAGGCTAAAGCATTATCTAAACAGGGAAGAGGGAAATGAAGAACTCCAACTGGTTCTTGAGGAAAAAGAAGAAGTACCACAACAAAGAAGTCTCAAATAAGGACTCAAACTGAAATTTAATGGGAGGCAACTCCACAAGGATTTAATTTCGATTTTAAGTTTTGAATATTTTTTTTCTTTAGTTGCCGAAAATTATCGATTTGTTGTTATAAGGATAGATTTAATTTAGAAATCGATTGTAGTTTAATTAGATTTTTTCAATATTGCAAAGGATCTTCCGTGAAGGTTTAAAGACACGAATGGCAAGGCAACTACAGAACACCTGTATAGCTTGCGTAAAAGTCACCACATGAGAACAGGAGTAACTTATCCCTAACCCAATTCAGATATACTTGAATTGCTTGTTAAATCTTTGCTTGAGACGCCTCAAGAAATGTCTAAAAGTGGTCGAACAATAAGAGAAAAAAAGTTTTCGAGATCATCGAGTTAAGGGCTCAGGGCGCGACAGTAGCTGGTTATGTCGCGACATAAGTGATGTCGCGACAAAACATTGATGTCGTGGACTCCGTTCAAAGGGCAACTCAGGAGTATCAATAAGATAGTATATGTCGCGACACCACTGTGAAGTCGCGACAGAGAATTAAGTTTCAAATGGAAAAGGATGTCGCAACATCAAACAATTCTAGAAACCTAGATCACCGCGACATCCTACGATGTCGCGACATAAAAAGCGACAGGTGCCAACTACTCACTTTAAAAAGCCCTAAATTCAATGACCTCAATAAAAAGACGCAAAAATTGAAGTCGCGACGTGTTTTTAATGAAGCAATAATTAGCCCACAAACATTGATTGAATTGCAACTGTTGGAAACTTCCCTTTCATTCACTCCAACCCACATAGCTTATCTCACTTTCTCTTTCCTCCTTCTGAATCTCAACCCCTGAAAACCCTAGCCTTCCAAACCTTCTGAAAAGCTTGTCTTCCGTTTCCAATGGCTGAAATTCCCACCCCAAATTCCTAACCTGTGACGAGATTATGAGGGGAACATGAACAACCCAAGAAGAACCGCCAAGAAGAACTTTAGATGAGATTCGTCGGGAAGGACAAGCAGGAGAGGTGCCATCAGAAACACCCGAAGCTCCGACAACTTCTCAAGAAAGAGAAGAAAAGGGAAAGGGAAAGATGAGAGAAGAAGAAGAAGTGGAAGATTTCGTGTCGACGGCTGCATCTCCTGAAGAAATATTATGCTAACAAGGGGTTTGTCGCAGAGAGGTGAGATTCAAAAAATCCTGCATCACTTCAAGGAGATGATAGGAATGTGAGGATGGGAGAGTCTCCGCGCACACACAAAAATCAGTGGTATACAAAGATCGGTAAGAGAGTTTTATTCAAATTTGCAGAATGAAGGACGTGGAGCTGCTTATGTTAGAGGAGTCCGGTTTCATAGGAAGCCGCGCCATCAACGTGAAATTATGGCATGGCAAGGCACAAGCATGGCTCCAAATTCAAGAAACTCGTTTGAAAACCATTTTGGAAAGATTCAAGAAGCTCACTAATGGTAAGGTGCGCTTAAACCAAGAAGAAGAAGGCCAAGAATGCTGAATGTGGGAAGCCTCACCGAGAAGTGAAGGTATGGTTTTACTTCCTGGCTTCTGTTTTGGTTCCAACAAAACATGTGTGCACAGTGAGAGAACAAGAAGCTGTATTGCTGTATGCCATCCTAAAAGGATACAAGATCAATATAGGAGTTGTCATAGAGAATTCTATCATGAGGTATCATGAAGGGAACAAAGAGTGTCTTATTCTCACCCAAAGAACAATCACCGTTTCATGCTTCAAGGTCAGTGAAAGGAATTTGGGAATCGAAGAAGAAATACCTGTAGCTTCACCACTCCTTCGACAGAGTTAGCAAAGACCAAGAAAAACCGTAAGAAAAGCGGGAGCGCCGGTAGAGAATGTGTAGATGAAGCCTGCTTCGAAGAACCGTAAAAGGAGACTCCGCAGGGTTGCCGATCAAGGAGCAGAGCACTTTAAAACTCACCCGACAACAATGATTACATGTTTGCACAATGAAGTGGGCGTGATGAAGGCAATTTCAATAGACTCTCCATCCCCTTAGCGCCTCCTCCCCGTGCGTAAACGTAAATTTCCAACACGGGAGAAAGCTCAAGGAGCACAAGGCACTGATATCGGAAGCTCTCAATGCCATGCGTAAGAGAATAGATGAAAGAGAGAAGTGAGTGGAAACTACTAGAATTGGAAGACATTTATGAAAAGAACTGGAAAGGAAGAGACCAGCAGTGGGAGGAAGAGCTAAACATAAAAGAAAAGGAGCATGAGGTGGAGCTACAATGGCTATGAATGTACAGTGGGGAGAAAAGTCAACAGAAAAGAGGAACATATGAAAAAATTCTGTGCCAAAGAAGGGAAGAGTTTAAGAAAGAAATGAAGGAAAGAGATCACACCGTTATTAAAACTCAAACTCGCCATGAAGCTTTTTATAACAACCGCCAGCGCCAAAGATTCTCATCCTTAACACCGAGCAAAGAAAAGAGATACAGAAAGAAGCCAAATTGGGAGCAAATCAAAGGATCAAGTTTTTATACAAGTCTCTACGTATGATTTTGAGAAGAAATTGATGATAGAGACAAGAAGCAAAAAGATACAGAATCCTACAGGCAAAAAGAATGGCTGGAAAACTTAGATCTGATTAACAACAAATTCTTTCCAAATTTGTGAGGTCACGACCGAAATGAGAATACAATGAATGGCCTGGGAAGAGGCAGATGAGTTGAATGAAAAGGTTGATCTCTAATGAGATTTTCATTGAAGAACAAATGAGAAGGAAACCAAGAAGAGAAAGGAAAGAAGAGAAATTAAAATTTCAATTTCAAACCACGAGTACACTGCACCTGCATCCCCCCCAACATCTGCCTCCCGCTATTTCAAAAGAAAATAGATCTTCCTGCTTAACTTTCATTACCATCCTTATCCCACATCGTAGTATCCAACTCGTTGCAAATGAACTTAAATAAAATGAGAAATTCTATTGAATTGTCAGGTGCTATTTTGAATTTGTTTGATTCAATGTCAGGCGTTTCTGTGGTTGCATGATTAGGAAATTAAAGTAGGAATTAGTACCAGAATAAAAACTGCTGAGATGTAATGAGCTGAATTGAATGAAGCAAGCTAGGATTAGAATCACCGAATGTAGAATAAGGGCCAAATCGAATACTTGATTGAAACACAAGGTGCAAAGTTACTTAAGTCTAACCGATAAGTCCAGATCGAGGAAAGTAATACAATGAAGGAACAAAACATATTTTTTGAGATTGTGGTAGGTCAATAAGTCAAGGAACTTGAATATCAATTAATTTAAATACTCATCAACAAAAATGAGTCAAGGTACTCCCTATGGCTAGTCACAATCGCTCAAACCAAATTTAGAATTTGTTAGGATTACTGGACAAGGCGAATCCTGTGGGTGATACAAATTAATAAGAGATGATGCGTGCCATTCTTGGATAATTTTGTCATCTAGCCATCCCTATTCATATGCCGATGCATATACGTAGTTCCGTAAATCGAGCCAAATGTTTATTTTTCAAAAATGTAATTTCAATGGAAACTCAACTCATCCTAAGAAACCGATCCTTCAAGAAGAACCTATGATTACCCAAAGAATTCAAGGAGGAAGAAAGAAATGAAGTTTGGGATATGTTTTTGAGGAACTCAAAAGGAATGAAAAGAAAGGCAAAGAGCAGAAAATGCAATAAAAGAAAGCTTATAGGATAAGTTTTATCTGCGGGCCTAACTCTCAACAATTAAGTTCTTGTGTTTCAACACCTAGTGCCCTAATGCCATCTGGTATGGGAGCTACTAACCCAAAGCTCATAAGAGTTAGAAAGCCTAAAAGTTAAAACATTGCACTATCCCTAAACGGCGACAACAAAGAATTTTCCCCAGTGGAATTTCAAGTGATAAATAAGTGGCATACACTCGAATCAAGAAATTAGCATGAGGATGTCCCAAACATGAAGTTTAGGGAGCTATTGGGAGAAACTACAAGAAAGAAAGGGCAGAAGAGGAGAGAAAAGGTTCAGGGTAATCTTAACCTAAAAATTCCTTCCATCCTACCCATTACCCAAGCCTAACAATATAAGCCCAAAAGACCTGATTGATCTTGAAGGCTGAAATCACCTACATTAGTGGGAGATCAATATGAAAACAAACCTATAATTTGAAATATAGCCAAATCAAACCGTGAAGGACTTAGGGAGTTAAATGACTCGCATAAAAATGAGAAAAGGAAAATTAATCTATTATTCACAGATCCAATGATTATGTTGTTTTTGTAAAACAATTTCTAACAGTTTAGTTTTTATAAGATAAAGAAGAACTCAACTCGAACTCCACTTGAAGTTAGATGTAATAAAATAATGCATACATTGTATTTCAATTAATTAGTGCATCGCAGAAACAAATCAAAATGTCTCCAAAATTTTCCTTTATTTTGTTTCGAGGACAAACAATTTCTTTCTTGCTGAGATAAGCAAAACTTAGTTTTGGGAGTTCGAGCTAAAAAGTCATATATTTTAGTCCCATTTTTCAAGCTGGATTTTAATGTAAAAGTGAATAATTAAGACGTAAATATGGCTGAAACTCACCAAATTTGTGAAATATTTGGCAGGAAGTATAAAAGAAAGAAGAAATGCAAAGTGAAAAAATGCAAAGAATCATGAGTAAAAATGCAGAAAATAGTGAGGGCAGAAAATGAAACAATGGCTAACTAATGTTGCGCTTTGGGGTTTACACGCCCGCTTATGAGGCTCTACATCAGAAAATTGAAGGTGGCTACGCGTGTCGCGACAGGATCACAAGATGTGCAACCGAGGATCGAGCGTAAACATAAGAAGTGTCGCTGACAACATCGTGAATGTTTGAAAGGCTGATGTCGGGCGGCAAGTGGATGGAGGTCGCGGGACAAGAACTGACAGCTATGACATGTTTGGGTGATGAGCTGAGCGACCGCCGCTGTCACACAGCGATCAAGTCGACACCGAAAAGCAAATATGGCGAAATTCAAAGACATGGAGCCGATACGCTAAAGAGATCGAGGTCGCATTAAGAGGACTTGCTCGGCCTGAAAGTCGTGAAGAATTGAACCGGTTGTCGCTGACGGAGATTAATGTCGCGACATCGTGAACCCCGCATGAAGCCCCGAGACTAAAAGCCGGCGCGCGTCCCGACAAGAGATCGCCGCCGGCACTCACGGCGACCAGCTCCGCAAAGCCGCGAGCCATGAAGTGATGTCGCATAAGATATTGATGTCGCGACATCGTGAACGAATAAATGAGACCTCGTGGAGTCATGAGCCGATGTCACGACACAGAACCATCAAGTGAAAACTGCAGAGCAATAAGCTGATGTCGCGACAAGAGATCGACGTCGCGACATCAAGAGCAATCAATGGAAGCTTGTGTTTCGGGACCGATGTCGCTGACAACAAGAGCAACCAGCTTGAGCGATGCGCGGGCGCTACGGCGACGGTGCTACTGCGCGATCGGCCATGTCACTTACATGAAGCCGTTGCCGGCTACAAGAAAACTCGCTGAAATTTGTTAAAAATGAGCCGCTGTCGCACAATATCATGTTCGCGACACGAATAAATCAAATAGCGCTATAGAATATTGAACTGAGGTCGCGACGTGAGATTGATTTCGCGACATCAGGAATACCAGATGAAGGCTACAGAATATTGAACTGAGGTCGCGAAAAGATAACGATGTCGCGACATCAGGAGAGACCAATTGAAACCTGCAAAAGCATAAGCTGAGGTCGCGACGTGAGATCGAGGTCGCGACATCAGAAATCATCAGTTGAAACCCGTAGTAGCATGAAGTGATGTCGACAAGGTATCGATGTCGCGACATCGCAAATACGTTGAAGGTCGCAGGCGATTCTAAGCTGATGTCGCTGACGTGAGATCGATGTCGCAACATGGATGATGTCGCGACAAGGGAGCTGGAAGTCACACCCAACACATTAATTACGGGCCAACCCACTGGAAATCCACAAAGATCAAGATCGATTAAAAACTGAACCTGAGAACTTCTATAAATACGTTAGCCTACCCAAATTCATAAAGGTAGAAGCCATACGATATCGCATCGAGGTTCGGTAGCTGAAGGCTCATTTTCTTTATTTTTTTTTTAGTTTTCTTTTCTTTTCTTTTCTTTTCTTATCTCTTCTTCAATGTTGATAGTTAGAGATTAGATTAGATTTATCGTTTTAGTTTTCGTTTTCTTTTCTGGAATTGGATGTTATGTTTTCGAAAGGTAACCTCGACGTGCACTCGCTCTTTCAAATTACTACCCGAATGCTCAAGTTCGGCACAATTTCTGGAATTCGACTTCCAGCCTATTTGCAGTTATTCTATGATCGCAGGAATGTCAGAGGGGTGTAATCTCAAGAATCAGGAACCCAAGCCCATTAATGTGAATGCTATCACGAAATTATCTTTCCCGTAGTGGTTCCCAAAGAAATTGTGAATTTCGCCTATGAATTTACTTCTAAGCATGGTTTAACGTTTTTGATCTAAAATATTAGTTTCTTATACCCGTTTTAAGAATTGTTTCATTGCTCTACTTAAGAGTCCCTCTGAAAGGACAATGTAGAAGACATTCCCTGGAGTTAAGTGAATATTTTCTTTGAAGGTATATTAACCTGCTATTAGTGATCTATTGAGCTTTGTAAGTTTACTTGGATAAATCCTCTTCTCACTTGGAAATCAAGAATGAGTCGAACGAGTTATCAATTTAAACAAGCAAAGAGTTCACCCACCTGATAGTGAGGCCAATCCCGTGTTAGCTGAGATCTAATCAAGGAGAGGGTGATCTATTCTAATTTTGAGGAAGAGTAACCATGAAGATGTATATCCTTGCTTGACCGATAACTTGGGAGCTAAGGTTTACAGTCCATAAAATGGGTATGAAGTATTGCAAAAGAAAAATACCCAGATATAGGAAGTCCTTTTTAAAAGTAGTTATCCCATTCCTCGTATTCGAGGAGGATCGTAAAAATTAGATAATGAATGTATGCGGTGGAGAATCCAGTCAGATCGCTAAACGGACAGATTTTAAAACCTGAAATACACAAGCAAATTTATCAGTGTTAACTACAGGAATTGATATTTCACAATAGTAGTGACCTTAATGTGTACTCTAAAAGATGATTTCTCCATTTCCATTTAGCTTCTTCACTATTCATTATTCTTTATTCTTTAGATTCTAGAATATTTGATTTTCTAATTTTTATATACTTGTATATTTGACAGCTTCTCAAGTTGGATAACAATGTCATGTTATAGTCCAAATAGTATGGAGCTTGAGTAGTCAGGGTAGTTGATTTAGTATTCTTGAGATCTCGTGGATCGATATCCGACTTTAACCAATTTATTACTTGTCGACTGCACTTGCAGGAAATTTGAGCCAAAACCGTAATTGAAAATGATTTACTCAGACTGTGTTTTCGTCTGGCCAACAAAGGGGCAACTGTCTCATATGTCCGTGCCGGGCAATGGTAGCACACTATCCGCCCGCCCGACCGGGTAATCCTCCGATCCGTCCCTAACCCGATGGTCGTGGACTCCTCGAACTCTCGCGGAACTAGAAGCTCAGCTTCTTCCCCGAACAAGAAGAAGACTGACTCTCCTTCCTCTTGCTACTAACATCCGCATCCTGAGTTCTCCTAGCTTCCTCGATCTCTCTCTCTATGGTCAGGGATGTCCTAACCATGGAGTCCATATCCCGTAGAAGAAGGCCTACAATCCTTCCTCGAATGGATAACTTCAGCCCATTCTCGACCGCTCACTCGCCATGTCTCAGGGCTACGAATCTTTGAAAACGAGCTAACTCGTGAATCTAGCCACATAATCCATCACGCCATCGCCTCGTCAGCCTCTAGGAACTTCAGCCTTTGCATGACTCGCAGATCTGAAAGTACTTACCCATGAACAGCCTCCCAAACTCGCCCATGTCATCGCCTAGGTCTCTAGGAGGTCCTTGCCCATTTCCACCATACTCTTGGGCCTCACTCTCTAGCCGAACGCAGCCTGGCCTGATCTCGGTCGCGCCAGGCACTCATAGCCTCTAACACCTTCTCAATCTGCATGAACCAATGGTCTGCTACCATCGGATCTCCTCCCCCTGTGAATGTCAGAGGATAATGTGCCCTAAACCTCTGAAGGTTACTCGAACCTCCCTGACTACCTACTATACTAACAGGCGAGAAGCAACACAAGAATACCTACAAATTTCAACAAAGGCCCACTGACAAACAGATCGGGTGGTGCCCGACCAAGACCCCCACTGATGTCTCTCTATCGTCTCACTTTCAACTAGCCATCTACACAGCCTTAATGGCAAGTTAATACAATGCAAAGATTCTAAGGCATAAACACAACTCGACACTATTCATACACGTAAAATTCGGGCCAGATACTGGTGTCCGCCAAGATTTATATGCAATGCGAGACAATTAATTCAACATATCAGATTATTTTTATCATCAAAAATTTTATTTCATTGTTTTTTATTTTTATTTTATTTTTCAAAAAAATTTATTTCAAAAATTTTTTTTTTTCAAAATTTTTGCGGAATGTTCATGAACAAGGCCCCCAAACAAAGGACTCGTAAACAAAGACGAGTCCAAAACTAGGTCAAAACCGAGTCAAGTACGCGCACCTAACTTCGCTCACCCTTATCGCCCAGCGCTGGGCGCTTTATCGCGGGCCGCAAAGGCGCCGGGTCGCGGGCCTACGGGCCGACCGCGGTCGTACCGCCCCTAGCCATGTCATGTGCCGCGCCGTGCCGCAAATAGCGGCCCCAACAATAAGGTCACGCCCCGGCTTAGTCGCGGTCAAGGGCCCTCGCTATCGCGGTCGTGGCCTTGTCGCGACACGCCCAGCCAGCCCTCATGCCTCAGCTCACACACACTACGCTGTACGCGACACAATAAAACTCCCAACTCTGCAGGTTCTTCGCCACAATACAACCTCAGGTATCGCGACACACTTCTCCCCTACCTAAAATCGCATTCATCAAGCCACAATACAACCCGCATTGGGCGACCCACTCTCATTCCTTATAGCCCCTTCACCACGATATACTTCTTGTATCGTGACACAGCTTGCCTCCCTAGCCAAATTTCTCTCCCAAAACAAGCCTCACACGACACACAATTGTATCGTGACACTCATCCCGCAGCCCACTGCCTTCCTTTCACCACGATACAAAATTTGTATCATGATTACTCGCCTCTTCACCCCAAAATTAACCTTACACACCCATTGGGTAATACAATTTGTTTCTTACAAGGCTATGTCACACAGCAACTTTATTGGCAAGAGCCCAACCGCCTCCGCACCATTTTTTTTCTTCTCTTTTTTCACACACTTTTTTTTCATTATTTCCAAATTACCGGAAAACTACTCCCAAAAATATATTTTATTTTTATTTTTTTCAATTTCCAATATAACTAATAAATTTTATAAAATTTATTTTCTTTGATTTTATTCGCTTACAAACTCAGAAAAACCTTAGAAAACCATTTTCTTTCTATCTTTTTTTTTTCCTTTCCATCGCAGCCTTCGCTACTTCTACATGCAAGAGTTTTTGAATATTGCATCCACACAATTCAAAATTTTATGAGTTCAACTTTAATCCTTTTTCTTGTGCAAAAACTGGAAATAAATTTCCAGACTTTTACAAACCTAACCTGTTCTTGTTGAAACCTTGAGCTACTGTCTAGAATTTTCTGAACCAATTAGCAAAAAAATTTCTCGACCTTGTTCTCACACTAAACCCTAGTGTTCAACATCCTTCCTAAGCTATTTACCAAGCATACCAATCATACACACAACACATCAATCACACGATCGCACAATCACACATAAAACACATGCATGCAGTGTTCTAATCATGTCCCATGATTTCCAAGGTAATCGCATACCTAAACCTACATCGAGCCACACCAAGTGGTGATGTTCTTACACGACTATGGCCTAAGCCCAAGCCCTCAAGCCCTAGGTATTCATTTACCTAAATTCTACACCCACCGAGCTCCCAAGGTAATCGTTTACCTTAGCTTTGATACCAAGCTGTGACGCCCAAACTCCGTAACCGCTGACAACCTCGTCAACCCGCGGAATACTGAATGCTCCAACCCGACACTACCACGAATTAAAAAGGCAGTCCCTTTGTGGCTGGGAGCTCTACCCAAGGTACATATCCTGTCCCAACGACCACACAGGGTCCACATATGAATAAAATGAGTAAAAATGGCCACTTAGGCCCCTGCATTAATACTCACAATAAACATATCCCAACCAAATACATATATCTCACATGGTTCAAGAGTTAATAATTTACTCTTATACAACATATATTAAAAGTTTAAAACATTCTAATACATGTATCCAACTAAAACGCTCAAAGCCACAACCCGGCTTTCTTCAAAATCGGCCTCTAAGATGAGCCGTCTCCTCGTGCACTCCTTGTACCTGAAATAATATATTCCCTCGACAGGATGAGCTAATGCCCAGTAGTGGAATCACCCTAAATGAGTTACTCCCCACCTAAGTGCATATGTAATGATCCAATGTAAACACACATTCAAGCAAATTCGTGATCCTACTTGAATGTCTAAATGACCAACCCATGTCTCGAGTCCTCACCGACTCTCTCACACTTGCCTAAGCCATGTATGAGAAAAATATTACCTTTCAAAACAAAACTTATTGTTCTTGAAAATACACTACCGAATGTCGGTAAAATATGGGACTACCCTCCGAGGCGAATGTGTTGGAGAACCTTCCAAACAATACATGGGCTCCTCCGACGTGTAATTGTAGGACCATCTCCCAACACCATTCTCCAGAAAATCATCCTGTGAAATTCCTTTCACAACCATTTTCATTTTTCAGAAAAATTCATGTCATGCACAACACCTAATTTCTAGGCTACCCCGGTGCATATGAAATGCATGATGCCATTTTAACACAATTTATACAACACATGCTAATATATAAAACATGTATATATATTAACATAATAAAGCACATAAAACATGTTATGCACATTCACCATCAATTACACCAAAAATTACCTCACATGGGCTAATTAACAAACACGAGCAATTCAATTTGAATTACTCAACCAAACCCATTTTCTTATAAATTATCTCATTCACACTATTCATGTGAATAGTGAAACCCTCGTTACTGTTCACGGCCAATCATCCAACATCGGTTCCACTTTGTGAACCCGAATTTCATAGTCATTTTCAACCTCATACACACCATTACCGCCAATTCTATTTCATAATTATGAAATAAACATCCAAAACAGCTCCCAACACAGCCACGCACCGCCCAAATGAGCTTCAAATGCCATAATACCTTGGCCCCAAGTTTCGACCGATCAAATGGCCCTTCACGGCCTCAAATCAACTCAATCATCCACAAAACACTTAAACAAAGTGTAACTCAAGTAGGATAAAACCCCTACCTCACGGAGTTTGTCGAAACTCCTTAAAACTGGAGCCCACGTGTAGGCCTCACTGCGTAGAACAACTTTCCTTCTTGCTCAGAAGAATTCCGATGGTCCGATCACCCGGGATTTTAGAGAGAAGTTGCACACTCTCTCACTAGATTTCAAAAACCTAAGCTACTGCATCTCCCTTTTCTTTTCACGTTTTGGCTTTGGCTCCTTAAGGTAGGAGATGACACTATTCCCTATTTCGTCTTATTATCATTTAAGATTTAAATAATACAAATCATGTCCCTTAGCTTGGATTTTGACACGTGGCACGATCTTGGTCGTCCATTTCTATCATCTCTCTACTCATGCAACTTATGTCACATGAGTACATGTTATAGATGACTTTTGTCACATCACATTTCGTTTTACGGCACCCGATACTAGTGCCTCGAAAAACGTGCAAATTCCGACAGTCTCAAAATTCGAAGAAATTCGACGTGTTAGCTAGATTTTATGAGACGATTCCAACGGTGAAATCTTTTTCGTCATCCGAGATCTAGAAATATTTCGGATTTTTTTTTTCTCGAAATTACGATTTTGCCCTTTTTAAGAAAATTAGAATTTTCTGAGGTCTCACACCTCCGAGGTAATTTTTCAAAACAGTCATGGGTCAGCCTCTGAGATGAACTGTTGGACAACTCTCCAAGGCAATTCTTTGGAAAATCTTCCTTGAAATTCCTTTCACAACCCTTTTCATTTTTCCTTCATGTCATGCACTCACACCTATTGATCTAGGTTGCCCCGGTGCATATGAAATGCATTATGTCATTTTCATTCAACACATGCCAATATATCATCATGCATATATCGACAAAATTCACATACATACCACATGTTATTTATTTATGGCAATAACATCAAAATTAGCTCACATGGGCTAATTGATAATTCAATTCCAATGGCTCACACACAATTATATTTTTATATAATTCAACATCATGTTAACACATTTAATTATATGCATTAACAATTTATTTCCACTCATATCTCAAGCCATTCATTTTTAAGCAATAGTATGCAAAAACACATGAACATTTTCGGTCCAATCAAGATAACTGGATCGTGCTTTTACTAGTCCTTAAACGAAAGACAATCCGTGGGCAGCTCCTCTCACCAAGCACGATTCCACTCCTCAGGGAACCGGGAATCCATGGCCATTTCCGGCCCAACAACACCCAAACACAATTTAACACACAATTATAACACAAGGGGACCATTTCCAGCCTGGGATCAGTCCGGGACTGTCCAAAACGGGTCCCATAAATTCCAACAATTAAGTTCCAAGTTTCGGGACCGACCAAACGGCTACTCACGGCCTCAAATCAACCAAACCATTTACAAGGCTCTTAAAACCGAAAATAACTGAGTAGGAGAAGACCCCTACCTCTCGGAGTTGTCGAAACTCCACAAAACCGGTGTCCACACGTAGCCCTTGCCGCGTAGAACAACTTTGCTTCTTAGTTCGACGCGAACCAACGGTCCGAAAGCCGGGAAATCTAGAGAGAAGTTGGACTTTCTCTCTCTAGAATTTGATTTTCTCTCCACTGCACGTATTCTGCCTCCAAAATGAGAGAAGAGATGTTCTTTTCTCTTTTCATTATTTCCTTTTTGTCCTCATTGCCATATGTCAAGCCATTATTGGCTTATTTGGATTTCTTATCCACTTATCCACCTACCTTTGATTTTCCTCCAATTAAGAGATGCCACATGTCCACATGGGCCCCACACTTGAGCTCAAGTTGACTGATTCTGCACATGACACGTGGCACACTGTGAGCCACTCAAAATGCACCACGTGTCCCGCACTACGCTCGTTGCCTCGAAAAACATGCAAATTCTGACTGTCTCGGAATTTGACGTGGTAGCTAGATTTCGCGAGACGATTCCAACGATGAAGTCCGTTTTGTCATCCGAGATCTAGAGTAATTCCGAATTTTGACTGAAATTACCATTTTACCCTTTTTAAGAAAATTAAGATTTTTCTCAGTAGTTTCACACAATCGCCATAATAGCAATTACCTCTCGTCGAGGCGTGCTCGGGGCGGGCGTGGATAAAACACACTGAGATACCGGGCCTCCCGTCTCGAGAGGAGAAAGAACAATTGCGACAAGTTTTGCTTCATAACATCGATGTATTCGCCTGGACCCACTCAGACATGACTAGCATCAGCCCCGCGCATGCTTCTCATAAGCTGAACGTCGTCCGGTCTGCTAGGCCGATCAAACAAAGAGTAAGGCGTTTCCACCCGGACCGCCATCAGGTTATTCAGGTTGAAGTAGATAACCTTTTGAAAGCAGGGTTCATAAGAGAAATCGTTAATCTGCAATGGTCAGCCAAACGCGGGTGGGGCGGTACCGCAGAAAGGTGGTACCTGGCAGTATGCGTAGACTATATCGATCTCAACGACGTATGCCCTAAAGATAGATTTCTTACCCCGCAGATGTGTAATCGTGACACGACGCACGCATGTGATGCTGTCGTTCCTGGATGCCTTCTCGGGATACCATCAAATACCCATGTACCCGTCGGATGCAGAGAAAACAACATTTATCACCCCACATACTCTTCTACTATAATGTAATGCCGTTTGGATTAAAGAATGCCGGGGCAAATTATCGTGAGATCGTGACTAAGATGTTCGGGACCTGGTAAAACCATGGAAGTACATCGACGATAGCCGTAAAATCCAAGGAGCGCCTGACCATGCTACACATCTACAAGAAACTTTCGAACTCCTCAGAGCATATGGCATGAAACTCAATCTCTCAAAGTGCGCCGGGGTCAAGAAGGGCTCTGCCTTAGGTTTCATGTGGCACCCGTAGAGGGATAGAAGCCAACCTTGCTCAGCTTAAGGCTCTCCTGGACTCCCCGACTCCCAATTCTAGAAAAGGGCATTAGCCATCGGGGTCAGGTTAGCCGCCTCGGAGCGATTCATCTCCTGGGCTCATAAAACCGGCCTAAAGCCATTCTTCGCCAATTCTTAAGGGGGCCAACTGGCCTGATGGAATGAGCATAGCAGGACCAGCCTCATGGCAATCAAGCAATATTTGGGTTTGAACCTCCAAATTCTCACTAAATTTCGGAGTCACAGACACTTCAGATATCTACGGGCCCCGAATGTCGCAGCTGAAAAGTGCCTTCTCCGATCAAAAGAAAAATGCGATGGAAGGCAGAGGCCAATGTTCTTCGTCAGCAAGTCCTTAGCCGATGCAGAAACTAGATACAACCATCTTGAGCAGGCTGCTTTAGTTCTCTGGGTAACGACCAAGAAACTTTGCCCGTACTTCCAAGCGCACCCTATTGTAATGCTAACTAACCTTCCTCTTCGAAGTACTATTCATAAGTCTGACTTATTTGGGAGAATGGCTCGCTGGGCGGTCGAACTAAGAGAATACGGTATCCAGTATAAGCCAAGGCTAGCTAAGAAGGGACAGGTTCTAGCAGACTTCCTAGCAGAAATCCCCCAAACTGAAACATGCCTCGACGCTTGAATCGTGGACTCTCGTAGACTCCGGGCGTTCCTAAGAACCTGGCCGGCATTAGCCCTACTAAAATCCTCGAGTAGGGACAAGATCGAAAGCAAGAACTGACGGGCTTCAAAGGCTCGACAATGAATCAAAATATGAAGCCATTCTAGCCGAGATTGAATTGGCAGTTGTGATATCAACCGATAAGCTCATAATTCGAAGTGATTCCCACTGGTGATGTGTAGCGTAAACGCAGTATCATGAGTCACGATCCCCCGAATGGCGGCATGTAACTCTAGCAAACAATGCCTCGGTAAGCCACTGAGCTGTGAGCATTCCTAGTGGACCTGCATGGAAAAGGTAGGCCTTAGCTGCCGTGACCGCAACCTTACCGATAACAAAAACAATATTTTTGCCTATTTATTATCAGTCGGATTCCTCGATAACCACACTATCCTGAGGTTAAGTGAGCGAAACCTCCCCATTCTGGATAGACTTTATAGCGTAGTATATCAACAAGGGAGAACTCCCTAACGAGAAGGACAAGGCTCACAAGGTCCGAATCTAATATGCCGATTTCCTCGATCGATGGAACTGCTCAACAATCTCGGGCGGGCCATATCTCGAAATGCTTAACCGGCCGAGCAGAGCCAGAGGTCAGTCGAAGGTACGAAGGGGTATATAGCAATCACCCAGGCGACAGAACTCTGGCTCATAGGGCCCACACTCAGGGGTATTATTGGCCAACTATGAAGTATGACGCCGCCGATTACGTACGAAAATGTGACCGGTGCCAACAGCAGGCTCCCATCTTAAGATCGCCGCCACAAGATCTAATTTCCATCTCAAGCCCATGTCCCTTCGCTCAATGGGGAATTGACATAGTAAGATTAAGCTCCTGCTGCCCGACTCGGAGAGTTGTTGCTAGTGGCCACTGATTATTTCAGCAAATGGATAGAGGCCGAGGCTTTTGCATCAATCAAAGACAAGGATGTCACTCAGTTTATCTGGAAGAATATCGTTTATCGATTCGGTATTCCCCGGTCAATTGTATCAGACAACGGGCCCCAATTTGATAGTCGGGTCTACAAAAACTTCTACCAGGAGTTGAAAATAAGGAATCTATACTCCATCCCCGTGTCGCTTAAGCAGCTTGACCCAGCATAGGCTTAACAAAACCACGTTGGCTGCGTTGGAAGAAATGGTTGGAATTCAGCTAAAGGCAAATGGGTAGGCGAACTCCACTGAATACTCTGGAGACATAGAACAAGTGCGAAGACCATGGCATATCTCCCTTCGCACTTACCTATGGAATGGAAAATATAATCCTACGATGTCGGGTATGCCTCGCTCCAAGTGATGTGCACGACGGTTAGTACGTAATTCTATAAGTTAAGAACCTAGGCCAGGCGGACAAAGCTGAGGCTTCTTCTTGTATGGATAACGTCTTACCATCGTTGATTGGAAAACTTGTACAACAGGCACGTGAAACCCCGAGTGTTCCGACGGGACACAGTCTGAGAAAGTCTTCGAGAACCATGACTAATCCCAGATTGTAGGAAGAAGTTTCAATGGCTTGGGAAGGACCATATGTGTAACACAAGCCGTAGTCGGGTTCATGCACTAGATAGATTAGGCTGGAACACAGTACCTAGAATGTGGAATGTTGTGCACCTCAAAAAGTATTATCAATAAAAGGTTGATTCAATCCCTAATCGCGTTTTCATCTCAAATTTTAATTATCAATGTCCGGGAATGGTTGATTACTTATCCGACCCAATATGGTTGTTGCCCAGCTGGTTCATTACTAAGTCCGGGGAAGGTTGATGTCCTATCCGGCCCAGTATGGTTATTGCTCAGTTGGTTCATTACTAAGTCCGGAGAAGGTTGATGTCCTATCCATCCCAGTATGGTTAATGCCCAGCTGGTTCATTCCTAAGTTCGGAGAAGGTTGATGTCCTATCTGGCCCAGTATGGTTGATGTCCAGCTGGTTCATTCCTAAGTCCGGAGAAGGTTGATGTGTGGTACCCCTTTCTCGGCCCGATCCGTTTTGGCGGATTCGAACCGAGTCCGGGATGCTCTGTTATCACTCAATCACTCAAAATCTAATCTTTGCGGAAGCGATTTCAATTTAGGGCAAGCCCATAAACATTTACATTTAACAAAATGCATTTACAGTGAAGGCATTTTATGCCTTTTCAAATTGATTACAAAATAGATATTCGGAGTTCAAAAATGTTTTGCAAAATATCAAAATTTAAAGAAACAGGAACTTATGAATGCCTGGTGAGCATATTCAAAATTTCCTTCTTTATGACTCGGCCCCTCGATCTTGGGTAAAACTTCGATCACTATCTATCCTTTCATTTTCATGTTAGTAAAGTATTATTAAGCATTTCTAACAACAGTGGTTCTATATAAATCAATACTAATTTAGTTCAGTAAAATCATATAATTTAATAATTAAGCTTTCAAAATCTTTATGGATGATCCAATGCCCGTACAATACATATATGTTTTATATACAAGCGGTTATAGTTCATTGATCATCCAAAAATCTACTTTCATATTCAATATTTGTAATCTCAAATCAATTCCATTATGCTCACAGAGATTCAATTCAACTACAATTCAATTCAGTTTATGCCATACTTAAAATTTAACATATGTCTTGATATACGGGGTCTCGAGTCAAACGCGGTCCAGATTTAGACTATGGTAAGTGTAAAAGCAGTTTATAACACAATACGGTCCCGTGAGAGTCTTGGTAGTTATTAAAAAAAATCAATTAGTGAACACTATCGTCTGATCCGGGCTCTTGTCAGTTGACATCATCTAATCGTTCGCGATCTTGCTATTTTGGCCCATATTGGTATACCAATCTATCATAATACGAACTAAGCAGTTAACATTCTATTAAGAGCGTTCAAATCATTTATAATAGAAATCTGAGTACAATATAGCATTTGTATATATAGTTCACTTTCAATAGTCATGCAATTTTCATATGCAAACATTTTACAATAAATTTCTTCAAAGCATTTAAAACAATTCAATATGCTTTTCTTATGCATTTAGAACAAGCATTTCAAATATTGAAACGAGAATAGGAAAAGATAGAACAAACGTAAAAACTTGAAACAAAGGAATGAAGTCGGTAGAACAAACCCAAAAAGCTTTGCTTTGATTCAATCTCGGAATCTGATCTGATTTGAACTTCCTCGCCGTCATCATATTCAATAGGTAAAGAACAATATTATTTGTGAGTGCTAGTGGTTTTGGTTAGGATTGATTTTTGGAGTTTTTCAACAAGCTATATATAGATGGATTCCTGACTCAATGGGCTTTCCATAGAGTCCAAGAACACCCGAAACAGAGTTCGGACGAAGATTCCCCACAGAAAAAGGTTTGCAATTCTAACTATCTCAACTCCTTCTTCTTCCTCTCCATTGCGGCTTAATCATGGCGGAGGAGGCGGGTGGCCTGCAGTTGCTTGATCGCCTTTTGCGGGTTTACATTAAGTAGCTTATGCCTGAAGATCGGACAAAATTGTGCTTCTTGGATCGCATATTTGTCGTCTGTTAGGTAGATTAGGCGACGGGCGCCTCAGGAAATCTTGTTGTGGCCTCCGCCTCTTCGGGTTCCGTGTTTACTTACGCCACTAGTGTTTTCTTTGGGCCCCGGAGTACCCTAGCAGGCGATGGTCGGGAAAGTTAGACTGTCGTAGGAGAGTATGGCCGGTCTTGTGGGAGGTGGTCACTTTTCCGTCCATGGTGGCTTACCGGGAATTCGAGGCGAGAGGGGCCCACCCCGGCCACTACGGCGAAGATTCCTCCGGAAGCACTGTTGTCCGTAGGATTGCTACAACATTAAGCGCTGGTGAAGCAGTGACGATCCGCAGCTGCAGAGAATTTGAAGGAGAGTATCTAAATATCTACCAAAAGCTGCTCAAAAAGCCAGTGATCCCGGTCGGTTTGCTTCCGCCGGAAAAAAGCCATGAAAACACCGATCAAGAATGGAAGAGAATCTTTGGTGGTTAGACGATCCAGAAGCTAAAAGTCGGTTGTATTTGTTGGGTTTGGGAGTGAATGTAAGTTAACAAAAGACCAAGCTCAAGAGATAGCTTACGGATTAGAGCTATCCGAACTGCCATTTCTGTGGGCTCTCAGAAAACCCAGCTGGGCCGTTGAAGAGGACAACGCCATACCGGCCGGATTCCGTCACCGGACCTCCTGCAGAGGGGTTGCCATTATAGGATGGGCCCCACAGAGAGAGATTCTGGCTCACTCATCAATTGGGGGGTCCTTATTTCATTCAGGGTGTAATTGAAACTCTCCAATTTGGTCACACTCTTATTGTACTGCCTTTTATCATCGATCAAGGGCTGAATGCAAGGCTGCTAGTGGAGAAGGGTGTGGCAGTGGAAGTTTCTAGAAGGGAGGATGGATCATTTAGCAGGGATGACATAGCCAAATCTTTGAGACTAGCAATGGTGATGGAGGAAGGAGAGAAACTGCGCGCTCGTGCAAGAGAAGCAGCCGCCATTTTTGGTGACCGGAAGTTGCATCAGAGCTACATTGATGAGTTGGTTAAGTATTTGAATAAGGAGAAGTGATCTCCATGTCTATGCATGGTAGCTAGATAAGAAAGTTTCTATGTGTAATAAGGAAGAATAAGAGTGTACCACCTCTTTTTGAAGTAATTTTAGAAAGAAAAAAAAAGGTATGTTTGTGTCTGTATTTTTAAACTGATTTTGTTATAAAAAAAATAAGAACAATAAGAAAAACAGGAAAAACATATTTGGTTTCTAATGTGTTTTTGTTCTGAAAAATATAAAAAATAAATAAAATTCACTGAACAATAAGAGTTTTCAAAGAACATTAAAATTGTGTTCTATGTGTTTTCAAAAACTATTTTTAAGAACGGTTTTCAAAAAACAGCAACCAAACTGGTCTTTTGGTTCGGAGAGTTGATCGTTTAATATGATATCAGAGTTTGGTTTGAGAGGATGTTCTGGATTCGAATTGTCTCCTTGCAAATTTGAATATTTAATTCTCATTTATTGATTTGATAGTTTGTAATGGACTCTAACTCTCCATGTGCATGGATATGAGACTGCATGCATATCAGGGAGGATATGAGGTCATGATATTCATATTAAATCCAAATTCTATACATACCGCTCTTCTTGAAGTAATTTTAGGAAAAAAAAAATGGTATGTTTGGTTCCTAAAATTTATAACATAACTCGCAAAGATTCACAATTTGTTTCCAAGTAAATAGCAGATATGAAGGAGCAAGATTACTTTTTAAATCAAAATTTCTATTGGTGTTCCACATCAGACAGAATGAAGTTTTAAAAGCCGTTATATACACACAGTAATTCACTCATCAGAGCCGTATTAATTGTGTGCAATATAAAGAGTTGGCAAGAAATATAAGAAAGAATCGCCGGTATTACGGACAGAAGATTCGTGTGAGTGAGAAATTAAATGTTCACGTGGTGGATATTAAATGTTAAAATTGTCAGTATTATATTTTTTGACAGCAATTGTGAATGTTATATAAGTGTGAAAAATAAGTGTTCAATAAATGATAAAATTGTCAGTATCACATAAGTAAGAAGCAGATAAAAATAACTTTCTTATTAAAGGAAAAGACACTAACAAATTATTTTTTCAAAGTAATCGAAAACAACTTTCTTTGCTTTTTGTTTTTCTCTATATATTTGGTTTGTCTAGGACTGGTACGAGAGTGGAAATGGCAAGTAAAATGCATTCAACTTTTTTATTTGAAAGATGAACATTCAACTAATAAATTAGCAAAAAAAAAAAAAGATGAACATTCATGTAACATTCAATTGATAATTTACAATAAAAAAAGAAAAGAAAAAACAACGCTTACTTTGAATTTCAAACAGGAGAAGAACCTCGTGTCTAGGTTGGCTTCCTACTAAGGTGTCCACAAGTTAGCTCAAAAACCATGGTAGCACAAGATGATTTGCTCCTTGTACTCAGTATCATGACAGTGTCCCCTAGTGAAGCTTGAAGATGATGCAAAACTATCCCATGAAAAATCCAGCTTTGGTTTATGAAAGGGAGGGAAAAATTTGGGGGAAAATCTTTCTCTAAGGTTTTGATTTTAGTATGAATTTGACGGAAATCTAGGGGTTCATGGGCTTCTACCCGCTTTCACCTTTGCGAAATTGGGTTTCGAGAATGCAATTTTTAGTTTCACCATCTGCAATTTTGGGGAAGAACTCGGGGAAGAAATCTAGAAGAATTAGGGCTCTAATCGAGGTATCAAATGATCCAATTTGGGGAAAAAGTTTAGTATATAAGAAGGTTGACATGTGTAAATGTTACAGCTCAGTAAAAATTGCCATGTAAGAGCCCTACATCAGCATCATTAGAGAGTCGTTTGTTCATGTGTTAATATAGTTAACAACAAGAGCATTTTTGAGTTACATAATAAACTTTAGGGGCAATGGTGGACCTGAAAAAACATTAAGGGGCAAAGTTAGACATATGGCCAAACACTAGGGGTGTAATCGAGTGAAGTCGATACAAAGCCAAGCTCGAGCTCGACTTTGTTAAAAAACTCGAACTCGACTTGAACTCGATTTAACTTTTTTTCAAATGTTTGAAACTCGATTCGAAAAATAGTCGAGTTACTCGAACCCGCCTCGATAAAGCTCGAATCAATTAAAAATATATATATATACTTATATTTGAACTCAACTCAATTAATAAAATAGTAAAGCTCGCGAACAACTCAAGTCAGGTATTGTGATACTCGAACTCAACTCAACAAGCTACTCGAACTAATTGAACTCGAGTTTGACTCGAATAACTTCGAGTTGAATTCGAGTATTCTACGAGTTATGCTCGAATAACTCATGATTAACTTTACTCATTTACACCCCTACCAAACACAAGGGGTATTGATGTACCTTATCCCCTATCATATGAGAAACACATTGTAGCACCCCTTTCCAGTCCATTGATTGGTGGATCGACTGAGTTCAGATCTTTCGTTTAATTCTTTTGTTTATTTTTTATTTTATTTTGTAAAAGTGTAAACGACCCAGAATCTCGGCTGCGACGAAGGACAGTCGGCAGACCGGTTTACTCCGACCGTTTTCATTTATCTTATCAAAACATTTTAGTTATGTCATTTCGTTTTAGGTTTTTCAATTACACAGAAGCATTTTCAAATGGTAGGCCCATAAACATTTACTCTTATACAATTTGTTTACAAAATGGCATATTTTGCCTTTACAAAATTATACACAAAATAATAGTTCAGAGTTTAACTCTTTTGTTCGCAAAATATCACATGTTCAAAAGAAATGATATGCATATGATGGGGTATATACTTATACGCTGCAACTTTCTCTATGACTTTGCGCTTCTTGATCTTGCCTTCTTTCCTATTTACTCGAAACCTGCGCATAGATAAAAACTACACGCTAAGCATTTTCATGCTTGAAGTAGTTCCCCCTCTGATTCTTCCAATTTTCAATTTAACATGACATGCATTTATCATAAAACCATGCCTTTTATATCAAACTATACTCATGCTTACTCATTTTCACATGCTTTCACTTTACAAATCATTGATCATATCAAAATATGCATTTCTACATGCAACAACTCATTTAACTCAAATCATGAGATTCAAACATGTACTCTTAAGGATGTATTTAGTTTACAAATCTCATTTTCACTAATTAAAGTTTGTTATTTCACTTTGTCTATACAATTCACATTTATGACGGATTTCGTTCGGTGAATCCCGTCCATTTTATCATTCGGTAATGTGCTTACACATTTAATGATTTCGGTCTCCCATCATGATGGATGCCGATTGGTGCACCCCACCATGTGGTCACTTATAAATGTCATACGCCATCAAGACGGATATCGATTGGTGCATCCCGCCAAGTGGGACATTTCTTCAATACCATACACCATCATGATGGATGTCGATTGATGCATCCCGCCAAGTGAGACATTGGACAATTTCGGGTTGCCTTCATGATGGATTCAGTTGGTGAATCCCGCCATGTTGGTCGTTCGGTATATCGATTCAATTCAAGATGTCAAGAATTGACCAATTTGTTTTACAATTCGGTAATCACTCACATCAATTAATCGTCAAAGCATTTTCAATTATCACATTTTAAAATCCATATGCACTTTCGTAATATCATTTCAAAGATATACTCATTCCATATAATCATTTCAAATTTATTTAGTAAACTACCAAAACACTTGAAATAAGGATAGAGGGTCAGTGAACAAATCGAAGTTGTCGGATCTCGTTTCCTTGCCTTCGACCTCGGTCCTAGGTTAGGTGATCCTCACGTAGTCCCTAATCAGTAAAATTACGCCACTCTTAGTGGATATGATTATTATACATTTTAGTGAATGATTAATCTTTGTTAAACGGTTTTGGGTTAAGACTAAGTTTGCCCAGACCAGGATTTCGTTGAGGCGAGGTATGATACGTTTTCATTTAGTTTTATCCTTATTTGAACCCCCATTAATCATTTATTAGGGTCCTTAAACTATTGGTGTACGAATACGAGGTGTTTGGAAACAAAATCAGAAATACGTTCCTTTGTGAGCGATGGCCTACGCGTGGTACTAGCGCTAGGCACACCCAGCGTGAGCCTTGCGCGGTGTTGCATTGCTACGTCGTGGCGTACTGGAGGGGTAACCTTTTGGGTACCTCGGCCTCGCCATAACGAGGCATCCCACGGTGCGGCATAGGAGCCAGTTTTGCCCAGATTTTTCTGGTTTTCCCTTTTTGCGATTTTTCTCCAAAAAAATCACCCGAAATCGAAATGAAGCGCTACAGAAATCGCTCGAAGGCATTAATATCATCTAAACCAATCATGAGCAAAATATGGATGGATTAGGGTTTTACGACAAAACATCATTTAAAGAAATACAGGGTTTGGTTCTTACCTTAAATCCTTTGAATCTTGTTCGTGCTTGATTACTTAGAAGCAAGAAATGAGAAGAAATCACACCAACAATCTGGATCTTCTCACCTTGCCCTAGCTTTTCTTCCTTTTCTCTCACTTTGCTTTCAAACACATTTTTGCCCAAATGCACAAAATGTGCTCTTCTAAGACCACATTTGGTCTTATTCTTCATTTTAAGTCTAAGGCCATGTTTGGCTTACACACAAAATTCCATTTCTCATTTTTCTCCTTTTTGGTCTTAATTTCACTTTCATTTATCATTTAATTCACCTTAGTAGTTAAGCTTATTCTATTCTTGACCCTTAGGTCCTCATTTTACAAAATTCCAAATTTACCCTTTTTCGCTTGGGTTTATTTCCTGGTTCAATCAATTTCTCATCTTAGCATATAATATTTAATCATATGCTCACATATTCATTTAACTTTTCCTGATTTATCCAGCTTTCGGAGAAAAACTTAAGTTTGTCTCAATTTATACCGAAATATATATAATAAAATTATTATAAAAATTCTAGGGTATTTTTGGGGCATTACACACACCCCACCCAAATTTATAACCTCATTTTTCATAGTTGACCTATTAATTGAAGCATGCTACATAGCTTAATTCATCAGCAAACAAATTCAAATGGGCAATGAAACTAGAATTTTGACAAAAGGTCCTTCTTTAACTACTGCTATTCGTTAATACTAGTGCAAGTACGATACATATAGATATTAGTTCTGCTTTGCAACTCCATTTTTGAGACACTCAACAAATCCTCCTATATCTTGATCCTGATGAAGCTTAGGATCTCCAAAAATGGCAGTTGCCTCTCTAGCACTCATCCTTAGCTTCTCTCCTTCCTCAAACACCATGGCAAGCCTCAAAGACTTGGCTATGTCCTCCCTCTTAAATGATTCGTCTTCTCCTCTCTCTATTTCCACAACCAAACCCTTCTCCACCAACAATCTTGCATTCAAACCTTGATCAATAATCAATGGCAGAACCACAAGGTGATAGGTGATTTTCATACATTCTTTTATACCATTAATCACCTATCAATCATATGATTTTATAGTGTTTTTAACATCTCTAATGCTTAATTTTATCATCCCAGCTCTAAGAATATTTTGAAACGAAAGGCATAAAGGAGCGAAAAGATGAATTTAAGTTGTACCTTGACCTCTCATGGCTTCAATCATGATATGGATGGATTCTACACCTTCCAAGCTTTCCAACGAGTCCAAGATCACCCAATTCGGAGTTGGAATGAAAAATATACGGCCTCGTGAAGTCAAGAGAGGATTTTCCAAAACACCACATGTAGCACCCCTCAACGTTTGTGAATTTTCAGTCTACTTAGTGGCATCCAATGACTCCAAACTTGATATAGATAGATTCTACTCTCTCTTAGCTTTCCATAGAGACCAAAATCATTGCATTTGGAGGTCATATGAGAGCGTTATGATTGTTTGAAGTCAAAGGTGTTGCAGCGGAAAATGCATTGTTTGCCCTTGGCCCAGACCTTGGCCAGAATGAACTAAGAGCCATGTAAAAAAAAAGGAAAGCTACTAGTTTGCTGAGGCAAGGGAGCTTTCGCCTTGACGAAGGACGTCGAGCCTTTTAAAAATTAGCCATTTTTTTTTACCATTTTTGGCCCTTTTAAAGGCCCATTTTCCTAAAGCCTATAAATATATGTATTATAGACAAGTCTAGGGTTCGGTTTTGGAAGAGAGAACACCCCCCTTAGGGTTTCTCCTCTCTTCTTCTTCTTGAATCACTTTAGGGTTTTAGTTTTTGTTCATTTCTACTTTGGATTTGGTGTAATATGTAAGAATCTATCAGCTAGAGGACCTCATTCAACCTTGGGGCTGAGTTTGGACCATTATGTGAGGATCGTATGAACCGAGTGGTGAATGACCCGGCGCGTGAATCTAGGAAATCCTATTGGCCATGGACCGAGGAGGTGTGGAGTAAGTTCAGGAAAACTTACCTTATAAAGTACCATGCCAATGACCTAGATGGATCGAAGAAGAATAGGGGAATTAATGTGAAATTGAGGTGAGACGAAGTGTAAACCTCATCATCAGTTCTTGGACATGCACAAGGGTATGCGTTCACTTAATCAATGCTTAATGAATATAGACCATAAATGCATCGATGGAACAATCAGCCTGGGAATCTTTCCTTGAGTTATATTCCTGATATTACTCAATTTCTCTTGAGTGGACATTAATCACACCACGATTTATTTTGTTTTTTATTTTATTTTTAGTTTAGTTTAGGAAACTCATGGTTCATAAACCATCGAATCGCTCAAATAGCGACGACCCGATAGTGGGTGCTCGATCCTCGCTAAAAACCACCGCGTTCCATGTGGGATCGATATCTGGACTTATTAGTCCATTGTATTACTTGTGCGACACGTGCGCTTGTGGATAATCGCTAACAAGTTTTTGGCCCTGTTGCCTAGAAAGGTACAATTTGGTTTGGATTGATATTTTGGCAAAAGAGAAGTTTTCTAATTTGAGGAAAAATTTTATTTTATTTTATTTTCTTGTTTTTATTTGTTTCTTATTTGAATTTTGTATACTTTACTTTTCTTTTATTTTGTATTTTTATTTTATTTTACAAGGTGTTAAGCATAATGTCTAATGAAGAGATGAATGAGATCTTCTACAGCCTCCAAAAAGAATATGCTTCTCGAGCAGCCAAAATAGCACCAACATGGGAAGATATCGTTGTAAGGAAAGCACAAACCTCCACGAGCCAACAAGCCTATAATTTTGAAGGGGGGGAATCATTTAAACAACCAATCGGGTTACTTCTCTCAACCCCAAAACTAATTGTCAAGCTACCATTATTCGAGGTTGGGGACATATGAAACGATTTCTCAGAGTGGCCATCAATTATGCAAAATCAAAGGAAGTTCAAGTTCTTTATATCAAGATCAATTGAAATGACCATCGATGTAGAGTTATTACTTGCATTGAAGGAAGAAATTAAGAGGGATAATGAGGCTCTACAAATACGATTGCCAATTATGGAAACCAACATGGACACCAACATGATAGCAGACATGGGCACCAATTCGAAAAATCTCAATAGAGAGATGTATGCTATCTTGGAAAGATTGACAATACAAGTCGAGGAATTGGAAAAAACTTCAAGGAACAATCTTCAAGGCAAATCTAGGAGTGACACGAGAATGATGCCATATGGGAGAGTGAAAGCATATCATTAAGCCTTGAAGAACTTTCCGGCAGGCATTGGATGAGGACGAGAACCGCGATAGAATGAGAAAAAAAATACCATTTGGTCCTTAAGAAATTGCGAGACCACTTTAGTGGTTGAAAGAATGATCTTGCTATAATGGAAGATCCGTCATTGAAAGAGAAGCAAGTTGAAAAGAAACATCCAGAGCCTATAGTTGAAAATGTCTTAGTTGAGGTTGAAGACTTCAAGTTCCCCATTAATTCTTTGACTTTTGGCATGAGAGAGTATCGACAAGTTTCAAATTTAGAAAGACCTTCCTTTGCCATAAGTCAAGTGTGGATGATGCTGAACATGGGGAAATTACACTTCTTGTTGGTGAGAAGAAAATGAAGTTCGACCTCCACTAAAGCAAACCATTAGGATAAAGGAAATTCATGAAGTTAAAGGGGTTCATTTCTGCTCATTAAGGAAGCGGCACCCAGAATCCTTGAGAGGACACTCTTGAAGGATATAAGGCATGAGGCTAACTCTTTCAGCACCAAGAGTTGACATTTTGAACATCATCCATTATGGAGGTGGAGGAGTTCATCCTCACGGCGATGAGATGAAGGGAGTAATGGCCATGAAGGATGAAGGGGCCAAATCAAAGCTCTCGAACTTCTCAAATGAGTTTAAATGGACTCACAAAAACGGATGCGACTCTTGGGAGGCGCCTCGAACAAAATAAGGATTTTTATCCATTTAGTACTTTAGTTATTTGTTTTTAGTTATTTTTTTAGCATGTGTTGCATGTTGATTTTATTTTTAAGTGTTTATTTGATTTTTTCTTTTCAGGACATTGAAGCCGGTTCTTAGTAAGGGAGCTTCATCAAGACCTATCACATCCGAGCCCAATGGTCACACTTGATCATTAAAGAGAGTCCTTTGTTCCTAATATTTTATATTTAATACATTGAGGACAATGCAGATTTTAAGTTTGGGGGTATTGAAGGAACTTTCCTTTGTTTTTAAATTTTTCCAGTAGCTTCAATTATTATATCTTTAATGTTTTCTTTAGTTACTTATGTGTTTTAGTTGTTTTTGTCGTTTTAAAGTTTTGGAGTTGTTTTTGTTTTAGGTTGAGCTTAGTTCACTGTGTGCTCTATCCAGCCTTGTAATCACTAATACAAACATCATTCTTAGAAAAGAAAATATTATTTAAAAAAATTAATTATCTAATAATTTTTTTAATTACAATCAAATACAATCAAACTTAGTTTTTTTAAAAGATAAACACTTTAGTTATGATGTAGTAAGCTATCTCCATTAGGGTTCGAACTCGGGACCCCTCTTCCCTACACCCTTCCCTACGCCTTTCCCTTTTGAAATGTTGAGTGTACTACGACATGAGATAAACATGATAAACTACAATTAAACTTAATTAAAAGCTTATAGATGGATGAGATAAAATAGGTTAGAAATAGAAAAAGAAAATGATATATCGAATTTAACTGCTTTTTTTCTTACATTTTCAATTATCAAACATAGCTTAAATAAAATGTAATGTAAACATCTTGGAACTTATATGTAAACATAATATTTGGAGTTACTAAAAATTGGACCTTCTATGATATGTCTACCTCTAAATTTCAGCTTGATAAATAGGATTTTGATGAATGTATGGTAATTGTTTTTTTTAAATAATTCTTAAAGTATATTTCAAATCTATCGTAGTTTTTTTTTTATTTGAAAGGAAAAGAAGGTTTTGCCTTGGTGATATAGAAGGTCCATAATTGAAGACCACCTTGACACGTGGCGGGAAAAGAAGGAAAAAGGAGGAAGGTGGAGTTTTTTAAATGAAGAGTATTTGGTTAAAGAGCTCAAATAAATCAAAATTTGTAAAATTGATGCTTTTATGTTTTTCTTGAAAAATGACTTGTACAGATAAAATGTGTTTAGTAAGTGTCATGTATTTACATATATATATATATATATATATATATATATATATATATATATATATATATATACTATATATATATATTTAAAAGAGGTTATTTTACAAAAAAAATAATATTAATGACATTTTTATCAAAATGATATTAAAATTTGACAAAAAGATTATATTTCTAAAATTTAATTTTCTTAAATTAGGTAATTCGTAAACCTAATTTTTACAAAAATACATTTTTATTTTCTTACAAAATTGCCCATTCTTTTAAGGATAAAGTAGAATCATAAAATAGTATTTTGGTCCAAAATAATTATTTTCAAGAAAAAAATATAAAATATTATATTTACAAATTTAAGGTTATTTGTGTAAGAATGTTTTCAAATATTCTTAATTAACTACGTGTGATAATATTAGATTTAATATTATAATAATTTAATTCATTAGTTTATATTAGCACGCTTGATGGTAGCGATAAAGGATTCAAATTTTGAATTTTAAATGAATCCACTTAATAAGGATACTCTTTCCCAACTCTACCCCCAATAAAAGTCTCTCCGAGAAAATTTCACTATCATGGATTCCAGGTTAGTAACAATTAACTCTTATTTTGCGTAAATGTGAATATCATGAAATCAAAGATTTTGTATTTTGGGTTATTTATGATTTTTATTTTTTACAGAACCCATACACTTATTTTATTTTGATTTTACATTTGGTATCAAAGCGATGTGTTTTATAGATTCATGATTTTCCAAGAATGAACTTAATTATTGGTGATTTACAATATTCTATCTTATGTGCGTAAGACAATTTAAAATATATTGAATATGTAGTACATAATCAATATATTTTGGATAAGGGGCAAAATGAATAAGTTTGTTAGTCTGCTTCCACTTTTTTCGAATTTAGGATTTGCAGAATGTCTCTTTCCATTGTATCGATTTATTAAGAAACCGATAAATTTTTATTTTTGATACTTTATCTCTTGTTTTGGTTTCTCGGTCAACAAATGTTCCATGGTTCAGTATTCCTGTTTCGATTTATATAGATATATATTTATCTGCAAGTTTGAATTTATGTTTATCAGTGTTTGAATTTTTACTTATGTATGTAAAGAGATAAAAATAAATAAAAAAAATTGTTGCAGCTTGTGAACACAAATTACAATGTCGCTGATAATGACTAGTGCATAAAGAATTTGAATGTGCTAATTATCATTATTACTAATTTATTTTTAAATTTTTGAATTTTGATTCAAATCCATTATTCCATGGAGGATCCATAAATGATAATAATAAATTAAACAAAAGATAATATCACATTCATAGATCCGTGATTTAAAAGGAATATTTGGATAATTAAAAATAAATAAATCAATCAATCAATCAATTGAAAAAAAAAAAAAAACTTGTAATCAGGGTTTGTTAGTCACCAAAGTGCCCTACCCATAAGTGTTATAATTTTCAATTTGAATGTTTGTTTATTTTTCTGATGTTTATTTATTTAAGAAATGACAATTGTTCTCATAATGGATGCTATAAATGATGTAATATGAATAATTTTGTGAATGATTGTGATTCATTGTTATAGAACAGTTAAGGATCACCCAAAGGTTGATTATTTGTTCCGATAACTTATGAACATGAATGTTGGTAATATGAATGCATTAGTAGTTATGTTGTGTTTATATATCCAAAGATAGTAGATACATCTAACTACTGCATTTATCTTTACAAATTAAGATAAATTTCTTAACATCATTATGTTGTATGTAGTATATTGATGGATTGCCCAAAGGTGAACATCAATATATAATTATTATATTAACTATATGTTTTCTTAGTCTATTAAGCATGCACTACAAGGAAAAAGTTAATCAATGACACGTTTAATGCGTCATTGAAGGATTCTGATGACACTTCCCTAAAGTGTCATGGTCTCATTTAATCATTATTATGGTTACACACAATGACATTTATTTCGGCGTCATCTTTGTCGATCAAAACTATGACATTCATTTAAAAGCGTCATTCTCTACTCATAATATTCCGATCTAATAACTTAACTATGACGCTTATTTGGAGTGTCATTGATTTTATATGTTTTGTTTTTAGAATCCATGACACTCATTACAAGTGTCATCATTTTTATCACATTAAAATCTTATTTTCATTAATTTCATTTGTTATAAATCACGATATAACAATATAATTGTGAAAATGTACACATAATATGAAAGTAATATAGAGGAGAAAAAAATATCAAAGTCATATGGATAAAGCTACAAAGCTATCGATATATACATTGATCCAAAATTACAACAAATATTCCCAACAAGTTTCATAGATTCAATGGGTAAGAATACAAAATGTTCTTTAATTTGTTGGTAGTGGAGGACCTTTTTTTGAGAGAGTGTTAAGCCCATCAAAATCACCATATGAGTCCATCCGTTCCTGTTCAAATGTAAAAATTAAGTTTTAGATATAGAAAACCAAGCAAAAAAGTTTGTAGAGTACCAACTAGACTAACACATCGATTTATTATTTTGATGAGTGCTAGTGTGGTAATTTTCAAGGTATTAAATGAACATTGAATTGAAATTAGAATAATACCTTGTCGGAAAGAACTCCACCCATTGATAACTTGTAAGATACAAAGTGACTGATGGAAATGGGACTGTAGAAAAAGAATGACATAAAACAAAGGTTGTGACGTGTATGCATTCTTAATATTTGAAAAATAACAAAGTGTTTTACAATAACAAGAATTATAGGATATATAACCATATACTTGGGTATAACTTTCTAAACTATAAATAAGTAAAGTATTAAAGCCTAAACAAAGTGAAATTCAATTTATTCTAGAAGGTTTCAATAGAATTGAAATTTCAAATAAAAAATATACAAAAAATGGATGAATATTAGTAGCATAAAGGAAATCCTAAGCCTTATATGCCATGGAATTTGATTTTTAGTTCCATATCTTAAGAAAAATCATATCAGCATTTCTCATTTTACTTCCCATAACAATGTACATGTGGAATTTGATGCCCATTGTTTCTATGTTAAGGACAAAGTCACCGAGGACATACTTGTTCAGGGCAAGCTATCTAATGCTTTATATCAACTTGATGTTTCCCCCACAGTCCTCCTCAGGTACTAGATTTGCTTTGTCCACTTCCTCAACTACCTCAGGTTCTCTTAATGATTAGTCATAACCTATATCCGACCTACCAACTTATGGTTCTTATCCTTCGGTAGTGGGCTACAATATATTTTATGAACGCAAAATGGGGACGATTAGCATTCATTTAAAGTCTTTTGTGAGTCCATCTCAATATATGTGAGTCCAACTCATTAGGTGGTGAGAGCAAAATGTAAAAGCTTTGGCATAAAAAATTTTAAAATTTTTTGTTACAATGTTTCACAAACTATGGGAGTAGAGCATTTGGCTGCTTGCTAGAATGGGACTTCAGATTTAGTGTTCGAAGCATGGTTTAGAGTCATGGTATATCTACAATCTGTGCACAACAATCTAGTTAAAAAGCTGAAAAAATATCAAAAACCAAGGAAATATAGACAAATAAACAAAAGAGATGGATTTAATAAATTAATGCATGAGCATCCACCGCTTTTGACTTGTTTAATAATCGTAAAAGCATACATTCAGATTAGACACAAGAATGTCAAGAATTTAAATATATAAACCTAGTTTTAATCATAGTTTGTAATCTTTTGTGTTGTCCATCACAATTATTTCTTCAAGCTCCCTACTAAGGCATCACTTCTCAAAATTCATTAATTATTTTGGCTTTGCAGTCTTTGAGTTATTTCTTCTTATCATTTTTCTTTTAAATCATTATTTCTCTTTTTCTATTTCTTTTCTGGTTATTTTTGAAATTATGACAACAGCAAAAAACATTTTTTCCACTTCCCATTAATTTGGTTACTTGATTCCTCTACAAATGTTTAATTATTTATCCATACGTTATTATTATTTCATATTTCCAAAATCTCATCTTTGCTATTCCAAGTTTGATTCTTTTTCTTTTCTTTTCTAAGTGACATTAAAAAAAAAGAAAAAGAATTCTAATCATTCTCAGTTCCACTCAATGCCACCCTATTAACTCTTGGGTTTGAATCATTGACCAAATAGTAAAAGGAAATGGGCATATAATCTAAAAAGATTCAAACAAAATGCATGAGTTATCAAGTTGAACAAAACCTAAGACCCTTGAATACCTGATAACGACGAATTCTATAGGTGGGAAATGGGTTGGCCTGACCCATTTTGGCTCGATCCGATCAAGGCACGGGCCAATATGAGCTGGACCATTTGGCCCAGGTTATATTTGGGCTCTGTTTGGCCAACCCAACCCAACCCTATGCAGGTCACGGGTTAAAAGCGGGCCAAATGAGCTACTAAATAGTGAAACTATTAAAGAAATAGTTTTACAATCTTTGTAAATCTTTCATAAAATAAATTTTCATTTCAAATATTTAGAATTTATTTTTATATTTAAAAAAGACTATATAACAAACTTTCAAAAACCAAACTCTAAACCACCAACAGTTTTCCAAAAGTCGCCTCCCCATTTCTTTCCCATTTTTTGTTTGCAATTAAGAAACCCATTATTCCAAATGTAAGACATTTCACAAAGCCCAAACCACCACAATTCAAAATCCTGAAATTTGATTAAAAGAAAACAGAGGAAAATAATAGAAAACAAGAACATCAAAGGAAAAAAATTGAGCATTATGTTTCCCATGCCCAAACTTCAAAATATAAACTTCACCGAGGCCATTATGTGTCTGCATTTCTTTAGTCTCATTAACATAAACTCCAAAGTTAAAAAAAAATCTCTTTACATAGGTCTCTTTGTAACCAAATGGATTTTAATTGCATCAAACCATATTTCCACCAATAAAAACTACAACTCTCAAAAACAAAATCAGATCACTTGATTGTTCCAATGCTAAAAATTGAAAACCTTAATACATGACCAAAGCACATAATGCAAGAATCCAAGGCTTCAGTACTGTGGTCCAGCAGATTAGATTTGGCACATTCCAAGGGGAAGCCTTGATATCATCATGTGCTAATCAACATAAATTCATCCAAAATAAAAAAATAAAAGTAAAGAAAAAATTGGAAATTTTTCTGCTACTTTCCAATATTTCTCGGCAGCAAATGACCCTAACGGAGAACATTAAAAATTGGATATTTTCTGCTACTTTCCAATATTTTCTGCTACTTTTCCAACTTTTAAGAATTATGAAGATGTTTCTGGCACAAAAAGCACTTTTAGTCTAATCATAAAAAAAAAAAAACCTATATCATATAATGTGGCTTCATTACTGTAAAAGTAGAAATATAAATAAGAAAATATATGAAAAAGGAATAGAAATATAAAAATGAAAATATATGGAAAAAAAAGGAAAAAAGAATAAATTCAAATAGACACCAAATTTAGACAAAAATAAATAAAATCTAAGATAATGGATAATTAAATACCAAACACGAAAAGATTAGAAAGGAAAAAGAAATCAAAAGTTAAATAATGAAACATGAATGAGAAAAAAAAAGTCCACATGCCTTGACCACTCAACAATCAATTCCCCTAACTCCAATGACAAATAAACTAATTATTCTCCTTCTCTTTTATTAGTTTACAGTGACCGACACACAAAGAAAACTCACCCTCAAACTCTCTCATGCACTACCCAACATCAGCCACTCTCTGCACCTAAGCCAAAATCAAACCTCATAAATCCCTCCACTCACCATCATCCATGCACTAAAATCAATAAAATTCTGTAACTTAAAAAAAATCAATGTAATAAACCAAAAATCGATTAAAAAAAAAAACCAGTGCAAGTTATGCTTCAACATCCTAAATCTGAGCAAACCAAGAATGAATCAATAAAGGCCACCTCTCATTAATCAATGCAATAAACCACAACATAACATATCGAACAAAACCAAACAATCATGCCTTCGACTTACACGTAGGATAGTCTTCAACCAGTAGACCCAAACACGCGTGAGCCCTCTCTGCTTTCTCTTGCCTCCCAAAAGAATATCTCTGTTTTCTTCTCTCCAAAAAGCTTCCTCTTTGGTCCTACTTCTAAGAAACTCCAAACCGATGGCTGATCTTTCACCTCTAATCAACAAAATCATGTCATAAAAAATTTATAAGACAAAATCCACCTTATAGAAAAAAAAAATCGAAACAGTAGAACCCTTGTCTTAGAATCAACTGATAGAACCAGTACACAAAGTTTGCTATCACACGCTAAAATAAGCCACAAAATAGAAGTTCTTCCAAATTTTCTTTGTTAATAAATACAGACTAGAGTAAAAGTTTAAAGAAAAAAAAAATTAGTGAGAAAATATCACATTTGGATGACAAGAAAAATTAGGGGAAAACTACGAAATTCAGATCCACAATCAGATTTTCGGTATTTGACGTTGAAAATAATACCTGGGATCGGTTTGTTCCCCTTCCTTATTCAAGCCCTAAACCTTTTACCCTTACTCCTAATATCTCTACTTCATTGGTCCTTCTATCCCAGCTCACACCCAAATCAAATAGAAATGAACATGAATGAATGAGAGAAAAGCTTCATTTTTTCAAATGAGAAGGGTCAGTGGGCTTACCTCCCATGTAAGCTCCAAGCTTCTTATCAACAATGGAGATGAATATCGGTGGAGAAACACTTCTACTTGGTGAAGAACAATGGAGGCCCGGTTAGTGAGAGTATGTCGGGTTTGAAGAGTTTGAAAGCTAAGGGCTTCAAAATACATTTAAATTAGAAATAATCTATATATAATATAATAGGCGTGACACTCTCAGAAAAGTGACAAGGTTTTTTTATTATTACTATGACATTATAAAAATGTCATGGTTGAGTTTAGGACTTATTTTATGTTAAAATATAACTAAATAAGACACATATAACTATGACACTTTTAATAAGCGCCATAAAAATAAAAAAAATTACATAAGATAATGACGCTTCTAATTAAGCGTCATCATGTATATAATTGTAATTAAGTAATGACATTGTTCTGAAAGCGTCATAAATGAAGCGTCATAAATTTTAATTTTTGTAGTAGTGATGTTAATATCAAGATCCAAGCATTAATGTTATGATATTTCTTGCAGTAACAATGCATGTGCACTCGCATTTCTCGTATGTTCCAATTTTTAATGATCTTAATTTTTTGAATTGAGTGAACAGATGCATTTTTACCTTGGGGTAATGGATCTAGATTTGGCGCCGAGTCGCCAACGGATATTCTTGTTTGAGCAACTATTGAAGAAAAGAATCATTATAAGAGCACAGGAAATGTCAAACATATTGAGTTTGATGTATATGCGAATGAGCATAGCAAAGCAAACATTAGAGCGACTCTCCACAAAATTGATAATGATAAAGAAATGTTAAAGTTTGTGAAGAGCGCTCCCAACGGTGACAAGTCTCTTCTTCAGGACAATAATGAGTACTTTAACCACCATGAAATTTGATGGTTCTCGTACTATGCATGAACATGTAATTGAGATGACTAATTTGTCAGCAAGACTTAAGTCATTAGGAATGGAGGTGGATGAAAGTTTCCTTGGGTAGTTCATTTTGAACTCCTTACCGACTAAGTATGGTCCCTTCCAAATGAACTATAATACCATGAAGGACAAGTGGAATGTGCATGGTACATAGTATGCTAGTTCGAGAAGAGACCAGAACTTAAAAACCAAGGAATTCACTCCGTCAATTTGTAACAATCGGGAAGCGGGAAAGAAAGGAAACATGCTAATAGGAAAAGGGCCACAGAAATGCGAAGAACACCTTTTAAGATTCACAAGAAGGGCCTAAAGTTGACGAGATGCCACTTTTGTAAGAAGGCTGAGCATTTCCAAAGGATTATCCCAGGCGTAAAGGCTTGGTTGAAAGAAGGGTAAACATAAATGCTTATGTATGTTTTGAATTATATTTGGCTAAAGTTCTAGTAACACTTGAGTGGCTTGATTAAGTTTGTACAACTCATGTTTCTAATATAATGCAGGGATTCCTTTCAATCCAAACCACAAGACCAAATGAGAAATTTGTCCTAATGGGCAACCGAATGAAAGCTCCAGTGGAAGTTGTTGGGACTTACCGTCTTATTCTTGATAGTGGACATCATTTGGACTTATTGAAGACCTTTTATGTACCTAGTATATCTAGAAATTTAGTTTCACTTTCCAAACTTGATAAAGCTAGATATGTATTTAAATTTGGTAGTGATTGTTTCAGTTTATACAAAAACACATGTATGATTTGTGGTGGTACATTATGTGATGGATTATATAAAGTAACTCTTGACAATCTATATGATGAAACTCTTATGACCCTGCATCATAATGTTGGTACTAAACGTGGTTCAGCCAATGAACAATCTACTTACTTGTGGCATAAACGTTTGAGACATATTTCCAAAGAACGAATGGAAAGATTAATAAAGAATGAAATCCTTACAAACTTGGATTTTACTGATCTAAGTGTAATATTATTGGATTGTATTAAAGGAGTGAACAAACAAAACACCTGAAGAAAGACCCTTGAGAAGCACACAACTTCTTGAAATAATACACACCGATATATGTGGACCTTTTAATGTCAGTTCTTTTAATAAAGAAAAATATTTTATCACTTTTACTGATGATTTTCACGTTATAGTTATGTTTATTTGCTACATGAAAAATCTCAAGTTGTAAGTGCCTTAGAAATTTTCATTGATGAAGTTGAAAGGCAATTGGATAAAAATGTGAAAATTGTAGATCGAGAAAGAGTGAAAATTATGGGAGATTATGATGGAAAAGGACAACACCGGTCCATTTGCTAGATTTCTAGAAAGCATGGCATATGTGCCTGATACACAATACCAAAGTAGCCTCCCTGTTTTCTAAAATGGTGTATCGAAGGCGTAATAGAACTTTGTTAGATATGGTTGAAGTATGTTAAGTAATGCATCTTTACCTATTTCGATTTGTGAACTTATGCTCTAAAAACGCCATGTATTTTCAAAATAGGGTTCCTAATCAAGAATGATTCAAAAACACCTTTTGAACTATGGACAGGAAGGAAACCCTAGTCTAAAGACACCTACATGTTTGGGGTTGCTTTCGGCGAAATTAGATATTATAATCCACGAAAATAAGGCGGATACGAGAATGATGAGTGAAGTTATTTCATTGGTTATCGAACAAGTTAGAAAGGGTTTAAGATTTTATTGCCTTAACCATATTACAAGGATTATGGGAATGCAGAGATACTAGGTTCATTGAGAATGATGAGTAAGTGGAGGAGAACACCACGAAAATTGGATATTAAAGAAATGAGGGTATAGATTCCTTTTAACTTGTACATCCCTAATCGAGCTATTTGCTTCCGCCGATTGTTCGCCGAGTTATTGAACCAGTTAATAACCCTGATGAACAATATGAAGGACAAATTAATGATCCCACTACTCATAATGAAATTGTGATTAATGAACCTAGAGTAGATGAATCACAACCAATAGCATTAAGGAGATCTCAAAGAAAAAAGAGATCGACTATTCCTAATGATTACATGAAAAAACATACCTCTGCGAGTTAGAAGCGACTTAGGGTGAAAATGACCCAGTGACATTTTCACAAGCCATGAATGATGTTAATTCTAGTAAATGGTTAGAAGCCATGAAAGATGAGTTAAAGTCTATGGTACAGAATGAAGTCTGGGATCTTGTTGAATTACTAGAAGGTCATTGAAATGTTGGTTGCAAATGGGTCTTTAAGACCAAACGTGACTCCCATGGTAATTTAGAACGTTACAAGGCCAGATTAGTTACCAAAGGGTTTACTCAGAAAGATGACTTTAACTATAAGGAGACCTTTTCACCTGTCTCTAAAAAAGATTCATTTAGAATTATAATGGCTTTAGTAGATCATTACGATTTAGAGTTACATCAAATGGATGTGAAAACTTCCTTTTTAAATGGAAATCTAAATGAAGAAGTTTAAATGGATCAACCAATTGGTTTTATAGAAAAAGGAAAGGAACATATGGTGTGTAAACTCAAAGATCAATATATGGACTTATGACTCGAACAATGGTATCTTAAGTTGATATTCTGTGTTTATTTTGGAGTTTAAAAGAAAACTTGTTGATCGATGTATATACCTGAAAGTCAGTGGGAGTAAGTTTATATTTTTGATTCTATATGTTGATGATATCTTACTAGCAACTAATGATCTTCATCTCTTATATGAAACAAAAATATTTCTCTCTAATAACTTTGAAATGAAAGATATAGAGTGAGCGACCACGTTGGGATAGAATATTCGAATTGATCACAAGAGTGTTAGGTTGTCTCAAAAAATCCTATATAAATAAAGTTTTAGAGATTCGAGGCATCACGAAATTACTCTGCCTCTTCCATTCCAATTCAGAAAGGAGACAAATTTAGTCTCATGCAATGTCCATAGAATGATTTGGAACGAAAACAAATGGAAGCAATTATGTATGCATTTGTTGTTGGGAGTCTGATGTATGCTCAGATTTGTACAAGACCAGATATAAGCTTTGCAGTGGGAATGTTGGGAAGATACCAAGGTAATCTTGGGTTAGATCATTGGAAAGCTGCAAAGAATGTTCTAAGATATTTGCAAGGAACAAAAGAATACATGCTTACTTATAGGAGATCTGATCATCTTGAAGTAATTGGATATTCAGACTCGAATTATGTTGGCTGTGTAGACACACGAAAGTCCACTTGTGGGCTATCTGTATCTTTTAGCAAGAGGGCCCATTTCTTAGAAGAGTGTAAAACAATCAGTGATTGCTACATCTACCATGGAAGCTGAATTTGTGGGGTGCTTTGAGGCCATGGTTCAAGCTAAATGGCTGCGGAACTTTATTTCAAGGCTTGGGATTGTTGACAGTATAGCCAAACCGCTAAAAATTTATTGTGATAATTCGGCAGCAGTCTTCTTCAATAAGAATGATAAGTATTCCAAAGGTGCTAAGCATATGTGTGACATCCTAAATCCAAGGGTCCCATTAATGACAGGTGACAGTGAATTCTACAGTAGTTTCGGAGTGACCCGATACCACACTGTTAGTTGTGTCCCATTTATCGGGATCCATATTTAAGAAAAAAAAAAATTTAGGCAAAGCCTCCTTTGTTCGAGGAGCTCTACCCAACATACAACCTGAATAATAGTAGAATTATAACTCATCCAAGGTCTCAATAGAAGTAGTATTGACCCGCGAAGGTCCATTACGTCTTATCCCGATATGCATCCCTTTCTTGGGATCCATTGATTGCATTTAAATCACAAAATATGAAAATAAGCGGCAATGACATTCCATAAGGTCAGATCACAACCCTCTTACCATAATTACATACCCATTATTTATCTGACAGTCTAAAGAATTTAATTACAATTCTTTTTTACATAAGATACTTTTATAAAGTATTATCAAAGCCACATGTCGGCCTTCTTTACAATCACGGCCTCATTGGGCCTTGAGTCTCCACATACCTTTCCACGTACCTAAAAGGGGGTCCCTAGCGGGGTGAGCAATGCCAATTAGAAAATTCTCCTACAAAGGCTACTCCTCGCCTAAATGCACATGAAATGAAGCACATAAAACATCAAACCATATTCTATATAAATAATGCAATCCTATATGGAATGTTCCGTGTCATGCATGAGATGAGACTTCTTATGCCTACAACCCGAGTCCCGATCGACTCCCTCACACCTACAACGCCAAGTGTGAAAAACCAGTCATTGGTGTTTAACTTAAACCATTGGACAACCCTCCAATTTTAATTTATCAAATCCCCATGTGTTTATTTGGGTTGCGAATTTCCGGTGTCTCACCGTAGGCTTCGCAATGCCTTCCGACACTTTCGCGAACTTTCATCGCTGAATACATATGTCTGACTAAGAATAAAATTTGGGTCTTTCACCTTGGGGGGGATCTACCCCATCTTGCTTCACCCAAACACACGAAATTTATTATTATTATTATTTTATACAAATGTGAGTCTCAAATTTGGACATTGTCCCATTTCATAGCTCACCATTCATTTACCAAGAATGGTGAATAACAATACCATGCACCCACACCCGACTGTGCGATGTGATTGGCTATATGAAATACAATCATGTCATTTCATGCTATGTCATGTCACATGCATAATAAGAGCTATATGCAACATTTATAAATCTCGGATAATTATATTTCCTACATATAATTTCCATTTATCACAATTTTCATGTTAATATGTCAAGCAAGTATATATTAACATGATTTTTACATACAACATCATGTTATTTATTTTTCCAACAATAACACACAAAATTTCCAAAATCTCAAACCCATATAAAACATTGCACCTCTTGGTCCCTTCACGGTTCGTCATCAAATTGCTTGTGATACCAGCAAGCCTTGAAGCCGAAGAAATCAGTCAGGGATCAAAACCAAACCTCAGCCCAGTCGGTGCCCAGAAAACAGTTACGAATCCTGGTTCGGATTGTTAGCTTGATCCTGAATTCAACCCAAAAATTTGTTTGAAAAGCAGGTCCCAAAGAAATTATTGAGACTAATAAAGCGACCCCAAAGAATTCTTAAAAATTCCTACACTCGGGCCGTAAAATTTGGGGGCCTATAAGCAAATTTCAAGCCATTAAATGACATTTAGGGTTCAAAATAACCTAAGTAGAGAGAGAATTTCATATCTCGTGGAGTTTGTGAAGCTCCATGATTTAGGTACCCACGCGTAGCTTTCGATGTGTGGATCAACTTTGCCTCTTTCTCCAACGAAAACCTACGATTCAATTTCCGTAGATCTTATAGAGAAGCAAAAAAAAAAAAAAAAAAAAATTCATTTCTCTCTCTCTCTCTCTCTCTCTTTCTCTCTCTTCATGCTCTCTCCTTCTCCATGTTTCTCTTGTCCGTCCCCTCCTTTTATCTTTCATCTTTTGATTTTTTGATTTTTTTTTGCCTTGTGTGCATTTTTCATTCATGTTTGTTTCTACTCCAAAATAATTTATTTCTTTTCAGTTCAATTTAATTTAAATGAACTTAGCCCAAGTCATTTCCTGACTTCAGAGATTTTCCTAAAAATCTCGTCCCTGGAATCACTGGTAACTTATCACCCAGAAAATTGTAAAAAAATTCCGATTATCTCAAAATTCGATAAAATTTTTCAGGGTCACTAGATTTCGCAAGACAAATTTAACGGCGCAGTCCGTTTCGTCATCCGAGATCTAGAGAATTTTCTAGGGTTCATGATTCATTATGCTTAATTTATTATTATTAATATCATTTTGACATTTTGAAAATTTCCTAATTTTCCGGGTTTTAATATAGGTGGAAATACTTTGATGTTAAAGAAAGGGTTCGAAACAAAGAGTGTCAATAGAACATACTCCCGACACCAATCTATGATTGTTGATCCTTTGACAAAAGGGTTACCGCCCAAAACATTTACTGGTCATGTTGAAAGAATGGGCCTCATGTCTAATGATTTATGATTACTGATTCAGTATTAATGTATATTGACACTTGAGCTCATTAAAGTACAAGTTTATGAATTTTTCCTGTTTATATCTTATGTGTATACATAATTTTTATGATGATTGGTAAACATGACTTACTTTGAATGGAGATAATAACATTTGGACCTCGAAATATATCTCACTTATGAATAATGGTTGCAGAAAGAAGAGAATTAGTATAGTGGTGCATGGAAGGAACTATATCGTATAATGACATACAACCATCATGACTCTTGTTACTTCTTATTCTTAATTATGATTTTATGATGATGTCAATGAATGAATGAAAGTAATGTGCATTATGACAAATATTTTATTAAATCATAACAAAAATTATTATCACATGAGTCAATGGGAGAATGTTCTTAATTGACTCGTGTGATAATATTAGATTTAATATTATAAATAATTTAATTCATTGGCTTATATTGGCAAGCTTGATGGTATGATGAGGATTCAAATTTTGAATTTTAAATGAATCCATTTTATAAGGTCTTCTCACGCCCATAAAGTCTCTACGAGGAAAATTTCACTATCCGCAGTTGAGAGTCAGAGATCAAACAAGAAGGGTAAAGGGATAGAAATAGAGAAGATTTTTTCTTGAAGACTCGTTGTCATTATGGATCCAGGTTAGTAACAATTAATTCTTCTTTTGCGTAAATGTGAATATCATAAAATCAAAGATTCTGTATTTTGGGTTATTTATGATTTTTTTTTTTACAGAACCCAGAAAGTTATTTTATTTTGATTTTACAATTTGATGTCTTTTAACTAAATATTACTAAATTAAAAAGGGGAAGCATGTCATGTATTTACATATATATTTTTTTAAAAAGGGTTGTTTTACAAAAAAATAATAATAATAATGACATTTTTATCAAAATGATGTTAATAATTGACTGAAATGTTAAATTTCCAAAATTTAGTTTTATTAAATTAGGTAATTCGTTTAAAAGACCATTTGAAAACCTAATTTTGAAAATTTTACCCTCTATTAATTTTTAACTTAATTTTGATAAAAATACCTTTTTTATTTTCTTATAAAAATTACCCATTCTTTCAAGAGACAATGTAAATACATAAAATAGGAAAAGACATTTTGGTCCAAAATAATTATTTTTCAAGAAAAAATATAAGAAATATTATATTTACAAATTTAATGTTATTTGATGTCTTTTAGTCAAATATTAATTACTAAATTAAAGAGAAGTGGAGAGGTGAGAAAGAGGCACAATGCATCAATGTTTTAGCTGGATCGATAGCGAGATGTCGGAAAAGTTACCAATTCACGGTTCATTGATCGAACAGATGGTCGAACCATGATCGAACTGGTGACATCATAAATATATATTTTATGTTTTATTAAAATTATAAATAATTTAAAAAAAATTATATGTAAGCAAAAAATAGTAATATTTATAAAATTATTTATTGATATTTTATATAATTATATTAATGTTTTAAATTATGTGAAATAAAATATGTATAGTATTTAAATTTGAAAATATATTAAAAATAGCATAAAAATATCATGTGCAAATATATATTATATTGATATAACAATACGACCAATTTTAAATTTTTAACAAAAGGCTTGTTTGAAGTAGTGGTTTGCCCTTCTTTCTTGAACCTTAACCACTCAAAGGTTGCAACTTACTCCAAAATTATGATATTTTTTATTAGTCATCCACATTTCCTTGTCTCTCATATCAGGATGGGAAGGAAAAAATAGTCATTAAACCTTAGACTTATTAATTATCCTAAAATTGTAGATTAGGAAACATTAATTAGTTAAGACTTAACCCATTTGTATTTAAAATTTTAAGCGGAGTGGAGTTCCACATGAACTATCAATTCGCCAATTTATTTGTTGAACCGTGGCTCAGAGGTTCAATGCCGGTTTGAAGGATAACGTTTATAGTTGTGAAAGCGGCGTAAAGTATGAGCCTCCCTAGAGCCTTAAGGCGTAAGGCGCCCTTAAGGCGTGGACTTTTTTATGTAAAGCGCACCCCATTTTACATATATATATTTTAAAATAGAATCAATTATAACAATCATTTATCATCAAATATCATCAAAAATATCAATCAAATCAATAAAAACACATAAACAATACCTCTAAGCATAAAAATTCATAAAACATGTCAACAAATCTAACAAATCCCATCGGCAAAATTTCTAAAAATCCATAGAAATTGACAATAGAACATGTCAACATGAAAACACATATCCCTTGTGAGTGCATAAATAATCAATCACAACACATTAAAATAACTAATTTGTCTACAACAACCGATCCTCATTCATCCTCCATCCACATAATGATCATTCTCATCATTGTAACCTTACATCATCCTCCTCCTTTCCCAATAATCAATTTCTTCTTCTTCATCTATCAATGAAAGAGAAGGCATGAGTCTAGAGCTTGAAGTTGTGTCATTCCCCCTTGATGATGGCAACCTGCTTGAGCTTGATCTAACTCTAGTATCAAATCTAGGCTCCTCAGCTTCACTTGCTCTAGCAACATCACCCGATGTCAAGTCATCTTAAGTGAACACTAAATCATCTTGTGCGTCCTACATGATCATGAGAATCTTCATCATCCACTATTCTATCAACCACTCATTGCTCTCATCAATTTCTTTCAAGATTATTGGGTCAATGGTATCACGTTCATTGTATCTTTTCTTAAAGGCTCGATTATACTTGATGTACACGGAAATCATTCAAACGTTGGTGCTGCAATCTATTTATCCTCTTGGTATGGATGCACCAAAATTTATAAGCACATAAATACTTTGTCCACTCAATTTTTAAACTTAAAAATATTTTTAATGTTTTTAAAGCACGCTATCATGTGCCACGTTTTCAAAGATCTCCGATTCGGCCCCAGCAATATGATGCCATATGTTAGGCCAAGGACTTTCACGGCAAACTTTTTCAAATTTGGAGCTGAAGCTCTAAATAAAGTCCACCATTCAGCTGTAATGTAGATAATAGATATAAAATGATCTAGTGATGAAATCTGAAACAATTCACCTATTTTCTAGTATCTAAAATATAATATAATAAATTAGATAAAAAAAAATTTAAGTAACTAACGGTGCTTTAGTGGCACCTTTTTCCTAATAGCAGGAGTCCATTTCAAATACTCCTTCGGCCTTTATATATATATACTCAATTCGTCCACAGCTTTCTCTCGTGTATCAACATCCTTTATCATTCTTTCAATGCATTTATATAATTGTCTCATAATTACTTCATCATGCTCCAACTCAAGTTTATCATAGAAGACTTCTTGGTTCAAGAAGTACCCAGCTGCGTGTAAAGGCTGATGAAGCTGAATCTCCCACCTCCCACCTCCTATCAATGATTTCGAATATCTCCTTGTACTTCTCTTCATTACCAAGAAAACTTTTCACAATAGTTTCCTTAGCTCTAGTCATGGCTTCATATATGTATCCTATAGGAGCTTTTTTTTTCTATCCAGCAATGGCTCATGAGCAAGAGGACTTGAAATCTTTAAACAAAATATGATATATTGTTATTCCCGAAAGAAGGCATTATGACCATCTTAGCTACATTCTTCCCCTTCTGCTCCTTTGCCCATTTACTTTCTTACCATTCTGCACTTGTGAACATCTTCTTAAAATTATTTTTTTGCTCATGTAAGCGAGACAATGTGATGAAAGCAGTGGCAAATCGTGTCTTAGCGGGCCTAAGAAGTTCCTTTTGTCCAGTAAAATGTCTCATCATGTTGAGCAGCCCTGAACGGTTATAAATGTAGCCATTTAGTGATATGGCTCTCTCCAAAGTCCTCTTGATGTTTGGTAGCTTTCCAATGTCTTCCAATATCAAGTCAATGCAATGTGCGGCACATGGTGTCCAATACAAATTAGGCCGCTTTTTTGTAACATCCTCCCTACATCATATTATATAATAAATTAAAATACATCATTCCTTATATTAAAATCAATAAAATTTTACTTGTTCAAGTCCTAGGAATTAGTATTTATTACCTTAAACCTTGGTGACTATACGCGATAACTTGAACTACATTTTTTAACTACCAACTTGGTCCACCCTTGTCAAGTAGTTCAAGTATCCTTCTCTCTCCCATCTTAATCATTGAAGAAGCGTTAATGGATTCCATGAACATGGTTCCCTTAGAGCAATTCACTAAAAAGTTCACCAAAGTTCCCAGCTCCTATCGGTCCATCCATCAGGCATAATGGAGCATCCATTCTTTTTCCATTCATTTCATGATCCTTCATGGAATCTTTTAATAACTTCAACTCTTTCTTCGTGAGTAACCCTTACATCATAAATACTTGGTCCCTTCATCCCACACCATGTGACCCGATAGCCTCAATCATGGGTTGGAAACTTGGATACGTGACCGCATTAAATGGAATGGCAGCATCATACATCCACCTTGAAATAAGAGAGCAAGCTCTTTCCATTGCTGATTCATGCCACGGTAGGGTGATGCGGAATCAACAAAATTTATATTCCTAAGTTCCTCCTAACTGCAGTGATCCCGACTCTTTGAAGCATAGGCTGTCTAGGTCGAACACGAGGATGGGTTTTCATCCTATGACTGACTTGCGTAAGTGTTTGAAAATGGTGAGGCTTTTTGTTTTGGATTTGTGGTTGTTTCAAAGAACGATTGGGAGTTGTTTGATTCTTGCGACTAATTGTAAAAGCTTAAAGTTGGTGTGAAATGGTAACCTTGAAGGTTTAGATCACTAACTTGATAACATGGGGGCCCAGCCAGTGTCCTCGGGTCATATCCTCGCATTATGGGAAAATAACATATAGTCAAAGCCATACTTAGGATCTTTGTTTTAACTAGAAAACCTAACCTAGAATCACTCCTATTTAAGTCAACACGGGTAATATGCACTCACATTACTTTTTCAGTTTGAAACCCTAACACTCAACCTCATTTCAATGGCTCGTAAAGGTCATGCAAGAATAACGATGCATCCCAACAGTAGCATGCTTTATTGCCCTAAACTTTATGGTAAGTATTGGCCAAAGTAATGACATTAAATGATATTCCAGCCCTAATTTGAGAAAATTTGGGACATAAATACGTACACAGCATTTAAAATGGGGACCACACTGCTGTGCCCCATGACCAAGCTAATACCTTCCTCTTTAAGGCTGTAAGGCTTAGCGAAGCATCCCATGAGTTGTCATCCTCGAGGGGGTGTTTGGCAGCCTAGAAAATGAAAGGGGAGAGAGAAGAGAGAAAAGCAAACCACTAAAATGAAAATTGCGAGTGTATTGAAAATTAAAGTTGCATAAAGTTGCATAGGGTTACAAAATCATGGGAACATATGAGCCACTTTAGTGTGAAAATACAGAAATCCTAAAATATTGGCAGCTCATCTGAGGAATGAGGAGGTAATACACTAAACGGGGTCGTTTGGCATTAATTACAAAAATGACGAGGCGGGAATTTGTATGCGGGAGAATTTACGCTAGGATAAGCGAAAATTTGGCCTAGCCTAGCGAAATTTAAATGCCCTAAGCGAGAATTGCACGAGAGATCAAGCGAAATCATGGAAATTTTTCGTATCGCGGTCAATTTCGCTAGCTATGGCTAAGTAGCCCTAGCGAATTTGTGAAGATAAGCGAAAATGGAGGGAATTTCACTAGGCACAGTGATTTTCGGCTATGTAGCGAATTTCGCTAGCCTAAGCGAAATTTCTGAACTAACTAGGATTGCGAGAATTTTAAGCTATCAGTTCTTGAGAATTTTCGCAATCCAGTAGAATACAGCAAATCGTAGCGAAATTTCCTGGAGTTACTTATTCTACTGCTTTGCTTTGCCTACTGCACCCTCTACTGCATCACTTTTTCATCATTTTGCCTTCATTTCTTTATTGCATCTTGGTATTTGTGATGGCTGAAAAATAGTTTCAATCTTCATGGCTCCGCACATATCTCGATATCGAACTCCCAAGGTATGCAAAAACCTGCAAAATAACCAAAAATAACCTCGAAATGGCATAAGTGATACTAAGTGGACCTGAACACCTCAATTGGCTCAATTGATACGATTAGTGCGCAAAAAAGCACTCAAAACCTATCTCAAATAGGGCTCAAAGTATCACTTTTTGGGCACTAATCATACCCCCCAACCGACGCGTTGCTAGTCCCTTAGCAATGCTGAAACAATAAGGACATGTATACAGTGATTTTCTCAAAAAGTTTATGGTTCAAAAAGGTGTATGTACAAATAAGCATTACCTTTAAAATGAGAGTGATACCAAGTTTGGCAATCGACATGAGAGAGGCAAGAGCATACAGAACAATTTGAGGTCAACATCGGATCCATGGTTCCCAACCTGAATTTTACAAAAGTCTAATGGACATACAATGTAACAGTTAGTCGATAAATTGCAAAATTATCCCCTCCCCGAACACAGCTCTTGGCATGGCCTTGGGTTGTTGAACAACCTATGAATAGCTACACTTTTCTTTCTTTGTTTGACTTCATTGTAGGGTGCAATGCTTAAACCCGACTTCTGGGTCGGAGTGTAGCGGGGTCCACCCGATGACTCTGACGATTAAGGTTTGGGGCATCAGCCAAAAAGGATGCTTGACCACAAACTGCAGCTAATGCTTCACCCCGGGACTCGAATGACTTCAAAATCAAGCACCTACAATTCGTTAAACTCTACCTATCCACCCATGCTTAACGAACACTAAGTGGAGTGACTCCCAAGCAATTAAGGCTTAGGGCATCGGGCTTTGAAAGAGCTTTTGCCATATACCTCGGACGGTGCTCGGGTTTCAAGAAGCCAGTGTGTCACGACTTTATTTTTCTTTTCTTCTTTTCTTTTTCTTTTGCTTTTTTCTTTTCTTTTCCTTTTGGGAAGACTACATTGGTCTTCATATATAGATCTTCTAGGCTTTATTATGGATCGTCAGCGGTCTAGGCCGGCTTTGCGAGAAGTGAGAAGGGAGGTATATAATTTCCACGGCCTGTCGGCATAATCACGGTTTGCGGTGTGTGAATAGCTGAGGGGAAATGTTCAAGTTGAATACGCTAGAACTACAATTGACTAAAACTGAATCATGCGTAGGTTGTTCTAACATTAAGGTGACAAACGGGGTTTCAATTTTTCCATTTAAGGCAATTCAATTGTCCGATTAAGCGATTCAATTGTTCCCGATTGAAGGCAAAGTGGATACCGCAAAAGTGGGGCACAAAAAGTGATATGCAAAAGTGTAGGAAAACAAAATTTGAACAACCAGGACATGTAGAGCATGAAAATTACCTTTAACTGGCTTGTCATGAAAATGCAAAAACTAAGGGATAGAGACGCCTCTCAGTATGGTGGCCGAAAAAGGGGCATTTTCATTTGTTAGTGTTACTGCAGTTGTTAAGACAAAGTGAAATCAAATGCCCAGACGCAGATTACTACCACAAATTTTGAACAAAAAGGAATTTTAATCAAAACTAAACATTGAGAGCATTGGCTAGCTGGAACAGCATTAGCCACCTTAGACTTATGATTTGTGTAGGACTCGGGGGGAGGTCGGCGGGAGAATTTCCTCCATGATGGCTCTTTGCATAGGGTTTCACCCTCTATCCGGTGACTTTGGAGCACCACTGTTATCACATCTGGATTAGGTCAGATCTCTGAACCATTGGGGTATGCCTGTTGGACAATGAATGGACCTGTCCATCGTGACTTGAGCTTGCCCGGAAATAGATGGAGTTTGGAGTCGTATAAAAGAACTTGGTCTCCCTCGTTGAAATTCTTCCCAGTTATCATTTGATCATGCCATCTTTTTGATTTTTCTTTTGCAATCTTCGAATTCAAGTAGGCATCATTCCTCATTGAGATCAAGGAACCTCTTGACTCGTACTACTTGATCCCGTATTCGGCTTCTTGATTGCCCACCGTACCTTGTACTCGATCTCAGCTAGAAGGTGACATGCCTTACCATGAACCCGACCGATACAGGGGACATTCCGAGTTGTCTTGGCGTCTATATGCCTGACCCGAATCAGCCGGTTTGATGGACCAATCTTGTTGGTGTTTACCACCTTCATTAGAATGGTCTTGATCTCCCTATTGGCAAGTTCTACCTGACCACTTGTTTGGGGATGGTAAGGGGTGGCCACGTTGTGTCTCACACCATATTTAGCCATGAGGTTTTCAAATGATTTGTTACAAAAATGTGAACCCCCATCACTGATAATGGCCTTCGGTACTCAGGAGCACGGAAAATATGTTGGCTTTCAGAATTTAGTACCACCACAATGGTCATTGGTCTTCACGGGGGATTGCTTGACCCGTTTTGGACACATAGTCACTCCCACCAATATGTACGTGTGACCATAGGACGTGGGGAAGGGTCCCGTGAAATCGTGCCCCCGAACATCAAAAGTTAGAGCTACTAAATTAGGTTCAATGGCATCATATGTGGCGAGACAATTTCCGATTTTTGGCATCTTTCACACACATGGCACATTTGGTGTGCTGCCTTGAATAAGGAAGGCCAGTAGAAATGGCTAGCACCTTCATTGCTGTCTTGGGAAGCAAAATAGCGCCACGGAGCACTCATGGCGGTGGCTCGAATTCCTATTTGCTCCTCCTCGGGCACACACTTCCACGATTATTTGATCTGCGGTATTTTGAGCAAGAAGGGCTATTTAATAATAAGAATGGATCTTAGCAAAGAAATACTTCCTATCTGTTCTTTCACTCAAATTTGGGATTTCTCCTATGGCGAAATTGGCAATGTGAGGCATGCCCGGGGAGCTTTCATTTGCATTAGGGATTGTAGGGAAATTCATCATTGATGGGTGGTACATGAGTGTGCATGGGCTATCGTTAACCTTGAGATGATGCGCTACCACATTCTCTACCTTTTTGTCTTTAATTTGCAAGTTAAACTCTTGAAGTAGAAGAACCCATCGGATAAGCCTTACAACTTTGGCATTTTGTTTGGTCGGGAGATATTTGAAGAGGAATGAATTAAAGTAGAAATGACTATCGACCCAGGCCAATGCTTCCGGAACTTGTCTAAAGCATAGACCACTGCCAACAATTCCTTCTCTGTAGTGGTATAGTTCCTCTGTGCTTCATTCAAGGTTTTGCTTGCATAGTAGACTACATGAGGTTTTCCATCCTCTCTTTGGCCAAGTACTGCTCCGATTGCAAGATCACTTGCATCACACATCACTTCAAACGGTAACTGCCAATTAGGTGCTCGCACAATTGGGGCAGTTGTCAAATGGGATTTCAGCTCTTCAAAGCTCTCTGGCGATCATTTCCCGAACAAATCGGCATCTTTCTCCTAGAGTTTGTACAGGGGTTTAGCAATTTTGGGGAAGTCCTTAATGAATCTCCTGTAGAAGCCTGCATGACCAAGGAATTGTCTAACTGTCTTTACATTCGTTGGGGATGGCAGTTGGGAAATAAGTTCAATTTTTGCCTTGTCGGCTTCCCTATTTCCTGGGAGATAATGTGCCTGTCTGATTGTGGTTGACCGTAAAATGGCAAGCTTCTCCCAGTTGAGCACAGTTCTTCTCTATGCCTCTGTGAGAATGGCTTCAGTTAGTCTCGGACATTCTTGAAATCGCCTCCATATCTTAGTGATGTCATCCATGTATACCTCCGTTATGCGCTCCACCATATCATGAACATCACCCAAGCATACACCTGCGAAATGTGGTTGGGAAGTTTGCAAAGAGGCAGGCATCCTCTATAGCATGTGTGCCAAATGGACAAGTGAGAGTGGTCTTTCTGGTCCTCACGGTGCAATCTCTATTTGGAAGCCTGCGAATGCCCATCAGCCGGTAGAATGGGTGTACGAAATACTCTCAAAGGAGGCGAGTCGATGAATGGTAATGGGAAGTAGTCTTTTCTGGTACTTCATTGAGCCTTCTATAATCTATGCACACTCTCAACCGGTGTAAAAGTCGGTAGACAATTCCTCCCCCCTTTTCATTTCTTACGGTTGCCACTTGACTTTTGGGCACCACCTGGGTGGGGCTTACCCAATGGCTATCGAAAATGGGGTAAATGATACAGGCTTGGACGATTCCCGGGACGAGGCGAGACTGCCACAACGGATGAGTTGACCTCCGTTAATGGTACTGCTTGACCTTAGACTCTTCTTCGGGTAAATGTGATGAGTGCCGGTGTTGGGTTTATGCCTTTTAGATCGAAATTTTCCACTGGCTTCTTGCTTGTTCCTTTTGACTCGGCAGGTCGGCCTCTTGTGAAGTAGTCGACGAGGATGAAACCCTGGCTGGGCCTTTGCTCATTTTCTTCAGAATGCATACTTCAACTCAAGGCGGGAGTGGTTTGAGCTCTAGCGTTGGGGTTCCTTTGGTTCGATCCCACTTAGGTCGATAGAGGTAGGATTTCCATTCTTCTTCCTCAGTACCCTTGCACTAAACTCATGCCTTGGGATTCTTGTTGCTCTAGGCACTTAGATAACTCTGGGGTTAATAAATCTTGCACTTGCTGTTCATTAGCACATTCTTCAAAATTGCATCTATCTGAGACCTCTTCCACAGTCATCTTCCTCAGAGTGCATATGCCTTTTACTCGGAAATGAAAAATATTGAGTTAAGGTCATATTCCCAAATATGAGTTGCATAACCCCATTCAGAATGATTTATTGGCATTTGAAGTAGCAATGGCCTTCCCAATATGACGGGCAGCACATGATCGGGCTCCCACCCGGCAACCGCTCAGGTCGGGCACGACAAAGTCTACCTGCAGTAAAATCTGTCCACCTTGTATTAAGACATCCTCAATGGTCCCCTCTCAGATCTTAATAGATCTATCGGCTAGTGACAGTGTGATGGAAGTGGGTTTCAGCTCTCCCAAACCCAGTTGCATGTACATGGAATACGGCAGCAGGTTCACGCTAGCTCCCAAGTCTAATAGTGCTTTCTCCACACCAATGCCTCCAATATTAACCGATATTGTTAGACACCCTGGATCTTTATATTTCACCGGAGTCTGCACTCCGGTCGACGGCACTCCACTGCCTACCAAAAGGCCTTTTGCTCACATTGAGACCTCTTTTTACAGTGCATAAGTCCTTCAAAAATTTTGCATAGGTGGGGACTTGTTTGATCATGTCAAGGAGAGGAATGTTAACTTTTACTTGCCGTAAAACATCTAGTATTTCGGTTTGGTTAACTTGAACTTTTCTTTTTCTCTGAGAGCCTCGTGGGAATGGAAGTGCGTACTCTAATTCACCTCTTCCCTATTCGCTGATCGTTTTTCAGGGTGGGTCACTTCTATGGAGCCGACTTGATTAGAGCTGGACCGCCGAACCCATTCTACCACTTCTTAGAGTCACCACCGCCTTGGTTCATCAATTCTACATTCTGATCATGGGTCAAACCCCATTTCATGCACTTCCCTCCGATGCGTTGTCGCTGACCGGGAGGAAACCCTCCCTTTTTCCGAACTCCACGCTGGTCGACAACCTTTGACATCCTGCCGCAGGTACACCGTCTCATAATTTCCTATTGAGTGAGCTTCGACTACTGGCACTTTCTCGGGACAGTTTGAACATTCAACATCTTCTCGCTTCTTCTACAAATGTCACCACTTTACTTAAATTCGGATCGCTTGCTCAACAAAGAGTAAGAAAGTGAGGCGATCGTTGAAACGATCAAGAGGAGCCAACCGCTGTGCTCCCTGAGGGACATGTGCATGGGGTTTTGGCTTCCATGGTTGGTTTGGATGGTTCCCCGAATTAGGGTTATAGGGTGTTTCCATGTGGAGTATTTATGGGTGGTCTATTCTCGTATTCAGACATGGCATGTTTCGATAAGGCTCCCTGTGCGACTATTTCGACCGACAATTGAAACAAAGCAAGGTCGGGATGCAGATAACTCATTCACCGCTTGTACTCACAAGGCCTCATTTCATTTCCGCCTTCCAATCTTCAAGTTAAAGTGGCCGGCTTTTTCTTTACCCTCTGAGGTTCTCTCTTGAAAGCGTATACATGCCTCCCTCCCGATGGTTCGAAGGCCTTAATCTCATCCCCACTCCTGGGCTCGTCCCACTTTAGAGGTTTCACCACATAGTTCAAAAAAGTCCATGGCCCTTAACTGGGTGTTTGCTTAAAAGTCACCCCAATGTTTCCAAAGAATTGTTTCATGGGTGGGGACATACCATCATAAAATGATTCAATACAATCTCGTATCAAAGCCATGACGAGGGCATGCATTGATAGTCTCGCGAATCTTCCCAAGATCGTAGAACTCTCTCACCATCTTGAACTCCGTAAAGGTAAATTTGTCTCTTCAAATTGTTGGTCTTATGATCACTGAAGAATTTTTAAGAATTCTCGCCGCAGCTCAACCCCCAATTTCTAATGGTTCTGGCCCCTCAGCTGTTGCCAAATCTTGGCTCGTCTCTTGTGTGGTTAATGAAAATGCTTTCACTTAAGCAACCATGTCCATCATACCTTCCTTAAAGGTTGTGCATACCTCCTCAAAACTCCTTTATATGTGTGTATGGGTTTTCATTTTCCATACCATGATACGCTGTGAAAGTAGCACCAAAATAGTGCCTCACCGCTACATCTTCAAGAGGGGGTACGACGCAAGACGTAATCGACTCTGTGGAGGGCGGATGCGGTCCCTCGATCTCGTAGCCGGGTTCACCGTACCGGCCGACTATGTTGTTCTGTGTAGGTGCTCCATGGTGTCACCGTGTACACCGATCGCATTGCTCGTTCAATTGGTACCGATTCTCCGTAGCTTCACCCGGCGGTCTCTATCCCACCGCGCATAAACACTGTTACAATTTTAGAGACAACAAAGAGCACAACAAAGCTTGCCAAAAAGGTTATGGTTAGATAAAAATAAAACTGATCAGAGGAAAATAAAAATAAAGCAAAGAATCAAAGTAATGAAAAACTGCGCGCATAAAGAACCGAAATTGCAAGGGTTAAAAGGTCACCTTCACTTGTGATGTTGATCACAAGTACACTTCAACTTATCAAACGTAGTTTGGCACCATCCCCGGCAACGACGCCATTTGATTCGTGCCACAGTAGGGTGATGCGGAATCAACAAAATTTATATTCCTAAGTTCCTCCAACTGCCGTAGTCAAGCTACCGCAGCCACGTCTAGGTCGAACACGGATGGGTTTTCATCCTATGAATGATCACCTTGTATAAGTGTTTGAAAATGGTGAGGCTTTTTGTTTGGATATGTGGATTTGTTTCAAAACAGTGGGAGTTGTTTGGTTACTGACTAACTGTAAAAGCTTAAAGTTAATTGTGAAATGGTAACCTTGAAGGTTTAGATCACTAACTTGATAACATGGGGGCCAACAAGTGTCCTCGGGTCATATCCTCGCATTATGGAAAATAACATATAGTCATAGCCATAACCGGATCTTTGTTTAACTAGAAAACCTAACCCTAGAATCACTCCTATTTAAGTCAACACAGGTAATATGCACTCACAGCCCCTTTCAGTTTGAAACCCTAACACTCAACCTCATTTCAGTGGCTCGTAAAGGCCATCTAAAGAATAACAGTGCATCTAACAATAAGTATGCACTGTACCCTAAAGCATGGTAAGTATTGGCCAAAGTAATGACATTAAATGATATTCAACCCTAATTTGAAAAGCTGGGAGCCATAAATACAGTACCTGTAGCATTTAAAACATGAGGACCACCTGCAACTGCCCCATGACCAAGCTAGCCACCTTCCTCTTCAAGGCTATAAGGCTTAGCCAAGCATCCCTTGAGTTGTCATCCTCATGGTGTTCGCAATTCCTAGAAAATGAAAGAAAGAGGAGAGAGAAGAGAGAAAAGCAAACCCTAAAATGAAAGTTGCGGGCTGTATTGAAAAATTAAAAGTTGCATAAAGTTGCATAGGGTTACAAAATCATGGGGGCTTATATAGGCCACCCAAAGTGTGAAAATACAATAAATCCTAAAATATTGGCTCATACAAGGGACAAGGAGGTAATACACCAAACGGGTCAGTTGGCATTCAATTTCAATAAAATCGACAAAGGTGAATTTCGCTATGCAGAGAATTCTCGCTAGATAGCGAAATTTGAGCAATTTAATAAATTTCGCTAGTTTCCAGCGAAATTCCTCGCTAGCCCAGCTTAAATTTAGGAGAGATAGCTAAAAATGGAGTAATTTCGCCAGGCACGTGATTTTCGCTTATGTAGCTTAAATTTCACTAGCCTAGCTTAATCTCCCAATTTCGCTTAGGATTAAATTTTTCGCAATCCCAAATGAAATTTTCAATCATAGCGAAATTCGGGTTGCCTGCTCTTCACCGGCTACATCGGCATCTCACGCATCACTTCATCATTTTGTTTCATTTCTCTTATTCCATCTTGTATTTGTGATGGCTGAAAATGGGGGCCTAATCTTCACTACCCGCATTATCTCGATATCGAACTCCCAAGGTATGCAAAACCTCGCAAATAACCTCCTCGAAATGGCATAAGTGATACTAAGTGAACCTGAACACCAATTGGCCTAATTGATACGATTAGCGCGCAAAAGCACCAAACCTATATCTCAAATAGGGCTCAAAATATCACTTTTTGGGCACTAATCAATTGCTTCCTTCTTGTAGGCTTCATTCATAGTAGTTTGAGTCATTTTCCCACTCCTATTTTGAACTACCGCTTCTGCATTAGGGGTGAAAAAATGATCCATCGACCCTTTCTCTTTGGATCTTTTCACACTGCCTCTACCTCTATTACTTCCTCCACATGTAATATTATAAGCAACTCTTCTACTTTCAACTTCTTCATCAATGTCTTCACAATCTTCATACAAATCTTCATTTATCATTTTCAAATGCTCATTTTGATTCTTTTTCCCATTCATATAATCTTCCATCTCTTGTCTAACATGAACTGGGCATTTCGTACATTTTTTGGCATTTCTATGTCCACCAACAAGATGTTGTTTGTGTCTATAGATGTCTCCCTTGGTTACTTTATCACAAAAGATACAAATAATTGTATTCAAATCTTGTTCATTAGGTAACCGGGCGTATTTCCATCCTGGGTCTTTTCTTTCACTTCCACCAGTAGTTGTAGAGCCAACTTGAGTCTCATTTTCATTGTCATTACAATCCATTCTTTATTCTTCCAATTGAAATAAACTTCAACTACAACACACACACTGAAAAAATACAAATTGAGATATATATTATAAAAATATTTAAAAAATCAAATGAGTCATATGACTCATGTGAGTCACGTCATTTTACTACTAAAGTAAAATAAATGAGTCATGAATCATGATAATCATTACTGTGACGCCCCAAAACCGGGGTGTCCGTTGACAACCCGTCAACCCGCGGACATTTCTCGGGATGCCTGCAACCTACCCAACATTCAGAAAATCGCGTAGTCTCCTTTGTACGGAGCTCTACCTGAAATACAAAACCCGGTCCCAAACACCACAATGACCAATATCAGGTCTACATGCGAGTAATATAATGGCCACTGACCCCTCATCAATACTCACAAAATATATCCCAAATACATCAACTATCTACAATAGTTCAAGAGTTAATAAATTATTTCTTTATACAAACATATATTAAAATTACTCACATTCTAATACATGTTATACAAAAACTGCCACAAGTCGGCTTTCTTCATATGTGCGGGGGTCCCGACGCGGGTTAGCCACCCAGACTTGACCTCAGACCGGAAGGGGGGTCCCACGACGGTGAGCAAAGCCCAAGAGGATAATCTCCTACAAGGGCTACTCCCCACCTAAGTGCACATGCAATGGTCGCATAATCAAACACACATCCAAGTGCAACATACACATGTCTACCTGAATGTCTACATGCCATGAATGAGACTCGACTCACCATGCCCCATGTACCGAGCCCTTGTTGGCTCCATCACTCAATATGTCATTGAGTAATATATCCCGAGTCACTCACCGACTCATCTCACATGCGCATACGCCCCAACCGGTGACAACTATCACCGTAATATCAATGACCCGCATCGAGCCCTCACCGCCCATTACCTAATGCGGCGCGTCAATGGGCACAACCAAGTCAATCCCACTTATCATTAATAACCCGGTCTATGTGGATAAACATGACCGCGGTGTCTTCTTTGGGCAACATAACTTTTCGTGATACCGCAGTCTCTTACACCCATACGTAACTATGATATTCCTGACTTTACACCCATACGCCTCGAGTTATCACCGACTCCCTCAAACATGCATTTTGCTATGAATGAAACCATTTCCAAACAAAGGTATTTGTTTTTAAACTGCGGACAACCCGATATAAAATAGTGACGATCTAATAATCTATTTGACAACCTCCGATATATCACTCGCGTATTCGACGATTGATATTATACGGACAACCCTCCGATGTTGTAAAGGACACACTCCGAGCAATAATATTGTTGGTCAACCCTCCGAACAATTCTCTAAAGAAACCACCTTATGCACTCACTCCTATTGTTCTAGGGTGCCCCAGTGCATATGAAATGCAATGATCCATTTCCATTTTCTTAACCCGTGCGACTCATTTGGACGTTGTCTTATTAGTCAAGCCCACTAATCAACACCTACGCGGTGTTGATCCACAACCGTGTACTCACGACACACCATCAAACATCTAACACAGTGTCGATCTCAACTATGCACTCACACCTAATTTCTAGGTTACCCCAGTGCATATGGAATGCATGATGCCAATTCCAACACATTCATGCTAATATATTCACATGCTTATATATTAACATAATTAAATCACATAAAACATGTTATGCAATTTCACAATCAATTACACCACAATTGGGGCTCACGGGCTAATTAACAAACACGAAAGCAATTCATTTCTAGTAATAACACACAAAATGGCCTAAATTCGACCCATATAAAAACAGTGGCACCTTCGGGTCCCTTCACTAACATCACCGAATATCAGGATACCAAACACACTTACAAAACCCGAAGACATCGGCCCCGGAGCAACCAAACTCAACACGCCGGATCACTCAAATAGTCCTCCGAATTTGGCCATGACTGCCTAAAATGCCTCGAAAATTCCTAACGAATTGTCCGAAAACAGTCCCGAAATTCAGCCCGACTGTCCAAAACTAGTCCCGAAAATTCCTAAAAATTCCTACACTCGCCCAAAATTTGATGACCGAATTACCCGCCTAAGCCAATTCCAAACCATTAAATAGCCTTTTAGGCTAGAAATAACACAAGCAGGAAAATTCCTCACTCCTGGCCAGCCTGACGAACTCCAAGATTTTAGCGTCCACGCCGTAGCCTCATCGCCGATCAACTTCTTTCGCCAAATTCCGATGAAAACTTATGTCCGATTGTAGAGATCCGAGGAAAGAAGCAAAGAGAAAAAATATTAAAAATAAATTCTCTCCCCTCACGCCTCTCTCTCTCTCCGAAAAATAAAATGGCTTCCTGTTTTTTATTTTTTTTGTTGATTTATCCATTTTATTATTATTATTATTATATTATTATTATTATTATCATTTTGAATACATAACTTTATATTATCTCATTCAGTCCGCTTCTTCCCGAAAATTTTATTTCTTTTCGCTCAATTATTTTAAATGAACTTTAACTCAAGTCATTTTTCTCAGCCCGAGATTTTTGTAAAAATCTCGTCCCCTGCTTCACCGACGCATTTATCACCCGTAAATTCATAAAGTATTCTGATCGGGCCTTTAATTCGATTAAACTTTTATGAGTCACTAGATTTCGCGAGACGAATTTAACGGAGTAGTCCGTTTTGTCATCCGAGATCAAGAGAATTTTCGGTTTTCAACCAAAATTACCGTTTTACCCTTTTTCAGAAAAATTGAATTTTTCTCGGGTTTTACATTTACTCATTTACATAAGCTTAATCATGAACCGATATTATCAATAAAGTGAAGAAAAAAAATTTAAAACTACAGAAAGGAAGCAAATACCAATGGAAGTGAGAGATTTTTCCTTTTTCCAAAATTTTCTTGGCTAATTTTTCTTTGATTTTCGCTTCTACTCTTGTACGTTGCTCGCGTTGCATCTTCTTTATTTGGCTTGAAACTGAAAGCAAAAATGGGGCCGGAGCAAAAAAATGGCGAAGCTTTGGGTTATGGAGGTATTAATGTCGAAGCTTTAGAGCCTGGGCAGTTTAAAACGGTCGCTGGCCCTCTTTCTCGTACAAAACGGTCGCCGCTTTAGATGCCGTAGTAATGCTTTTTTTAAAACACTCAGCAAGCCCAAAACAACGTCGTTGACTGCGGGATACCAAAACGACGTCGCTTTGAAACTATTTTTAAATAATTTATCCAAAACAACGCCGCTTCGATAAGTGACTTAAATCCAAACCACGCCGCTTTTGTATAGGTTTAAAAAGACAAAAAGACGCCGCTTTATGTCTCGTAGAGATCAAACGACGTCGTTTTTGGTTTGGTTTGACAGAACAGAACTTCTTCGCTCTCTAAATCCCTGACGCAAATAGAAAAAACGAAAAAATGAAGAGGAAGAAGCAAAGGAAGATGAAGAAGACGAGGAAGAAGAAGAGGATCTGAGGAAGACGACTTACCTGCACGGAGGCACGCGCCTTTTCCATTTTCTATGCGCCTGCGTAAATGGGCCTCACCCCAGCCCAGGCGGGGCGCCATGGCTGCGCTTCGCCTGCGCCTAAGCCTTTCACAACTATGGATAACGATTTTAAGACATGAACCGAACCGAGAAAGGATCGGTCGATGGTTGAACCTAGGGGTGGCCACGAGCCAAACCGAGACGTAATATTGGGTCGTTCTGGCTGAAATCGAAGATATTAATAGGGCTCGAAGCTCCCAGCCAAGCTTGATTCGAGCTTTTATTCAGGTTCGAACCCGCCGAGAAAAAAAAAAATAAAGCTTGAAGCTCGACTCGAGTTGGCTCGTTTTATGTATCATAAATTGACTAATATCATAAAAAAATAAAGCTCGAAGCTCGGCTCAAGTATGCTATATATTAACATTAGAATATTATTATTTATCACTTCTATTCAAAGAAGTTCGAATAAGGCTCGGTGCTTGAGCCGAATGTTAAAGCTCAAGTTCGCTTTTGTTTAACACCCGAGCTCGACATCAAGCCTCGAATTCGCTCGCTTAATTTTTCAACCGGTCGAACGAGCTTCGAATCAAACTGACAGCTCACGAACCGCTTCGCCTATGGCCACCCTAGTCAACCGATTCGGATCGACCGGTCAAACCGATTTTCAAAACATTGTCATATACTTGAAAAAAAAAACAGCCCTTCTTCATATCCTTTTGTGCTTATTTTTTTGATCTTTTTTACTCTTTCCGTTCATAGTTATTCCTTGTATTTTGAGTCTTTAGTTGACCATATTTAGAAGTTTAATGTCACTAGAGTTGGTCAATTTTTGTTGGATTGTGAGGTTTAGTGCTTCATTTAAAATGTTGAGGGTAAGTTAATTCTTTGATTTAGCTCTTAAGGGTTCTATTATACTTATTTGTTTTAAAGTGTGTTTTCTTAATCTTTCTTTTTAGTCAATTACAATTGACAACTCGTGTTGAGAACTCCTAATTCATTTTGATTAGTAGATTGAAAAGGTTGCTACACTCTTATGAATATGTTCCGTTTCCGGAAAATTTTAGAGACAATACGAAGGAGAGAAAATAAGGAAGAAAAGTATACTACAAGAAAAATTGAAATTAGAGACAGACAATTCAGTCTCTAATCCATCTGGAAACGGAATTCTAGACGGATTAGAGACAGAATTTTCAGTTTCTAAAACGCTAGTATCTAATTGTGTTCGTCTCATCCATCTTTAATTAGGAACAAAATTATTCCATCTCTTAATCAAAGACAAATCAAAGACGACTCCACTAGAGACTAACTCTATTCTAATCGTGAGACTTAAAATCCATCTCCATTTTATCCGTGAACAAGTAATAATTTTAATGTGTGTTTTAACTTTTATTACTAATTGAACTCTATTATGGTTTAAGATTTCAATTATATGTAATCATAGTTGGTAGATTTAAGAATTAAATTAATAGAGATGCCATTAAATAAGTCGAACACTATATTTTCTTTAATAATTATAAAATTACTAAGACACGCATAACAAATAGTAATATTAATGTCAAATGTACTAAATACAATATACTAACTACTAATCAAACTACAAATTCTTAATGTTCTCAGGAACATTCTTCCAAGTATACTCGTCCTTGTGAAGTCGCTCCTTAAAAATCTTTGTAGCTTTCTATGAGTATTCTTCGTTGGGTAGCAACCTATGATGAAAATTATTTTCTTTTTAATCACATTTTGTTATTGTTAATGCTACAATATTACTTAAAACCATAAAGCAAGTTATTAAGCAGTGTCCTTATTTTATTTTATTGAGAGATACAATGGACTTGCCCTATGCAATAAAGTTTTCAAAGTTAGTAATCTACATGAAATAATTATAAGCACAAAATTACTACACCATTAAAATTTTATTTTATTTTTAATAAAAAGTAATGAAATGCACAACTGCAAAACTAAAGTTGTTTATCTATAATTAATCAAAAGTATTTATTATTATTAAAACAATTATGAAATTGTTGACTCATAATTATGATTAAGTACACTTATAGAACCTAAGTATTGTCCGTGGGTGCAAGAAAATTACTTACAATCGGGGAGAAATATTTCATACCGCAGTTACTTTGGGGCGCTCAAGTCCTCTGCCTGACAATTTCTCGAAACAAAGGCAAAACAAACACTCACATAGAAAAATCTGAAAATTTTCTAGATCTCGAATGACGAAACGGAATTCACTGTTGAATTCTTCTCACGAAATCTAGTTACCTAGTCGAATTTCGTTGAATTCCGAGACAGTCGGATTTTCACAAAATTCGAGGGGAACATCGAGTAGACCCCGAAAATGATATTTTTAGAAAAATCCTGAAAAATGTTAAATATTTGTTAACAGTCGTATTTAAGATAAATGGAACTGGAAACTGACGAAATAAATTGCTGAAAGAAAAACGGAATCAAGAAGCGCGACACGGCGCGACGCGACCACGTGTCTTACACTATATATAGTCACTAAAAAAATGAAAATATCTCATTTGGTCTCAACCAAACCGTAAGAGAGAGAGTAAGAGAGAGAGAGAGAGAGAGAGAGAGAGAGAGAGAGAGAGAAACAATACTCCTTCTTCAATTCACTCTGGATTGACGGACCTCAAGTAGTCAAGAATTAAAGTTGATCGAGCGATAAGGGCTACGCAAAGGGTACTAGAATCACAAGATTCGCTTGGCTAGTCCAGTTGCCTGGGGTTTTCACGAAACCGGCAGCGCTGGTCCCGGAAATTACGCCATTTGAGGTGGTTTTTCTCTTACCTGCGTTAATTTCTCGTCTATGGTATTGTAGAAGTCCAAGGGAGATGTCATTCCAGCTTTTTCCTTCACCCTATGAGGATCGTATTTTCCTTACCATAATTTGGTCATCACCAGCCCGAATTGAGTGATTCAAATTTTTGGATAAACTAGACTGATAGGAGAACATATATCCTTGAAATAGGTAAATCCAAATTCCGACCCCTTTGGACTTAGAAATGTATTCAAAGTGGAGCTATGTCTGCAGCTTATGTTATGTTTAAGACCTTATGACTCAGAAAGCTGCCATAACTCTGCTTTCATCACTTATCCGAATTGAGTGATTTAAATTGCTGAATGAACTAGACTGATAGGAGACCATATTTCCTTGAAATAGGTCTATCCAAATTTTGATCCATTTGGACTTAGAAATGCATTCAAAGGGAGCCTGCTCTCAACAGCTTGTTCTGTTTGAAAACCGAGTAGTCCCGGTTGTTTAGGATATATCTTGAGTTTCGGTGATCCGATTTGGGTGATTCCAGTTGGAGAAGAACCCTAAGAGCTGTATCTTCAAATGAGTACAAATAACAAGTATCAAATTATGGATTAAGACCCCTGAAATCAGGTATCACAGACTGTTTCTAGTGTAAACAGAGTAAATTGACCGGTTTTGAATGAAAAGGCCATAACTTCTTCGTCCGAACTCTGTTTTGGGTGTTCTTGGACTCTATGGAAAGCCCATTGAGTCCAGATTCTAGCCATTTTCCTGTAGAGGATAGGGGATGATCAGAACATGGCTGAAAATTTATGTTTTTCACCAAGTGTGTAGGTTTCGCTGCTACGCCGACTAATACGGGTTTTAATAGATTTAATTACTTCATGGCATGTTGTGAGCTATTATTGTATGGGGTAGTAATTTTCGCGGAGTTAGCATAAGAAAAAGCATGAGAACAAAAGAGGTTGAGGTTCAATTGATTTTAATCAATTGGTGATTAAATGCTTAAGGGTTGTTGGAAAGTATATTATAGTTAATGGTTTAATTGAACATGATTAAGGTATGGGATAATGATTTTATGGATAATGTGACTTGTAGGAGGGGAAGGTGATAGCGACAAAGGTGGAGTGTAGAAAGTTTTTTAAAGGGGAGGAAAAAGGGCTTAAATAACTAAGGTGAGGGAAAATGTAAATGTTTATGAAATATATATATATATATATATATATATATATATATATATATATATATATTAATGTTTACCAATGTATGTTCATATCTATGTTTTAAATGTTCAAATGAAAAAGAAATGTGGTTTTCTTTGACTTAAATTATGTTGAGAAAATATGAAATGATTATGGTTTCCATAGTTTTATATAAAACATGATTTATGGTTTCCATATGAAATGAAATGTTTATGAATGTATATTTTATATATACATGTTTATATGAAAATGTTTGAATCCATATACCCTATGTTACAAAGCATAGAGTTTAAAGGAAAGTCGACTGCACTTTACGCCACATTGCATACGAGAAAGCGGTTAGGATTTTTATAGAGGGAAGGGAAGAGCGATGCATAATACATGCACGCTGGGTAAGTACGAAAAGTTTACCAACTGTAATGCGATTTATTCCATAGTGCACCAGATTTAAGAAAAGCCGCACGATTTATCTAGGTTCTTTGGGCTACCTGATCGTAAGATCGCTTTCCTCAGAGGTTATCACGGGCCAATGGTGGTTAACTGTGAGGGCACGATTTCTCGAGGTTCCTTTCGGGTCATTGCGATCGTAAGACCAAGCTTTCCTGAGGTTCTTTCACACCAACGCGGTTAACTAGAGTACAGCCCATCGATACGACTTTGATTCAAAAGTAGTGCCATATTGAAAAGATATGTCAGATATTAAATTGTTTACACATCAGACTAACCATACTAAAAGAAAGTGCTAAATGTTTATGTAAATGAGATATCTATACAATTGTTTCACGCCAGATTTGGAATAGAAAGGAAATAACGCAAAGTAAATGTTTAAGGAACGGTGATTCTATACAATTGTTTCACATATCAGATTAACCATATCCGAAATATTATTTTCCTAGCGAACTCGACTCTCATCGTGCTTCTTTAGCTCACCCTTTTCCAAATGTTTTATGTGTTTTCAGTAAAGGAAGAGATCGACGCCAAGGCCTGAAGATCCTCCTACAAATGCAGACTTCGCCTCACTTGACGACCACATTTTTGAAAATGTATAGTTTTTGTTGTAAACAAATACTTGTGCCCCTTTATTTTGTAATGCATATAGGTTTTAAAAGATCGTTTATATATCTATAAATAAGCCTTAAAACGATTTTAAAGTTTGATTTTAAATTGGTTACTATGACTCACGTCCCATCGTCGGGATGCGTAAGAAATTAAATTGTTTTATTAGCGCCAGAAATTGAGACACGTCCGAAAAATACATAAACTCTCGCCCCGATTTTCTATAAAGTGGTTTAATGTTTAAAAAAAAAAAAAAAATTTGTCCCACCATGTTTATAAGATTTTAATTGAACGAATCAGATAACAGCTTTTGGTCAATCCAGATTTACTTTAAAAAGGTTTAAAAGAAACGAAATGTTTTTTTCCACCAGAATAATGAGAGTCCTCTCGAAAGTTATAAAAGGAAAACCTCGGTTGGGTCCCTTCATAACCTGAATAAATAAATTTATCTATTTAAAAAAAAAACCTTAAATTTGTGAATCTAACTTTTCCTATATTTTTTCTTGAATACTTAATAACCCATTTTGTACAAAAATGTCCTCATTTATTTCATCTATTTACATTATCTTTTAAAATAAAGAGTTATTTTTACAAGAAAATAAAAAAGGTATTTTTATTTTTAAAAAAAAGCCAAAATCTGATGAAATGTCAAATTTACAAATTTGGGTTTTCAAAAAATATTTTAATCAAATCATGCTGTCTCTTTTGTAGTGGTCCTAGAAACTTTGGTTTCTCTTCCACATGTTGCATGTCCGGTTCTTGTATTAATTCATCAAAGAAGATTCCCATCCAACCTGTAATTCGGCGAAAGAATAAAGTAGAAGTTGAGGCTGGTTTTTTTTTTAAATTTAACTTTTATTTTTATTATTTTTATTTATATATGGTTGTCATGAAAACGATGGGAAAAATATTAAGAGGTAAGAAAATGTTGAACTTGTTTTCATTAATTAAAAATAAGAAAAGTTTGATGAAATTACTCAAATTAGTTCTTGTGAAATAAATTATTTTTTTCTTCATTTTTTATAATGGATAAAAGAAAAATTCTTTGTAATTTTTTATTTTAAGAAGTATAGACATATTTGTGAACTTTTTTTAAGGGGTAACCGTTTAAAAGGGACAAATGGAAAAAAATATTTTAAATCTAACTCATTTTGTTAAAACCTAAAAAAAAGAAGGATAAAAACACATTATTTGGACAAATTTACCCCTCTAACCATCATACGACAACTTACCTCATTTCCCTCAAACTTTCATTTCCTTATTTCTTTGTCCCACATTTTTAGCTCTTCACTTTCACGGGTTTTCTTTTAGATTTGTTACTAAATTCAACTTTGTTACAATGGTTAAGTCTAAGATTTGATACCAAGTCAAATATATAATTAAGTCTAATCTAAATAGCTACTATGTTACATACTTGGACTTAACACCCTTCAAGTTTATTCAAATATAACTTAATGATGGTTAAGTCAAAACTAGATAATTAATGTATTACAAACCTGAACTTAACACCCTTCATCATCGGCCATAGGCTGGAAGTCCTCTTTATTAATATAAATAGGTAGCAGAATGGAATACTACTCTCAGCAGGCTGTCACAGGCATCTGAAAGTAATTTGGATATAGGTTATGCATGCGCGTAACCGGAGATTCCTCTTGATTGAGGGGGCTCTAGCGATGGACGATTTTTAGCATGTCCTCAAGATCCGGAGCGACCATATCTGTCAAGAGATGAACCCTCTCCAGTGGTGGAACATACGTGCTTACCAACAACCGATCGAGCAATCATTTCTTGCTTGGTCGACACCGGCAGGCTTGGGTGGGGGTGCTGGAGCAATAACTACCCTTGATAGGGCACACATTCCAACCTCTTCAACACTTGGAGGACTCACAATAGGAACCTGCCCCTCCAGAGGAATATTAGCCTCGTTGAGGCAAACCCCCAAGGCCGGTTGGTAATTGGAAGCTAGATCCGGGGATTCCACCAAGACTATGGCCTCGTCCCTGGAGCCTCCTCATTTGAGGGAGACCGCCTAGGTTGCTTCTCTCCAGAACTAGAGATGCCATGTAACACTCTAAAATATATCATAACAGTTTTATAACATGTTTAAGGTATAAAATAAGTTAAAATTGTATTCGTTTGAAAAAAATGACATTTTTATGAAAAAGGGCAAAACCCGCAATTTTGTCAGCTTCGGGAAAATTTTGGAAAATTTCTGTGATCCGATGACAAACGACATCACCATCGATCGCCTCGCAAAATCTACTTACCATGTCGACTTCATCAAATTCCGAGACAATGAATTTTCACGACTTCGAAGAATCAAGGCCAGTTAACCTTCAAAACGAGATTTTTAGAAAAATCTCAAAAATTGACAATGTTTAAAGAATTTCCATTTAAGATTATTGAAACTTGAACCGAGGTGAAATCAATTATTTCAAAATAAACTGGATCGAGATTTTATTATGGGACATGTGGGCCCCACCTTAAGCTTATATATATAATAAGGAGAGGAGCAGGGGGGCAGCCGAGAGACACTGAGCGTGAGAGAGATAAAATTTTATTTTATTTTTATTTTCTTCGCTTCTCTCTTCGATATACATGGGCTATCACACTGGCTTCGCCAAGAATAACTAAAGTTCATATACTGACTTGTTACGCGAAGATAAAACACGGATTTCACAAGCTAATTCAACTAAAGGTTCGAAAATCCTAAGTTTTAGATTTTCCTCGCATCTACTACTGCTCGACGGTCGGACCACTCACTAAGAGACAGTTGATCTACGCATCTCGGAAGCATGCGGGGCATCAAAAATCTTTAGCCAAACTCGTACGGCGTGGTGCTGAATTTCCCTACTTGGAATAAAAACCATGTAATGGCATAGTTGCTTCATTTTAATAGGCTGACAAGGATTTAGTCCCAAGATTTTAATCGAATATTGGAAATTTTGGGACTAAATTTCGAATAGTCCCTGAACTCACCAGACAGCGATATAAATTGGGGATAGTTAATGCTAATATATACGAATATACGATACGATATTAATAATACGAATAATATGAATATGAATATACTTAAATGAATATATGATAGAAATACATGATTGTGAAGTTTACTATTAGACAACACACGCTGTAAACTATCAAATGATAGAAAATAGTTACATGGTAAAGAATTAATATTAAAGAATTTGAAGTAAGATATATGAAATAAAGATACAAATATATTTGGCCAGAATATATCAAGATATGATTACCGAATAACAACAATTATTCAGAATACGAGATACGCATCAATATGAAATATAACCTGGGATTGTCCGGCTGTAACCCAAGAGCACATGCCATACCTATTAGTAAAAGTCTCGCAAAGATTTTGGATCGCAATTGCCGCCATTACGCCTCGGGCCCTTTATACCATTATCAGTTCGCATAACGATAATAATAGCTTTCGCCTTATAGACAACCTGCTTCTCGTATAGTGAGTACAACGCTTCTGCCCCATAACTTCCTTTATCCACTTCTAGCGTTTAGCGTACGATGAAACATAAAACAAATGGATGCGAGGCGCACATGATTCGAAATGATAAAGTACATGACACGACATGGTAAGATATCATTGCTATGTGATGACAAGTATACAAGTATAAGAAATAAAGTGTCAATGACACGAAATGTAGCATGACAGACAGAAAGAGGCGAAAAGCATATGAAAAGATAAAGTGATATGAAAATCATAGGAAAGTATAGTATATGAAAAGTACAAGATGAAAATATAGGGAAGTACAATATGACAAAGACAAGATGAAATGAAAGATATGACAAAATATGCAAATACATGAAATTGCTATCATATCGAATGATAAATACGACTAGATTCTCGACTTGTCGTGAATGTCAATTTATAGTTAAAGTGAATCATACCGTTAAATGCTAAATCACATTTCTAGCTGAATGACAAATGACGCAGGTTCCTCTCCATTATGTCAGAACGCCAATTTATACATAAATAAAACGCAAAGGCAAAGTATACGACAATACAAGATCGTATAAGAAAATATATGATAAACAATACAAGAAATGACATTATATAGCATGTGTAGCCACTATAATAGCGAGTATAATGAGACATAGTAATAGTGGATAAGAAATGATATATGGTAGTACATGTAATGTAATAAGTCAGAACCCACAAAGCATCAAATAGCATACGAAAGATTCAATGTGTTCTCACATGATCAATGTTATTGGTCGCCCATGTATATACTTTCCACTAAGTCAGAAAGCCTTAAGCACGGGTTTTAATCACAGAGATGTGTTTCTGAGACAAGAGGATAGGTGATGAGTGCCTAAAACACTCATCTTATACCGCGCCGCATTATTTTCACATTTATTTTATAATAATTTTTATAGTTTTATTAGAGTCCCGATTTTTGTGTCCGTGTGAACATGTGTCGACGGTAGATAAAGAGCAAAACTTTGGGAAGCGCTTTTGGAACAATGAGGAGCAGTAAGGAAGTGACTCAAGCCACGCCATGACGCCATCACGCCGCATGTCACCACGCCGCTGACGCGCCGCCACGCCGCGACGGCCACCACGCCGCGACGTGCCACTCGAAAATTCAGACCCCATCACATTTAAAGTACGAATGGCCTTAAATTAGGTATCTGGGAGCTAGAGTGACACTCGACTTCGAGGAAGTGCCCTGAATTGTAACGCTTTTCATTTTTCTGATATTTTCTGATTTGTAATGTTTTCTATTAAACAAGCCATCTTTTCTTCCATTATGCCTCTAGATCTCTTTCTAGGGTTACATCAAACCTCACATGCTAATGGATTAAAAGTTTGATCTTTCATGTTATTCGGGCCAGTTATTAATTTGTGTCACATCTACTCTTATACCCGCATTTCAATTATATGTTAATGTTCACAATATTAGCATAGCTCTAGACCGGAGATCCGAGATTCGAGAGATGAGGTATCTGTGGATCCGGTGAGTAGCCTTTAGCCGATTCGTTAGTAGAGATATTCCGAACCCGCGTGGCATTTGAGGTTAGAACATTTAAGCATTTCTAATACCTAAAACAGAGATAGATATACTCGATTCTGACCACGAGATAAAGGATATACTCCCGAGAGAGACATTCGTGAGGCAAGATCACCTCGCCATTGACATATTACAAATATATTGAATAACAATATCTTTAGAAAAGTAATCCATTGAACGTGATAGGGGGAGATTTAACCCTAGGCACCAACACCATTAATTCACTAGAATCAATAGCTTAGGCTGGGCTTCCTTACTTAAATTTTACCCTAGAATCAATTATTCGATATCACCTTCGAAAAGCGTAACCTCTCAGAGTCAATTTACCTTTCCCCGTGGATCGATATCCGTACATTGCATAATTATATTACTGGGCCACGTACTTAAGACATAGGCATTCACACACCGCGCTTTCTACCGTCGTTTGGCACCGCTGCTTGGGAACTGCTTAAATTGATATAGAGAAGTGAGCACATAGATAGTATTCTGAATTTTTTCTTTATTTTTTTTGTTATTTTTACAAGTGCTGGTAATTGGGTTTTGTTAGTTTGTGTGTTATTGCGCATGTGTTTCGTGAGTACATGACAAAGAAAATCGAATTAATCAACACTTGTGTGATCCTGAAATAGCATCTCTCGCACAGATTGCGCCGAGAACGCATTAGAACTTCAATAGTCATGGAAACACCGAAGAACAAGATTTTGGCGTTGAACAACCGAACTACGCAGGCGTAAATAGGAACTGCGCCCATGCCATTTATACAACCGCATCGATCCTTACATGCTATTAGATGAGTTTGTTTTACCACCAACGCTTGTTCGTGACAAATGATCGACGACCACCCATCTGGGCAAACAATTTCGAATTGGAAGTTTGGCCACAAAGACGTATGCTTCGTAACATCTTGTTCCACGGATCACCCCATGAGAATCCGAACACGTATTTAACTAACTTCCCAAGCTCATGATACCATCAAGTACAACCTGAAAGTTAACAAGAAGCTCTAAGATTACTTCGCTATTCCCACTTTCACTGCATGAGCTACATCACAACTACCAGCCACCGTGACTCCATTACTACATGGAACGAGCTGGTACAAAAGTTTCTAACCAAGTTCTTTCCACCTTCGAAGATTGCACAACTTGTGCAAGAGATCAATAATGCTTATCAACTAGAGGAGAACCCGGCAAAGAGGCATGTGGACAGTTTCATGAATTATCATGAAGTGTCCTCAACAATCGACTAACCGACGGATGCAAGTCCACACCTTCTACAATGGTCCGAGAAATACAACCCGAACAATGATAGATGCCCACCGAGGATCCTTGATGAAGAAAACCACAGACTGTGCGTATGAGATATTGGAAGATGCCGCAACCAACACTAATCGCTGGCCTAGAGAGAAGACTACACCGCAAACACCTGCGGTGCCACACAATGAAGTCCTCAACAACCGTAAATCATGGCTCACCGACTAAACAAATTAAATAGACAAACAGGAACAACACATGCTATACGCACCACCCATGGAGCCAGGTGGAATTTCGTGGAGGACAAGATAAGAGTGTAGAATGTCGGCCAGAACCCTACAAAGGGAGCAAGCCCAAGACGTGACGAGGTTTAATCGTAATCAATCACAAAGAAGAAGGGACCGTGGCGGGGGTAATAACACTTAATCATAATCAAAGACAAGGGTGGCGTAACAATCGAACTTAATAATCAAACAATCAAGGGTATGATGGCGTAATAACCAATCAATATGCCATCAAATCGAGCTAATGAACCACCCTCGAAAAGAGCCGGATTTGTGAGCAAGCTTTCAAAGACATATGTTAACTTCGCATTCGCTTATAGAATGAGACTATATTTAACATGCGCTGAAGAAGCAACCCGCTTAAACAATCAAGCAAAGACATCTAAGGAGTTCGAGGCAATAAATGGGCCAAATGGCAAGCTTACTTACGTAAAGGCAACCGGGTTCTTTTGTCGAAAGCAATTCGTGAGGTAAAAACCCAAGAAGAGATGGGAATGACACGTTAAAGCGTCATCACGAGAAGTGGGAAAGAATTGAATCACAAGTGCAACCCCAATCGCCGAGCGCTAGAGACCGAGAGACTCACCGCCGTAACGGAAAGACGATGCGCTAAAGAATGGGCACAGAGAAATACAATAGAGACCTCTAGTGAAGCAAAGGCCGCATACCGTCCCTACCCACAACGCCTCAAGAAACATAAACCTGGATAAACACCACGGTTCATGGATGTTTCAAAGCCGCATATAAACATCCGACTGGCTGATGCCCTGCAGCAAATGCCCGCTATGTAAAGTCATGAAAGACATTTTGTCCGTAAGAGAAGATTAGCGCACTTCGAGACGGTAAACTTAACCGAGGAATGCAAGGCCATCCTTCGAGAGTTACCGTGTAGTTCTCAAAGACCCAAAAGTGCTTCACTATCCCGTGCACAATTGAAATGCTATTGAGAGACCAGGTGATTTGGGTGCCATTAATCTTATGCCCCTATCCATCTTTAAGCGTCGGGATTAGAGAAGCCCGTCCGACTACGCTACTCTTCTCAAATTTTGCGTACGTATCTTTGAAGCAACTGAGAGGATAATAGGTATGTCTTAGTAGAAGGCTTCCACAAGTTTATCTTTCCCAAAGCAGATTTCATAGTTTTAATATGGAGGAAGATAAAGAAATACCCCGATTATCTTGGGAAGACCTTTTCTAGCAACCAAGTGTGGCAATGATTGATGAGGGGCGAACCCAAACTAAGAGTACAAGAAGAAGAAGTAAAATTCAATGTCTTCGAGGCAAATAGACACCCAATGAAAGTGATAATGTATAATGGTTGATATAGTAGAGGCTATAGTGTTCAGCCAAAGTGGCTCCCACTGACCCTTTGGAGACCAGCCTAGTGGAAATAGAGTCCGAGAACCTCGAAATGTAAGAGGTCAAGAATATGTCAAATGGACGGACTCTTTCTGGACAATGTAATTAAATACTTCGAATCTCCTCGCGAAGGAGTTAAAACGCCTGAACCACCGATTGAACAACCACCCACAATGGAACAAACCCTCCCTAGCCATTTGAAGTATGCATACCTTGAGTCGACCTACGCTACCCGTGATTATATCGATCTCGACCAGACCGATACAGGCTATTAAGAGTCCTTCGAGATCACGACACGCACTCTGATGGTCTGTACCGATCTAAAAGGGATTCGCCCTTCCTATGTGTGCATGCATCGTATTTTATTAGAAGATGGGTACAAACCTTCTGCGGAAGCGCAGAGGTTAAACTTACAACGGCGAGGTAGTTCGGAAAGAGGTTCCAAACGGGCTAGACACTGGGTGATTTATCCCATTTTCGCACAAAGGCATGGGTGTTCCGGCCGTAGTGTCAGTGAGGAACAACTGCTCACAGGGACCGAAACAACATCTTGTCAAGCCGCCTAGAACGCCACTGGGCGGAGAATTCAGATTGATTACCGGGAAGCTCAACAAGGCCACTAAAAGATCACTTTCCAACGCCATTTCTAGATCGATGCTCATCGACTAGCCGGGCATGAATATTATTGCTTTTTTGATGGATATTCCTAAGCAACCAAATCGCTTATACCAAGATCGTGGAGAAGACAACATCTACCGCCTTTATGGTACATTCGCTTTCCGACGGATGCCCTTTGGACTATGCAATGCCCGGTACTCTCGATGCATGATGGCCATATTCTCTTATTACGTAGAGAAGACGACAGATTTCTATGGACGCATTTCTCAGTAATGGGAAATTCATTTGACAATTGTCTAGCAAATTTGAGAGTCAGACTAGCAAGATATAAGAGACCAATTTAGTCCTCAATTTGGAAAAGTGGCTATTTCATGGTACAAGAGGGTATTGTCCTTGGACATCTGATCTCAGCAAGAGGGATAGAGGTAGATAGGGCGAAGATTGAAGCAATTGAGAATTACCCACCTTCTTCATGAAGGATCCAAGTTTTAGGCCATGCCGATTTTATAGGCGGTTTACTTCGGCGATTTCGCATTGCGAAACCATTGTCTAATTTGTTAGTCCGTGGGATCCCATTCGAATTTGACTCCCAATGCGCATGCTTACCGTGACAAGGATAAGTCGATCTCAAATTCATCAGGTCTTGCATTGGTTCTTTTTCCATTCGAGCTGATGTGTGATGCAAGCTAATACGCTTATCGGGGCGCACTAGGGCGTAAACGTAGAGAAAATCTTCGTGGATTTACTGCGCGGACTTTGAATGACGCCTAACTGAATTATGCCACTACTGAAAGAACTATCGCCATCGCTTTGCCGACAAATTCGTGCCATATTTGATGGGCGCAACAAAGTCGTGGTGCACACCGATCATTCGGCCATTAAGTATTTGATGACCATAAAGATGCAAACCCGTGACATCTGCGGGTCCTTCATAAAAAGAGTTCGACGTGGAAATCAAGGACAAGAAGTGGAGAATCAAAATTTAGCCGCGTAATTCACCTCGCGACTAGAGCGGGGCCGCAGATGATGTTCCGTGAATGACGAATTTCCGCACGCAGAAACTTTCGCTATTAAGGACAAGAGGGCGCCTTTGGTTTGCGTGATTATGTGAACTATTTGTGGCTAAAGTGATTCAACTTAATTTAACTATCGTGGTTAAATAAAGGTTTTTCGTGACACCTTAAGCACTACTATCGAAGTGAGCCACTCTTTACAGCACTGCCGATCGTGCGGATAAGGAGATGTGTGCCCAAGATGAAATGCTCAAGATTCAACCATTGTCACACTCTATCATGTGGTGGACACTTTGCGGCCAGAGAACAGCTGTACCCAAGGTTCTACTAATCGGGTTTTTATTGGCCTCTCCTGATTTAAAGATAAGCTCATCAATTGCCTCCACTTGTGACAAATGTCAACGAACGGGAACATCTCTAGAAAGGACGAAAGCCACCCATGCATCCTATCTGAGGTAGAGTTGTTCACTTATTGGGATCGATTTCATTCGACCATTTCCTGTGACTATACAAACAATTTATACATCTGTCACTATGGGACTATGTCTCAAAGTGGTAGAAGCGATTCAACACGAACCAATGATGCTGCATTGTAGCTCAATTTCTTCATAGTAATGACTCTCACGCTTTTGAACTCGAGCTTTAATCACGATAATGGTACACATTTAGCAATAAGGTAATAGACAAGGTTTTGCAAAAGTATGGGTACGTCATCGTATTACTCCTGCATACCCACAATCAAACGAAAGCAGAGGTATCCAACCAAGAAATCAAGTACATCCTCGAGAAGACAACTCCAAGAAGGATTGGTCTAAAAAAGATAGACGATGCGCTCTGGGCATACCGCACCGCATTTAAAACTCCTTTAGGTATGTCCCCGTTCAGACTTGTTTATGGTAAAGCGTGCCACCTTCCAGTAGAATTGGAGCATCGAGCCTATCGCGCCACCCGACAACCAAACATGGAACGAGTACTTTGGGTGGTGGCTTGGCTACTCGACTCGAGTGGTATTTAGATGAGTTGAAGCTTGAAGCATGAGAGCCTTGTATTTAAGGAAGACCAAGGCACAGCACGACAACACATCACGAGAAAAGAATTCACTGTTGGACAACAAATTCATATTCAATTCTGTTGGCTTTTAAAAATTGAAGTCTGGAGTGAATGGGACCTTTCACGGTAACAAGGTATTTTCACATGGTGGGGCGGTTTCACATCTGAGAAGGCATTCCGCGGTCGCCACCCGGCGGCAGGCCGTGCTATGGAGCGAGTTTCTTGCAGACAAACAGGTATTCCTCTGACAGCCGCGGAAAACATGGTCAGCGATCCTGAGAGTTTGAGTTCTTGATCACGTGGTTTGAGTCGTCGGGCGCGACATTAAACATAGGCGCTTCTTGGGAGCCTTGAGTGTTCTAAATTTTGTAGTTTCAAGTTCTGTGGTTATTTTTCGTGATTTTTGGTTTCTAGTTGTGTTCATGATCGGTGTTTACGCCCAGTGGTTTAGTGCGGGGACCGGAGCGTGGGGTGCGGTCTTACGGCGTGTTGATGCGGAATGAAGTTTACCGCGTGGAGAGTTCTCGAAAAATGGGCTGAGTAGTGTGTTCAAAATTTCTTGCGAGACACTCTCGTCGCGTCGCGGCGTCACGAATCCGCGTCAGCGGCGTCATTTTTCATCTCTACGTCGCGATCGCGGCGTTATTTTGAAGCCCTACGTCGCGTCAGCGGCGGTGTGGATTTCTCCGCGTCAGCGTCATTTTGAAGCCCTCTATCCGCGTCGCTGGCGTGGAATTCTCCGCGTCAGCGGCGTCATTTTGAAGCCCTCGTCGCGTCGTGACGTGGATTTCTCACGTCGCGGTAGTTTTCCGCGTCGCGTCCATTTTTTTGATGCTCTCTGTCGCGGCGTGGAAATTCTCAATGGCGGCGTCGACGATGTTACTGCGCCGCTATCGCGGCGTTCGCTTGCGATGCGGCGTCATTTGGTCATGTCCTACGCCGCGTCGCGGCGTGAACGCCGCGTCGCTGACGTGGCCTGTTCCAGCGAAATAGTTCGACGGCTCTTCCACTCACGCCTTCACTCATGAAACCTAGCTCCCTGCGTCGGCGCTTCACCGGACACATCGGGCTCCCGTCCGGTCGGAGACCTCCGCGCTCTCAGAGCCACTATAGAATCACCCTCTTTGGCGATTTTGGGTCATAGTGGCATTCCATACTTGTGAGCAGATTAACAGGTGCAGTGATACAGGGTTTCTTTGTTTTTCGTTTGGTGCAGAGGTATTGTGAGTCCTCATTTGGGTGGTTAGGTTCCTTTAGGATCTCACGAGTCCCGTTTAGGTTTTGTTGAGTCCTTAGGTAGTTATTTAGTTGATTTGTGGTGCCGTTAGGTGTTTGATTTTTTTGGTCTAGGTTAGTATGTGCGGCCCGGGAAGTTGCACACTTGGTCGGCCGGCGAGGACGGAGCTCCGCGTCCGATGCCTCACGTTTTATAAACGGCGCGCGGATCGGTTTGCCTGATTTACCAGCAGATCCTTCATTAGAAGGGTTTCATCGCCCCGATGATTTCTTTAGAAAACGGTCGAGGCTAAAAGGGTGGCGTGCTATGCGACCTCGTCCGGCGGCAATGGCGTGGTTCGAAATTTTACGCTGACCTCGGCTTCACGTGTCTCAGGTCGGGGTGTGAGGTGTGATGGTCGACTTCGGTTCGGTCGTCGATAGTTTCTCTTTGAAACATGTCCAGTTCTTTGTCTGACTCCGCGAGCATCGACTACCGTGAGGTCATCGGCGTATTGACGGCGAGGTAGTGGAGGGATCAACGGTCGCGAACCGTCTGCGGTCAATTTGAGCCAAGCATTTAACATATTCCCTAAGGTTTGGCATCTGTTCATCGCCCGGCGTGCTTATCGAAGCGGCCCGAATGTGTGTGAGTGGCGACCCGGCGTTCCTTGCTGACCGCCATCATCGGGATATCCCATTCGATGTTGGGGCGAGGTTATCGAGATGCCATCTCCATGCTTAGGGGATCTGCGAAGATGAACTGGGGCGCCAACGCGATATTTGGCTTGTGCCGAACAAGCGCGGTGCCGCGACAACAATGGGCTGGCCCGTCCGATCGGCGATATCGTCAGCGGGACACACACGGTGTCATGACTGAGGGTTTACGACTCGGTCACGAGCCCTCGAGGAGCGAGGGGCGAGCTTCCGTTATCGGGCTCGCTTTGGATTCACAGGTGACACCGAGTGACATGGCCCGATCCTCGTCTCACCCGCCCTCGGCGCGCCCTTGTCTCGCGCGCCTCCGCGCCCTGCAGCGGCTCGAGCGTAGGTTCCCCCGATTCCCGGATGGCCCGAGACGTGCTCCACTCAGCTGAGCGCTTTTGGCGCGTGCAGGATGAGACCCGGGAAACCTGCGAGTCCCTCGTTACTCGGAGATATGGAGCGCGTGCGACATGCGGACGATTCGCGATGAGCCATCATTCTCTGTGGCTGATGCATGCGAGCCCGACTCGCTCGGCACAGCTTATCACCATCCACCACCACCTCCTGTGATGATATTCGGGGGGAAGTTCCCTTACCCTCTGTGTTTTTATCACATTCTGAGGACCTTTGGATATTTGTTGGGGAGGATTTGGTGATCCCGGTCTTATGTTTTGTGTTTTGTTTGTGTGTTTTGGTTTAGTAGTGTGTAGTATTTTTAGTGTGTTCCGCATATTAGTGTGTTTTGTTTTCAGTTTATTTTACATCGCACTTTCATGTTCATGAGTCATGTGTTACTTGTTTGATTATATTTTAGGACATTCTTGCATGTAGTAATTGCGTACATGTGTACACGTGTGAAAATTGAGGATCGATTTTGGATTGAGTTCCTTATAAACTTGTTGAATGCATACATTTGCTTGATGCTTTCGGTAATTGGGTTGAATGGTTAAAAGGGAAATTTAGTGAATCAATTCGGGTAGTCGAACCAGTTCTCAAAACCACATGCACTCACACTAGTGACTTTCCGGAAGTATGCATAAGTCTTAGAACCCATTGCAGAAGTTCGATCCCGACTGGGGTCGAACCATTTGAGTGATGGGACACTGTCAGAGGATTGCCATCGAGCTGACGAGAAAATACAAAAACAATAGAAAAAAAAATATGACAAAAATAGGTATATGCATAGGAATAAGCGGGATCATCCAATCGGAATCCAAGACACGGTCTGAGAACTTTGCTCAGCTTTATGCCACTGACAATGTAGGGGAGTCATTGACTTCTTGCCAGATTACATGGGGCTGATGGATCGTTCACGCTGAGACCATGAGTTTGGTTAGTGTTCGGGGTGAAGTTTGAAGGAATTTAATGCACGGTGCCCTTAACTTGACTAATTGGGGAGTCACCCGATGGATCCCGTGCAGAGACACTGGCTCGCTTCTTGGCACTAGGTCTTCCTCCGTTTTGTTTTTTGGTACATAGGACATTTCTAGGTATGTGGACATAAATAAATGGGTGTGTTCCTATCCTTGTCTGGTTCGCTTCTTCTAATAGGTGGGTTGAGCTTAAGTTTAGGGGTATCGAACTGGGCATATTACGGAGGTCATCCTTATCTTGTAGGGGTTTGGGAAGGCAGTGAACACCGTGGGATTTGTTTGCTAAGCGGAGTTTCCTTTATCTCAATCGAATTTACCGAAAGTCAAATATCTTGTATGCCTTGATGAACATCGAGCAAAGCGGTGGGTATGTGAGTCAGTCGAATTGATCCCCCATTTTTTCAACATGTGCATCAACGTCTTAGTGTTAATTGGTATGTCGTGTGTGTGTGTCACAATGCAAGTCGGTTCTTGCTTGAGACAAGCAAGAAACTAAGACTGGGAGTGTGATGAGTGCACAAAACACTCATCTTACACTGTGATTCGTCGTTTTCACATTTATTTTATAATAATTTTCAGTTTTGTGGCTAGAGCCACGATTTTGTGTGCGGTGTGGATTCTGCGGGTTCATTGGAGAGTAAAAAAGCATCTTTGGGCGGTTTTGGAACAATGAGGAGCGAGGCAAAGGAAGTGGCCCGTCGCGTCAGCGGCGTCCTGCGTCAGCGGCGATGTGCGTCAGCGATGTCACCGCGTCGAGAGCGTCCTGCGTCGAAGGCGTCCTGCGTCAGCGGCGATCATTTCGAAAATGCGCACCTCATCATTTAAAGTCTGGCGAATGGCTCAAATTAAATTATGTCGGGAGGCGTCACGAACAGAGGCCTGGTTTCGAGCGAGTGACCGCGACCGGAAGTGCCGCAGGTGCGCTTTTCATTTTCGGATATTTTTGGTTTAGAACAATGTTTCTCTATTAAGCAGTTTCATCTTCTTCCGTTATGTTACGAATCTCTTTTAGAGATTACATCAAACCACATCATGTACAATGGATTAAGTTTTGATCTTTCATGTTATTCAATTGTTATTAATTTGTCACATCTACTCTATACCTGCATTTCAATTATATGTTAATGTCTGGCCAATGTTAGCATAGTCGCGGAGATCAGAGATTGAGAGATGAGGTATTGAGGGATGCAGGTAGAGTAGCCTTTAGCCGATCGGTTAGTAGAGATATTAGAACTTTGAAGGTGGCATTTGAGGTTAGAACATTTAAGCATTTCGAATCGCAGAATTCGAGATAGAGATATACCGATTCTATTCCACCGAGATAGGCGGATATACCTCGAGAGGATATCTGTAAGCGAATCACCTCGCCCGTTGACATATTCTGAATATATTGAATAACGATATCTTTAGAAAAGTAATCCATTGAGCGTGATAGGGAGATTTAACCTGAGCACCAACACCATTAATTCACTGAAGTCAATAGCTTGGTTGAGTTTCCTTACTTAGAATTTTACCACACAGAATCAATTATTGGATATTGTCGAAAAGCGAGAACCTCTGTAGTGGGCACCTTTTCCACGTGGTCGATATCCGTCACGTTAAGTACCATATTACTTGGGGCTACGTGCACTTGCGCGCATGGGCATTCATTATACACCGCAGCGTTTTCGGCTGTCGATAGGACATCACATAAGCGACCTGAAGCCGTCTGAATAGGTGCTCCACCTTGCTTGTTCCTCAATCTCTGATTTTCATTGGATAGGTATATGTAATAGTACAAGTAAAGGGACTCAAGTATATGTGTATAGAATATAATGAATGCCACTATGGTGGTATGTATAATGTATATGTAAAAGAATTTTTTTTATTACGAAATTGTGCATATGAATGAAAGCAGTGCAGTGTGTCGGCTCTCGAGAAGAAAAGGTTAAGAGTCCCGGTCAGAAGTGTGACACCTATGCAGAAATCCGTCGAGTCAGGGTTGGAATACATGCCACCCTCTAAGGTCGCAGGCCGCTGCTCTCAGGTGTAGTGAACCACAGCTGGCAAGATCAAACATTTCTTCTCCTCGGCTTGGGTTCACTATCGGCCCGATCCCGTCAAATCTAAAAAATCTTCTAACTCGGCGCCCGGCGTGCGAGTTATCGCCCTGATGCCAGCTCTTCTTTGCGGTAGGGCATTAAAGAGACTGCGTGGCTGACGGCGCCGGGGCAGACCTCATGGAGTCCTTGCAGCGGCCTCCGTTTGATCCTCTTGAGCAGAAATTGGTTGAGAGGAGCTGCCCTGGACCAACTTCAGGAGATCAACGAGAACAAAATGCTCCCCCTCGGTGAGCCTGCGCAGAGCGTAGCGGGGAGCCGTGAGGATAATATAAGGGAAAGAGTGCCACTTGACTCTCTTAAATTCTTCACGTCGGCATAAGCTCATGATTGCGCTGCCTGTTATCTCAGCTTAGCCTAATGTTTCTCCGAAGCATTTGCTTCTCGACCCGAGTTTACTGGTGACCTTGCTGCGCTTGTTTGAATGACATCGAAATATGAGTACGTTAGTGCGATCACCCTAGTAGAGCATGGTTGCATTCTAACAAAAAAAAAACCTAAAAACACCGGGGATTCACGTTAAAATGGCAGAGAGGCCGGCGTCTCATACAGCTGACCTGACCGGGATGACCCCTTGCCTTGGTCTTGGGGGAATCAGGGAGTGATTACTACCCAAATAGTGTTTTTTCATACTCTTAAAAGTCCGGGTTTTGAGCACTTTTTGCGTAATAATAAGCCAAATTGACCCAGTTGGCACATTGATGACCTAACAATGCTTCTGATCAATTTTATAGCAGTTTTTGTAGTTTTCACAAGTTATAAATATTGAAGATAGGGATCTAGCTCGAGCATGAAGAAATCAATTGGAACAGGCTCTGAGAGAACCCGGAAAGGTAGAAAGCGGAATGAGGTAAACAGAGAGAAGAAAATGACCTGCCCCGAATTTTTCCAAGGGTTGCAAAATTTTGCAACCCCTGTGAAATTTTGTAGCCTGCGAATTCTTCACCATTCTTATTGACTTTTGTTGCTCTTTTTTTATTTCTTCCCAAACTATCCCAATGTAATAGTTTCTTGCTTTTGACAATTTGGTAATTTGTATGGTTTTAGTGGTATATAATCCCCAAAACAACACTTTATAAAGGATCTTGAAAAATCTTTAAGTATTATTTTTATTGAATTTTGGGAGGCTTGTCGAACAAGCTCCGTTTTCTTCCATTTCTCTCATTTTCGTCGACCCGAGACACCCGAGGATGACAAGAGGATGACGACTAAGCCCCTCCTTGCCTTAGTAAAGACCTTCGGGCAAGGAACACGTGGTAAGCGAAGTCACTCATGTTTTCCAGCTTAGGTATTCTCATTCATTGATATTTCTCTCCTCGACTTTAGGTTTCGATCCCTTCTATTCACCTTGAATTGTTAGTATATGATAAGCTTTTATGGCTCATTGGATGCTTATTGCTAGATCCAGTGATGTTGATTAGTTATCATTTATGAGCCATTGGAAGGTGACTTAAGGAGATAGGTTTTTAACTAACTGAGAACATTAATGGACATTGAATGCCATTTGAAAAGGATAGTTATTGAGGGTCGAGTTTTATAGTTAAACTAAAATCCGATTCGGGAAGTAACTATATGTGCCATCTGATTCAAGGAAGAGCCCCGAGAACCCCTCATTTTCCCTAGGGACCCAAGCCCAGTGACCTAACACTTCAATGAAATTCTTTCTCTATTTTACTTCATTTTAGTTATGATTTCGACTACCAAAACCCACTCTTTTTATCCAATCCCAATATCCAAATTATAATCACCAGTGTAAACCTCAGTATTAGTCATTCCACAAAGAAAACCCATCCCTGTGGATGATCCTAGAGCCGCTATACTATAGTAGCAATGCTACGGTAATATGAGGTATTAGGTTATAAATTTTGTTGATTTAAGATACCCTACGGGCTACACACGAATCAAATGGCATCATTGCCAGGGATGGTGCCTTAGTGCAAATGACAACGTGCTGAACACTTGTGATCCTCATCACAAGTTCTGGTGAATTTCTTTTCTCTATTCATTCTTTCTAGCAGTTTACTGGTAGGTTACTTGATTCATTATCACTACATTTATACCTTTTTATTTTTCCTTAGTTAACACTAACCCTTTTTGGTAGAATTATTTTGGTTTCTTTTTGGTGTTGTCCTGTGTTTTTCATGAAGGAGTTTATGTTCCAATGGTTTAGGAATTCAAAAGGCAGATTAGTAAAAGTCAATATTCCACAAGAATCAGATTCTGAAATGGGCTTGAATTTTAACCCATTGGAACCTCCACCTGAAGAATAGCAGAGTCAGCAAGGAGTGGATAGGAATCTCAATGCATTCAGGTCCATGAGGGACCACATACACCCTCCACGAATGAGTGCACCCTCCTGCATTGCGCCTTCAACTGAGCAAATGGTTGTTAGGACTTACCTTGTGCCACTTCTTCCCACTTTTGATGGCATGGAGAGCGAGAACCCTTACTTGCACATGAGGGAGTTTGAGGAGGTGCACGACACCTTGAGAGTATCCTGATGGATCTAATGAGGCTTAAAAGCTTTTTCCTTTCACATAGAAGGATAAAGCCAAAATTTTATCAACTCCACGGGGCCAAGGAGCATACAAAAGCGGACGGATATGCGGTGGGTTTTAAAGAAATTCTTCTCCACTCACGGAAAAGCAGGTGCGAGAGCGATTTCCACTTTCTCAGCTATTGAAAATGAAAAATTCTATACATGCTGGGAGAGGTATATGGAAGCACTGAATGCTTGTCCTCACCATGGGTTTGACACATGGCTACTGGTCACCTACTTTTATGAATGAATTTCTCCTGCCATGAAGCAATTGCTAAAGACTATATGTGGAGGAGATTTCTTGAGCAAAAATCCAGAGGAAACTTTGGATTTCCTGAATTATGTAGCTGAAGCTTCAAAAGGTTGGGATGAGCCTAACCCAAGGGAGATGGAAAGAATGAGACCTCAATCTAGTACAAGGGGTGGCATGTACTCTCTTAGGAGGATCATGGACAGCATGAAAGCCCAGTTTGACCTTGGTGAAGGTTGGAAGAACTGGAAATAAGAAACCAGCATGAGATGCAAGCAGTGACTAAGGTTCCTGTGCCAAACAAGCCATGCTTCATTTTTCAATCCACTGAGCATATGGGAGAACAATGTCCAACTATTACGACAATGAGGGAGATGTTAGTGGAGCAAAGCGATGTTGTTGGTCAGATTGAGCCATCAGTAATGCACCATATGGCAACACTTACAACCCTAGCTAGAGAAATCACCCAAATCTCTCCTAGAAGCCAAAACCTCCACAGTATGCACCTCCTGCCCCTCCACAGTATGCTTTAACTTCTCAGCCATCGCAACCATAGTTAACTTCTCCAATTGAACAAGCCATTTTGAATTTGAGCAAGGTGGTGGGTAATTTTGTGGAAGAGCAGTAAGTAGTGAATGTACAGTTAAATAAGAGGGTTGACACTGTGGAAAGCACTGTGAATAAGATAATAGATGGGTTCCAGAATGAAATTTCCCAAAAATTTAACAATCTACAGTATTCAATCTCTAGGCTGACCAATCAACATCAGATGCAAGAAAAAGGGAAGTTCCCCTCACAAACTCAGCAAAACCCCAAGGGAGTTCATGAAATAGCTGACTCGAGTGACATTGCTTCAAAAATGGATGAAGTAAAAGTAGTTATCACTTTGAGAAGTGGTAAAAAAGTTGAGTAACTAGTGCCTAAACCACTTGAGGAAGCTAAAGAAGGCCAAGACAAGGAGCCGAACAGATAGTGATCAAGGAAGATATGATGAAGAAGAGCATGCCCCCACCATTCTCTCAAGCATTAAGAGGTAAAAAGAGGGTGACCAACCACACTGGGATTCTTTAAGTTTTGAGGCAGGTGAGAGTCAACATTCTCCTTTTGGACATGATTAAGCAAGTTCCAACCTATGCCAAGTTTTTATAAGACTTGTGCACTGTAAAAAAGGGACTGAATGTGGATAAGAAACCCTTTTTGATAGAGCAAGTGAGTGCCATCATACAGTGAAAGACTCCAGTGAAGTACAAAGATCCAAGGTGTCCTACCATATCAGTAAACATTGGAGGAACTTGTGTGGAGAAGACAATACTAGATTTGGGGGCCAGTGTCAACTTGTTACCCTACTCAGTCTATAAGCGATTGAAATTTAGGAGAATTGAAACCCACCTTTATCACCTTGTCTTTTGAGATAGGTCGATAAAAATTCCAAGAACCTTTGATGAATGTTTTTGGTCTTGGTGGACAAATTCTACTACCATATGGACTTTGTTGTTCTTGATACGGAGCAGTAGCTGTGGGTGCCAATTATGTGGCCATTATGCTCGGAGGCCGTTCTTAGTTACCTCGCATTTCTTGATGTCATTTGTCGAGAAATGAGGTTATCGACTCACTTTTGGCAATATGACACTAGAGCTCAACATTTTTCACCTTAGAAAAAAGCATGTTCACCTTGAGGAAGAAGACCTAGAAGAGGTGTGTTTGACTGACACCATAGTTGAAGAGCAGTGTGAGCAGCTGTAGTCACAGGTAGAATTGATAGAGGAATTGGCAAAGCTACCTGAAAATTTGGATGAACCCTCAGATTTGTGTGCTGCTTTTTGTCCTTGGAAAATGAAGGAAGAAATCTATCCCCACATTGGTAAAGAGAAAGACAAGATAAGTGAAAGCTAGATCTAAAACCACTTCCCACAAAAATTGAAATATGCATACTTGGAGGGCGATTTACTAAGTATCTAGTCTGAAACAGAAGCCATTGGATGGAAAATCTCATATTTAAAGGAATTAGCCCTTTGGTTTTGCACTCATCATATCTACATGGAGGAAGAAGCCGGCTAGTGCGACAACGCGAGATGATTGAATCCCCTACAAGAGGTGGTATACATTTTGAAGTTCTAAAATTGCCTCTGGCCAAATTATCTACCCCATTTCGAACAGTCCACAGGTGAGAGCACTGCACTCGAGTTGTACCTAAAGTCAAGGGTGACTATTATGCACGGAAAGAGAAGGAGGAGAGAAGACATGCCTACACGCCTCACCATGGGTTGGAGGGTATGTATGGGTCACGGGAGGTGAATGCGGTGATAAGGGAAGGACCATTTTTCCCTTGCCCTTCATTGATCAGCACGGAAAGAGTTTGGGACACCCATTTTATTGCTTTCTAGATGGCTACCTCGTTTTCAAATTGAAATCGCTATGGAGGATCAAGAGAATACCTTCACTTTTTGCTTGGAACTGCCTGGAGAATGCCTTTCGACCTCGTAATGCACACCTTACTTTCCAAGGTGTGCTCAAAGTATCTTACGTGTGTAGTGCAGACATGTCACGCCCCCACAGATCGGCTTGAGCCGGTTGGCGGATCCGAACCCGAAGTCGAGGCGCGATACTATCTATACTATATATTTGCATCTATATCCTATCTTTATCTTTGGGACTCTGGTGCTGACACATTCTTTCTGGAAGTTTGTGCACAGTACCCTGGAATTCTCTGAGCAATTTATGTAAAAACAGAAATCATTTTATACATACAAAAGAACTACCAGGAGTAGATTGTCCATAAAAGTCTATACACATATACATAGTCCATTTACCTATACATTTAAAATTTTCTATTACAAAAACATGTAGATTGCGGAGCGTGGCCAGTGAGCACTATCTACAGTCGAGCTTTCTTTCTTGATGTGGAATGTCATGTTCTCTATCTTATCTTGCACTCCTGTACCTGCGGATTGAACACCAGTGCTAAGCTTTACGCTTAGTGGGAACATAAGCATGGACAACCACCCAATGGCTATTTATCACAAACATACATATGCATTATATATATCTAAATATTTCTATAACCTCCTTATCATCTTATATTCCTATTGCATGTCAAACTTTTTCTATTACATGTTCTATATCTTTGTATATCCTTTACTTTATACTTTTACGCTGTTCCTATTTTGAGTACTTTACATATTCCTATACTTGTCACATGTTCATCTTTCCAGCTTGTTATATGTCTTTTCAATATTCCTATTCTTTGTCAAGGTACATAGCATGTACGTAGTCTATGTCTTTTTCATCTTCCGGTTCTATGATTTATTTAAATTCTTCACTTTCATACTTGTACTATTGTATACTTTCTTATGGGTGTTCATATTTGTACTTTTCATATCTGTTATCTTGTACTATTCACATACTTCATATACATTTATGCGTTCTTATTACCTCCCATCCTATACTTTGTGCTTTTGTATACTTTTATTACTTTTCTTGTGTTCATATACTTATTTTCATATCAATTTATCTTCTTTCACTTGTTCACCTTGGTATATGTACTTTCATCGCATATGAGTGCTATGCCTCTCATATATCAATTCATATCTCTATACATCATTTCACCACGGACAATGCCACCTCAAAGTCTGTGAGCGGATCACGGAAAACTATGTGTACCGAAAGGTACTATCGCTGTCTGAGGCGTCTGATCTCTGCTCTGATAATACCCGAAGAGTATCATCCTTTATGCGAGGCATTGACCTATGTCATATGCTATGTCGGTACCCGAAGGGTACTATCAACTGTCTGACGATGATCTCTACATCTGTGTGGTGACCCTTGCTTGGGGCCACCTGATCAGGCAGAGTTTATATCATCGACCATGGGGCCTCAATATCTGTCTATGAATATCTTGCACCATATCTTCCTATAGGCATGCCTATCTATCCCTCTACAGGTCTAAACGGACAATCGGCTTTATTACATTTTATGCATATTTCATAAGCATGAATAACTATTGTTATCATAATTGCTTATGCATATATACTGTCATTACTTTACTCTGTATTAATTCTCATATCTGTAGTTTCATACTACGGTTCTCATATATCTATATATTACATATAGTCATATCTCTTTATATCATTTATACATTTCTATCATGATTTAGCTATTCTTGTACTTTCTATATATTCCTATCATGTAGGCTTTACTCATTCACATTTTCATATATGTATATAATTTATGCAAATGTTAAATTCTATCTTTGTCATGCTTTTCTTGCTCTCCATTGTTCTTATCATTTTTATGCCTTTCTACCATGTGTTCCTAGCATGTTCCATCTTATTCCTTCTTTATTCCCTTTCGTATGTCTATCATATATTCTACTATTTACATATTCCTATCATGTCTTTATCTATTCATATACTTTCTATATTTCTATCATGTTCCATCTATTCGTCTACGTATACAACTCATATGTTCACAACATATAATCTTATATCCAGGCAAAGCCTATCAATCTACTTTTAGGACTATCGTATCTTATGACATATCCCATCATATCTTATCATATCTTATGACTTATACCTATCATATCTATGACATATCCTATAATAATACTCATATTCATAAGTTCATGAACATATCTATACATATTGTACTTCTATATTTTCCTTGTTTCATGGCTATTACATGATAGTGGACTTCATATACTTATGAAGTATGATGTGTATGAAATCACACCTCATTCATATATTCTTATTCCCCTATGAATCTATTTTACTTAGGAATTGGAATCAATCCAATCGGATCATCCAAACTAAAGTTATGGCATTTTCATGCCAACTAGTCATTTTACAGATTTTTCTAGTGACTTTGTATTACTTCCATTTTCCGGGGTCTTAACTTCATATTTTGGACACTAAGTCCTTATAATCATTTAAATCTAAGGTTCTATGTTCTATTCCAACTAGAATCACTCCACTGAGAATCGAACTCAAGTTGATCTCAAACAACCCGGACTTCTCTATGTTCAACACTGAAACCAGAATTTGGTTTGCCCATGGTCCCACTTCGAGTGGATTTTTGGGCCACTTAGAGTTATAATTTGACTATGTCTATTTCTATATGGATGGTTCTCCTTGACGTCTATTTTAATTGGCCACTTGAATCACTCAAATCGAATAATAAATGAGCAAATTATGACCAAAATACAAAAACTGGTCAAAATCGAAAACTGGGAACAGGTGTACCTAAGAGATGTCTAACATGTACCCAGACATGTCGGGCCAAAATGACCCAAAACACAAGATGTACCAGTACATGTTCAAGTTGTACCAGTACATGTCACCCAAAATGCCCAAACTGTGTGTTTTTCTCCCATTTTTCCATATGTTTCAACCCCAAATCAACTCTATACCTCATAAACACTTCAAGACCACTTCAAATTCATCTTATGATCTCTTTTCTACTCAATTTATCATTCAATCCATATCTTTCTTCAAAATTTTCATGAATTTATTCCAAAACCATTCTAATATGGGTCTTAACCCATACACAAGCTAAACCCAAGGATTTGTTAGGGTTTATTCTAAACCCTAACTCAATTGCTTGTCATTTAACCATGAATCCAACCCTGGGCCAAGGATTCCTACTTTCCCGTGGATTTGTAGTTTTTACCAACCTTAATTTCATTATATCTTTGGTTAGGATGAAATCCTAACAAACCCTAGGTTTGGAACTCCTAAACTTTTCTAGAATGCCATACAAATTCCATATGATCTATACCATGATTAGTTCCATACCTTGGCTTGCTTGGCTTCTCCCTCTTCTCTTCTTCTTCCTCTTTTCTTCTCTCTTTCTCTCTTCTCTCCCTCTCTATACGGTTCTCTCTCTCTTTTTGGAGACCAAATTTGGTCTTATCCAAATGGGTTTAGTTAAGGCCATGTTTGGCCTTCAAATAAATCCACTTTTTGACTTTAACTTTTCTTTAATTGCCTTTAAGTCCTAGACTTTTCTTGGCAAAGCAACTTATGCTTTATTTTAATTTAACCCCTAATCTTTCATCTTTTATGACTTTCATATCTTTTTAACAAATTACAAGATTGCCCTTGTATCTTGTAAACTTTTCGGGTCTCTTATTTTAATTCCTGAAATTCCTATTTAACTTTTAATATACCCTAAACAAGTCCGAAAACTGCTAGGGTATATTTCGGGATGTTACAGAACACATCATGGAGGTGTACATGGATGACATCACCATATATGGGGGTACTTTTGAAGATTGCCTGGCCAACCTTGAGATTGTCCTAAACAGATGCATCAAGAAAAACTTAGCGCTTAACTGGAAGACTTATCAGGTGGGTTGTCCTACTCTAGGAATTTAACCTCCAAATCAAAGACAAGAAGGGGGTGGAGAATATAGTGGCAGATCATCTCTCCAGATTGACCATAGCTTATGACTCCCATAGTCCTCCCATTAATGATGAGTTCCCTGAGGAGTCTCTATTGTTTGTAGGGAATGCACCTTGGTATGCACATATTGCTAATTATTTAGCAACAGGGGAAATCCCAATTGATTGGAAAGCACAGGACAAGAAATAGTTCTTCACCAAAATTCATTCCCATTATTGGGAGGAGCCATTTTTGTTTAAATACTACGCCGAACAAATCATCAGAAGGTGTGTGCTTGAAGAGGAACAACAAGGGATCCTCAGCCACTGCCATGAAAATGCATGTGGAGGTCATTTTGCTTCACAAAAGACAGCCATGAAGATCCTGCAATTTGGTTTTTACTAGCCATCCCTCTTCAAAGATGCTCATGCCATGTGCCAAACGTGCGATCGATGCCAAAGACTAAGTTTACTCACTGGTAACATGGATGCCCTTAAACCCAATTTGTGAGACATCTTCGATGTTTGGGGCATTGATCAGATGGGGGCCATTCCATACGTCTTTCAGTATTCATACATCTAGTGGAGTTGATTATGTGTCCAAATGGGTCGAGGTGATTCCTTGTAAAACCAATGATCACAGGGTGGTGCTTAAATTTCTAAAGAAGAATGTCTTCTCCAGATTTGGAGTGCCCAAAGCCATAATCAGTGATGGAGGTACCCATTTCTACAACAAACCCTTTGAAAACCTCCTAGCCAAATATGGGGTGAAACACAAAGTGGCCACTCCTTACCATCCTTAAACCAAAGGGTCATGTCCAATAGGGAGATTAAGACCATCTTGATGAAAGTGGTGAATTCAAACATAAATGGATTGGTCGCCAGTTACTGACTCACCGTGGGCATACAATGCCTTCAAGACCATTCTTGGGATGTTCTGATCGTGGCTGGTTTATGAAAAGCACGCCACCTCCGTGGAAACTAATACAAAGCATGGTGGGCCATTAAAAGCTCAACATGGATCCGAAAAGCCGCCTAAAGAGATTTCGAATTTTAATACCGGATAAGTAAGAAATGATAAGCAATTCGAACTCCAAGATCATTGGCGACGTCTCAAGAAATGGCATGATCAGATGGTGGCTCGAAAACATTTTCAAAAAGGAGATAAAGTTTTGCTCTAAGATTCTAAACTTCATATATTTCCTGGAAAACCAGTCCGTGGATCGCCTTCACCATTCATCAAGTTTAACCAATCGATCAAGAACTTCTTAGCCGTATGAGAGCCAAATCTTCACAAAGTGAATGGCCACCGTCAAACTCTATGCAATTTCCTTAGTCCAGATATGAGGAGCCTAATTCTCCCGACTCAAAACACTCAAGAATGGGGTCAGGAACTTAGCCTCCCATGAGATCAGAGAGTCCACTTTTTGTTTAAATCTTTTAAATTATTTTATTTTATTTTTTTCTTTCCTTTTTCCTTTGATTTATTCAAAAATTTCCTTCAATTTATTTTCAATTCATTTTCTTGCTTTTTATGGATTTTCCTGCGATGTTTTTGCAGGTTGTGCAAAAATCTTGAAGCAGGGAGATCCATAAGAGAATTCATAGGCAATTTCACAAGGGTTGCAAAATTTTTCAACCCCTGGGAAATTTCGCAGGAATTTCGCACTATGAAATTTCGTAGTATTTTTTGCAAGGGTTGCGAAAATTCGCAACCCCGCTTGATTTTTTACGCGCTTCATCTCCCAAGCCTGCAGTTCCCAAACCAGCGACTCTTCATTGCCCTCCATCACTTCGTTTTTGATCCTCCATTATGCCCAACCTTTCACATTCCATCAAAACGTTTCACTGTCCAAACCTTTCACCTCCCTTACACTCTATAAATACAATACCCTACGAAAATCATCTCTCCCTTCCCCGATCTCTCCCCACGGAAACACCACTCCCTCGCCCCGGTCTCATCCATCCAGCCGCAACAATGGAAGACCCGCAGAGGCCACAACCTACCCTCCCGACACTGCAAGGCCCTCTCCGGCCGTGGCACACAACAACCGGGCCAAGGTCGGTCTCTATCGATCCCAATGAATATTGCTAAAATCTCCCAAGCTGCTGCCCTGCCTCTCCCATGATGCCCAGGTATGAGATACGGACTGGACCCATGCCAACATATCCCCCTCACATACGGCCAATGCTCAGGCCGCCTTCACCCAAGTGGGCCAGGACCTCTAGCCCCAGGGAGTCTTCCTAGTCCCAGCCGCAGGTGCCACCATAGTCTCCTCCACCTCTAGGAGCCTTACCCAGCACTCCAATGTCACTCGGCTCCATTCTGTTTGCTAAGATGAGGCTACTCTTCCCTTGTGCTCCAATAGAAGGAAAAATTGACTGCCGGAAGAAGGATTTCCATAACTAATACTTTTATGATATTCCAACTTTTGCTAGTTTACCGAAGCTTTGGGACTCGTTGGGACATGTTCAGCGCTACTCTCTAGAGCCATTGATGACTCCTTGTCGACTCTTACATCCGTAGTGATCGACTTCTACGGTCATGGCGTCAGTGGCGAAATCCCACTACTATACGCTTCACCATTGTGGCCGATAGGAAGGTATCGCCGGGCAAGCGATATAGGCACGCAGCTTTCACCTTCCAGTGATCCTGGCCAATTCCGCGAACTATAGGCAGTGGCCACATCCTTCACCCCGAGAGATGGTCCGAATGCTCTCACGAGACACATCAGCTGGCCCTATTTTGTTCCGGAGACAACTTCCACTAGGGATGCTTTTCGTGGACCGCCTGTGCGGTCAATCTAATATTTCTCTTTAGCATCTTGTTCGAGCGGCGCCGTCTGGGGCCACACATGCATTTGGATAGCTTTTGTTTTATTTAGAGCTTATTGACATCCCTTTTCCACTTCGAAGAGAAGATACACCGGAAGCACCTCAGTAGAGCTGAGACCATTCCATTGTTGTTTCCACGGTTGCTTTGTCATGTATTGGAGCACCTAGGCTTTTCGATTGAGCCCCATCGAGAGTCCCGTCGAGTTTGCGACGCCACATTAACTGTCGAGAAGTGGCAGTTTGTGCCTGGGCCCCTCCTCTTCAGCGAGACCATCCTGGCAGGCGAATCCTAGAGATCCTGCAGGCCCAAACGGCCTCCGGCCCGTACTCGGGAGCTCGCCCCACTTGTCACCACCCTCTGCCTCGACTGTCTGCTCCCACCAGAGTTGCCCTGCAGCCATTCCTACGTCTCTAGCTCCCTCTTGCCAGGAATTGACCCTAGCTCCTCTTCGCCACTAGTGGCATCTATTCACATCAATGCTCAAGATTTTCTTGCCATCATGGCCATTGTCCGCAATTTTGAGGTTACATCTGATCACTTATTCTTGCCTGACTACCATGGCCAAGACGAATCGCTGCACCAAAGTGATCATGCTTGAACTCTGGACCGTGCCACTGTGAGTTGACAACTATTGCAGGCTTGCACCTATCTCTCACTCTGGGCAAGGCGACGTCATGGAATCAGCAGATTGTACAACCTGCGGCTCAGCTGATTATACCACTGTAGCTCAGCGATTATCACAGTTCCCTACGGCAGGTCGCTCCACGAAATGTGCTCATCCTTAGTCCGTCCCGAGGCATGGAGGAGGGATGGGGTTTCACCTTCCACGTACTTGAGGAGGTATTACTTCCTTCATTAAGTTCCCTCCAGGACCATTGGGGATATCATATGACTTCGATTCGGAGAGTGTGAAGGAAGTGCATTTATGGTTTGAGCAAGTCCATTTGTTTTGGTTGAATGACTTTGCTAGTAGTTGTTTATTTGATGCAGTATATGTTTTGAGTTTTCAACACATGTTTTAGTTGTTGTTTTTCATTTCACTTACATGATTTGTTTTTTTGTAATGCTCAACTTCTATATGAGAAATTGGAGTCTTGTCCTAATGCTATTGATGTTAGGATGGTGTTATGCTTATTTGAATTGATGAATTGTTGAAATTCTTCTTGTCTTCAACCTTATTTCTTCCACTTTGAACTAACCACACATTGTGCACATTAGGTTTCAATTATAAGCTGAAAAACTGTCTTGCCTCCTAAACCCTACAAAAGTATGGCCTAGTAATTCTGACCACCTTTAATAGGTTGGGACCCCTGAATAAAGACCCGATGAGTCTTTACCGAAAAAAAAAAAAAGGGAAAAAAAAAAGGAAAAAAAAAAAAAAAAAAAAGAAAAAAATTTGTGACACTTGCCTTGAAACCTAAGCACGGTTCGAGGGGTATATAGCGAAAGTCTTTAAAGCCCGAGTGCCTAGCCAGGCCCCATTGAGAGTCCGCAGACTTTGTTGCTCATTACGGGTGGATAGTTGGAGTTTAGAAATTGCAAGTGAGTCTCGAGAAGCTGTTAAAAGTCGGGGTAGCCTGAAGAGTTGGTAGTTATTGATTCTTATGACTTGATGCCCTAAACCTTAATTGGTTGGTTGGGAGCCATCGGTGGACGTTACATGGACATTTGTGGAGTTCGACTCCCTCGATTGCACCCCACAACCACAAAGAGTTGTAAAAAATAAAATAGAGTTTGATCTATTGAGGTTAGTTAATTTGCTATGTATAGAAAAGAACCAGGTTGGGGGGAGAGTATAGTTTGGCATTCTATGTTTGAAAACTAATCAAGTTAACACTTAGGTTTTTGTAGAAGGTTTCAGGTTGGCTCTCTAGGAGTTGACACTCTTTCGATACTTGAATATGCATAGCACACACTCTTCTTGAGATAGTCTTTGGGTAGGATATTGGTGACTCTTGTTGAAAGTTGAGCATTATCCCCGCATTTTATTTGCAAAACCATTTTTTTGTATAGATATATATATTTCATCTTGCTTTGAATTGCTTTATTCTTCCTTCATTGCTAAGGGACTAGCAATGTAATCGGTTAAGGGAGTAGATTACTAAATAGTGTTGTTTCATACTCTTAAAAGTCCGGGTTTTGAGCACATTTTGTGTAGTAATTAGCCAAATTGACCCAGTTGGCATGTTGATGATCTAGCAATGCTTCTGATCAATTTTATAGCAGTTTTTGTAGTTTTCACAGGCTATAAATATTGAAGTTAGGGATCCAACTTGAGCATGAAGAAATCAATAGGAACAGGAAGTCTGAGAACCAGAGAGACGAGAAATCGAGCGAGGAGCAAGCAGGAAAGAAATAAGCAAACCCTGCTAATTTTGCAAGGGTGAATTTCCTGTACAAAATTTCGTAGAAATTTGCAGTACCTACGGCCTGAATTCTTCAGCCATTCATTGACTTTGTTGCTCACGTTTCTTCCAAACTATCCCTATGTAATAGTTTCTTGCTTTTGACAATTTGGTAATTTGTATGGTTTTGGTGGTATATAATTCCCAAAACAACACTCTTTAAAGGATCTTGAAAAATATTTCAGTATAATTTTTATTCTTGAAAATCTTTCAGTATAATTTTTATTGAATTTTGGGAGGCTTGTCGAACAAGCTCTCATTTTTCTTTCCATTTTCTCTCATTTTCTCGCCAGCCAAACACCCCTTGAGGATGACAACTCAGAGGAGGAGTGGCTAAACCCCCTCCTTCCTTGAAGTAAAAGGCATTAGGCAAGGGAACCTGTGGTAAAGCAAGGGCCCTCATGTTTTCAACGTAGGCATTCTCCTTCATTGTTGATGTTTCTCTCCTTGACTTTGGGTTTAGATCAGCCGATTCACCTTGAATGGTTGTTAGTATATGAGTAAGCTTTTTATGAAACAAATTTGCTAGATCCATTGATGTTGATTAGTTATCATTTATGAACTATTGGAAGGTGACTCAAGGAGATAGGTTTTTAATTGATTGAGAACATTAATGGACATTGAATGCCATTTTATGAGATAGTTATTGAGGTCCAGTTTAATAGATTAAAACCAAAATCCGATTCAAGGAAATGACTATATGTTACTATCCCCCTTTGTGAGAAAAGACCCCGAGGAACCCCTCACTTATGCCCTAGGACCCGAAACGTTAACACTTGATGGAATTCTTTCTACATTTTACTTTATTTTAGAATTTACGATTTCGACTACCAAAACCCTCTTTTATCAATCCCAATATCCAAATTATAATCACCAGTGTAAACCTCAATATTAGTCATTCCACGAAGAAAACCCATCCATGTGGACGATCCTAGAGCCGCTATACTATAGTAGCAATGCTACGGTAGTATGATGTTTAGGTTATAAATTTTGTTGATTTAAGATACCCTACGGGCTACATGCGAATCAGGGAGCCTAGTTACAAACTGAAGCTTTGGATTATGGGTGGACATCGACAATCTGCCCCTAGTCCCAAGCTTTAGTGTATAAACAAAACAAATTTCAACCAATGAGATATCCAGCGGGTAGGGAAGATTGAGCACACTGCAACCCATCAAAATCCGAATAGCGTTTGGATGGATAAGTGTTGGAGGTGCCCGGGAAACATGTAGAAATTGCTTCACAATGACGACACAGAGAAGTGAAGTCCAGCTGCAAACTGCTCCCGAGTAAAATAGATATCGCTATCCGCTTCTCCTACCGTCAAAGCAGCCGTGCCATTTGACAATTCTAAACTAATGCTGTCAGGGATTTAGCAGTAGGATCTCAACTCCTCCATGGACATGGAAGAGACAAGGCTGCTTGCAGAAGGTAGTTCCCAACTGGGCCCTCTCATCCTGACTGGTAGAAGTCTCCTCTTGACCTCTAGCCGTGCACTTAGCGGTGACAAAGAAAGAAGGGATCCAGTCGAATATCTAATAATTACAGAATAAAGACAATTGTGGTATATTGATTGGACATGATATCTAAACCTGATATTGATCTACAGGTGCGAGATAGCATCGGACAAATCAAAATCAACAATCACAAACCAAATCAAAAAGCAAATCAAATAGAAACTCACTAGGAGATCGAGAGAAAAGATCGAAGATTCTCGGGCGGCTCCTTCTTCATAAAGCCGGGAGTGCTACGAAGCGGGAACTTTCAGCCGGCGGAAGAAGAAGCAAAGAAGCTGTCTTTTGAGTCCCTACTCTAATATAGGGTAAGGTGATGAGATAGGTGCATTAATGGCACCAATGGATCAGTCGCTATATCGGGAGGCGTGCTCCTTTCCCCTCCAACGTTTCGCATTCGCATAATGCTTAGCCTATTAGAGACGCAAAATAAAATAAAAAAAAAACAGGTGAGCCATATGGGCCTAGTGTCTTCAAATTTGGTAAGCCCGCCCAGGCTTTTTTCATCAAGACCGAGCACATCCCAGCCCAGCGAGAGCCTAGCGACTATTTTTATATGAAATATGATAAATCATCTCGTAAGCGGGATAGCGACTTCTCAAGAGCCCCTGCCAGATGTGTAGCTCCTCTAGTCGGGACACGAAGACATAATGGGAAATGGAAAATTCGACCTGGTATGCCCAAAGCCAATTTTATTAAAATATGCCAAATAGCTACATTGCAACCAAGACAAACAAATCAGAACAACTTGCAATTTGGATCCCTTACGAGAATATCGAACAAATGTGCTAGTTTAGCACAATCGGAAAGGAGAGTCGGGGAAAAGATAGGGAGGGAGTAGAAAGGCCAAGATGACAAAGGAAGAAGTGAAGAAGAGAAGGAAGACAAAGAAAAGGAAGGAAGGAAATCAAAGACAAAAAAAGAATCTGCATTAACCCACTTGAAATTTCCCCTTCTCTTAACTTCGCGCCTCGACCGTCGCAACCTTAGAGGACACCAGAACAGGGGGGCACGTAGCCCCAGCACAGAAACCTAAAAGTATGGGCAGGAGCATAATCAGGCCCCTCATCCATGACCTCTGGTCGATCTACGCAAGGCCTAATGAAGAGTTCCGAAAAGGTGATAATGGCGTTGGTAAGCCTCCCATCGGCAGCGTCCGATGGGTCGACACATATGTTGTCTTCAAATGCACAATATCCATAAGCGACAAGTAGGTGCAGAGGCTTCTAGAAGTCTCCTCCCACCATTGTTCCACCTTCGCTATCCTTGAGAGGAATTCGCATTAGTGGGATAAGCTAACGGAAGAGAAATCCATTGGGAATCTTATAGATTTCGCTAAACTCTCCATCATATATACAGGGGTAAGTTCCTAAGGCGCATTTAATGCATCATCGGGAACACAATATTTCTTGGTAACATGCACCTCGCGACATATGCACATTACTCACCCCCAATTTCCCACACAAAGAACCTTGACAAACAAATATTTTCCCCTCCCAGAAGAACATGATATTCTAGACGGAAAAAAGGGGGGCATTATGAGTACCATGACTTTTGGGCCCAAAACCCACTATCCAATCGGCCCAGCATTCGCATGGGCTCATTGTCTGATTCAAATCCCAATAAGGCGCAAAACAACCTGTTACCTCAAAACCATACGGGGTTACTTAGATGGAAAAACTTTGTTGTGCGAATCCCAGAGTCCCCCAGCCCTCGTCTTGTCATAAGATATTCATCCACGGATCACTTATTCATTACGTCTCAAACAATAATCCCTAAATAGGGAGGTGGTATTTGATAAGAAAAGTCGGAATTTTATCATTAGACCGGTATTATTATCCTTGAAAACAAAGGAGACTTGGTCTCTGATAAGAAATGAGAGATTCTACTGTTGATATCACAAGATTATCTTTCCATGAATTAAGAAGAAATTCAAGTATAAAACAGAAACTCCCCACGAGGGAAAGGTAAGCAATTCTAACTGCACCGATTTTCTTCCTCACCTTCTCTACCCTTTTGCTAACTTAAGCATCGGAGAGGCGGCCGACACATCGCCTCCGAATCCCTTTTCTTTTTGCAAGTTCACGCTGCTCTGCTGATGCCCCGAAGATCAGACGAACCAGGTACCGACAATTTTCATGTATGTTAAATGCGTCAACACTAAAAAAATATCTAATAAAGAGGAATGACAAAAAGTGTACAATAGTGAAACTATTTAGAATTGGCTTTATCTCATCCTATTTATAGTTGGGAGATGGGTTGACCCGGCCCAAATGAGTGAGAAGCCCATTAGGGTCGTGGGTTAAAACGGGCCAAAATGAGCATAACAATAAAATATTAAAAATAATAATAAATAACAATTTTATAAATTTTATATTTTGTAAAATAAAGTTTGTTTGAAATACTTATAGTTTATTCTTATGTTCTTAAAAGATTATGTAAATAATTATTATAGTTATATTTATATATAATTTATTTTATTTTAAGTATTTTTCATATTAATATTGTGTCTTATTTTATTAAAAATAATTATTTATGCTATTTCTTTTCTATAAACAACTTCATTTTATATTTTTTCATAATAGAAAAACTAATATTCTTAATAATTAAAAAAGAATATGTAGTCATTAATAAATTTTAAATAAAAAATGGGCTAAAATGGGCCGGGCCGGCCTAAGACCTAATGGGGGCCTATTCGGGCCAAGCCAATAGGCCATAATTTTATTCGGGCCTCTATTTTCTCAGCTTGGTTCTAAAAAATATGGGCCAAAGTGGCCCAACCCACCGGGCCAAGCTGATTATCACACATCTAATCCTATCTCATCAATATTTCCGTAAAATCAAATTATCAATATAGCCATGGTATATCAAAATTTTCATGTTTTGGGATGGGACATTGCCCATAAACGTGCGGTTTTTTTGGTTCCTCTTTTGAAAATTGGTTATTCGGAACAATTTTTGAATACACAAAAAACACAATTTTAGTATTTTCTGAAAATTGTTCTTATTATCTGTATTTAATGTTTTCTTTGTTTTTTTGTATAGAAAACAGTTTAAAAAATAAATATTTGGTTAAAAGACATCAAATAACATTAAATTTGTCTCTATTTCATGCCCTTCTCTAATAGACAAGAGGGGTGAATTTTTTGGCTATGCTTGGCATGAAATCACTCATTCCATAATTTCTTTCTCAAATATAGGTTTTCTTTTCCAATAAAATGGTTTCTTCCTCACGGATATAGGGTTGCTTTTGTTTTTCTTTTGTTTTTTTGTTTTTTTGTTTTTTTGTCGCCGATTTGTTGTGATGTGTTTTGTCGCCGACTTGTTACAACTGGTAATTGTGTCGTTGACGATTAGTTTTTTCTTGGGTTTTCGCGTTAGTAGTTCAGATGACAAGTTCGATCCCACAGAGTTATCGGATCAAATCCATAACATCAATATGCTTCTGAATGTGGAATCTTGGGTATTTTGGAATTTTTGATTATCAATTATGTACGCCTTGAGTTGATCATTTTTGCTACTAACCTGGATATTGCGTAATCCTCTAAAGTTTTAAACACTTTTGATTATGTGTTTCTATCGATTGTATTCATAACCTGAATAAATAAATTTATCTATTTAAAAAAAAACTCTAAATTTGTGAATCTAACTTTTCCTATATTTTTTCTTGAATACTTAATAACCCATTTTGTACAAAAATGTCCTCATTTATTTCATCTATTTACATTATCTTTTAAAATAAAGAGTTATTTTTACAAGAAAATAAAAAAGACATTTTTATTTAAAAAAAAAAAGCCAAAATATGATGAAATGTCAAATTTACAAATTTGCGTTTTCAAAAAATCTTTTAATCAAATCGCGCTGTTTTTCTTTGTGGTCCTAGAAACTTTCGTTTTCTCTTTCCACATGTTGGCAATTCATCAAAGATTCCCATCCAACCTGTAATTCGTGAAAGAATAAAGTAAAGTTGTAGGTGATTTATTTTTTCAATTTAACTTTATTTTATTATTATTTATTTATATATGGATGTCATGAAAACGATGGGAAAAATATTAAGAGGTAAGAAAATGTTGAATTTGTTTTCATTAATTAAAAATAAGAAAAGTTTGATGAAATTACTCAAATTAGTTCTTGTGAAATAAATTATTTTTTTCTTCATTGTTTATAATGGGATAAAAGAAAATTTCTCTTAATTTTTTATTTTAAGAAGTATAGACATATTTGTCAACCTTTTTAAGGGTAACAATTTAAAAGGGACAAATGGAAAAAAATATTGTAAATCTAACTCATTTTGTTAAAACCTAAAAAAGAAGGATAAAAACACATTATTTGGACAAATTTACCCCTCTAACCACCATTCGACAACTTACTCTCATTTCCCTCAAACTTTCCTTTCCCTTATTTCTTTGTCCCACATTTTTAGCTTTTCTCTTTCACGGAGTTCTCTTTTAGATTTGTTACTAAATAACAACTTTGTTTATGGGTCCGATCGCCTCCACATTACTTATTGTGATCCTCACTTTCATTTTCAATCAAAAAAAAAAAAAAAAAGTCAATACAAATGTGAATACATTTTCAATGCAAACGATATTTCAAATACTCATTCTTTTATCGTAAAAATATACATTAAACATTTTACGGAAGCTAAACATTTTACTTGAAAGACCCACGTCATTTTGGGATGACTCCCACATTTGTACCATCATTTTAAAATTATTAGTTTTTAATATAAAAACATTTAGAAAATAGAATCGAGTTTAATTTTCATAAGATACTTTATACAAAAAGAGTAAATTCAATATCATGCATGCGTGCGCGGAGTTTTACTTCTCCTCCAAATGGCTTTAACGTTGGCTCTGTGCTTGTGAGGTCTTCACTCTTGTACCTATTCACTCAGTACCTAAGCGTTGATAAAAACAACACGCTAAGCATTTTCATGCTTAGTGGTTCTATACAGTTCTATTCCCTCTTCATTTCATTTTAAATTGAAACATACAATATTTAAAAAACAATGATTTTGTACAATTTTCAATGACCAATGCGATACAATATGTATATATATATATATATATATATATATATATATATATATATATATATTTATTGATGAATCAATTATAATTCTTAATTAAATACTCAAGCTATGCATTTTCACCGTAGAAAAAAAGAAAAATCATTCAAAGCACAAATCATACTTTTAATCTCATTATCATGTTGCCTTTATCAGATTAACTACCACTTTGGGTGCACTGAATAGCAGATCGGCATGGTCGGGTTGGGCCTACAGGCCCGATTATATATCTCAAAAAAATTATGTACTCGGTTGGTGTACACTAAATCTTATCCATATACGGATGGTATACCACAATATTATGTTGTTCGACTCTTATTGGTATACCAATTTATCAACCACTTTCGAATTCTAATGGTTAACATTCTTTTAAGGGCATTAAAATCATTCAATACAATTTACAATAGTATATATATACATTTGTATACAAATAGAACATTTTCACATTCACTGAAATTTTCTTATACAACCGTTTCACAAGCAGGTATCTCGAATCACTTAAAACAAATCATTTCAAATGATACAAATCAATATGCACTTTCTTTTGATCATTTCCAAAATTCAAATAATTTCGTAGTATTAAAATATTTTAGAAATAGAGAGAGAGTTGAAACAAATATAAATGTTGTACTGATTTCAATCTTGGAATCGACTTTAATGCGGGCTTTCCTGCTCATTTAGCCCCTATTCAAATACAAACAATCACATATTAGTCAGGTTATTCTGGGAGTTCTATTTTCGTGAATTGAAATCATCTCATTTTTGGATAACCTAAACTCAAGTTACGACATTTCAATGCGAACTAGTCGATATGCTTTCGACTCCTTTGATCACTTACTTGTTTTTTTATTTCTGGGGTCTTAACTCCGTAAATTGGTAATGGTTCCTTCACTCATTTGAATTTATGGTTCTAAGGTTTCTTCTCCAATTGGAATCATCCAATTTGGATCAGCCAAACTAAAGTTATGGCATTTTAATGTCAAACTAGTCGATATGCCTAGCTCACTGGATCACCCACTGTTTTTTTCAATTTCTGGGGTCTTAACTCCATAAATTGGTAATTTTTTCTTCACTCATTTGAAGCTATGGTTCTAAGGTTTCTTCTCCAATTTGGATCGCCCAAACTCAAGTTACGGCATTTAAATGTCAAGCTAAGTAGATATGCCCGACTCCTTTAAGATCACCCACTATTTTTCGGTTCTGGGGTCTTATCTCCACATAAATTGGTAGTATCTTCACACATTTGAAGCTATGGTTCTAGGTTTCTTCTCCAATTGGAATCATCGATTTTAGGATCACCCGAACTCAACTTATTTTACATCTAGACTACTATTTTGCAAAACATAATGCGCATAGCTCCACTTTGACAGATTTTTGGGCACTTTGGTGTTACAATTTAATTACACTTCCTTCAATTAAATTATTTCCCTAGAATTATAATTTGCAAATTTTGAATCACTCAATTTGGATGGAGTGAGAGCTGACATGACCAAAACACCACAACTACACCCAAAACAGGGCATACTCGTGAGCTACCCAAAACTCACCTTTAAGCTCATCTTCGGGAGCCTTAGTGATACAATTTTCCCTAGTACCTTCTATAAATTTGTAGCCCTATCTCTTATGGTTCTTTACCAATTGAAATCACTTCATTTGAATGATTATAACTTAACCTATAGTCAAAACAAAACGGGGTTTTGTGAAAATTTTAATGATATTCCTTTGAAAACCCAACATTTCCCTTTTACAAACATTCCTCAAAACCAATCCAAACCAACACCAACCAACAATACTCTTCAAAAAACTCAACCCAACCACAACTCCAAAACGATCACAACCAATCAAAATCGTATTCGCTAAGGTTGAGGTATTTCCCCAAATCCAAACACAAAAAGAGGTTAGGGTTTAGTTTTTCTTACCTTTAAGCTCTTCTTCTCTTTTCTTTCTTCTTCCTCCTTCTTGATCACTTCATCTCTTGTTTACATGGAGAAGAAATCACCAACAATGGCTTCTCCTTCTTCTCTCTCAACCTGTGTGTCTCTTTCTCTCCAAACCCAAAATGTACAAATGAGAGTTATGCCCTTTTACAAGACAAAATTTGGTCTTTAATCTCATTAAAAGATTAAGGCCTTGTTTGGCCTTCTCATTAAATCCTTTTCTCGATTTTTTCCATTTAACTACTTCATTTCCTTTCATTTTATTTCATTGGCTTCATTTAAATTTTGGCAATTACATTCTTCATTTATGACCCTTAGGTCCCTATTTGACATTTTTACTAAATTTATTTGGCTCCTATCAAATTTTTGGGTTGTATATTTTTTTTCGTTCTTAGGATTTAAATTCCGGAAAAATTTCATTCACTTTATTTTATACCCTAAACATGTTCTAAAACTGTTAGGGTATTTTTAGGGCATTACATTGTTACAACGGTTAAGTCCAAGATTTGTCCACCAGAAGTCGAATATAGTTAGAATCTAATCTAAATAGCTACTATGTTATATACTTGGACTTAACACCCTTCAAGTTTATTCAAATATAACTTAATGATGGTTAAGTCAAAACTAAATAACTAATGTATTACAAACCTAAACTTAACACCCTTCATCATTGGCCACAGGCTGGAAGTCCTCTTTATTAATATAAATAGGCAGAGGAATGGAATACTGCTATGAGCGGGTTGTCACAGGCATCCGGAAGTAATTCGGATGTAGGTCATGCATGCGCGTAACCTGAGATTCCTCTTGATTGAGGGGGCTCTAACGACATACGATTTTTAGCATATCCTCAAGATCCGGAGCTACCATATCCATCAAGGGATGAACCCTCTCTAGTGGCAGAACATACGTGTTTACCAACAACCAGTTGTGCAATCATTTCTTGTCTGGTCGGCACCGGTAGGTTTGGGTGGGGGTGTTGGAGCAATAACTATCCCTGATAGGGCACCCATTCCAACCTCTTCAACACTTGGAGGACTCACAGCTGGAACCTCGCCCTCTAGAATCATATTAGCCCCCAAGGTCGGTTAGTCATTGGAAGCTAGATCCGGGGATTCCACCAAGACTATGGCCCCGTCCTTCTAAACCTTCTCATATGAGGGAGACCGCCTAGGTTGCTTCTCTCCAGAACTAGAGGTGGCCACACCCTCTAGGGTCATGAAGCCGCCCTGCGCCTCGTATGTGAACCCCACGAGCGAGTTAAACATTTCTTCCTCCTCGACGAGTTCACTATCGATCAATCCCATCCAATCTAAAAAATCTTCAAACCTGGCGCCGACTGCCTTTGATTGTCGTGCCCTCGTCTCACTCTTCTTTGCAGGCCGAGGGGTAGCCCATGGACTCTGAGGCTGGGCAACACAGGCAGACCTCACAAGGTCCTTGCAGCGGCCTCCGTTTGATCCTCTTGAGTAGAAATCGGTTGAGAGGAGCTGCCCGAGACAAACTTCAGGAGATCGACGAGAATGAAATGCTCCCCCTCAATGACCTCAGTAGGCAACGAGTGAGGAGCGATGGGGAAAATATAAGGGAAAGGGCTTCCGCCTAACTCTCTTAAATTCTTCGAGTCGTGAGAGAAGCTCATGATTGCGCTCTGCCTCTGTTATCTCAAGCAACCGCCGAATGTTCTCCAAGTCAGCCTTCTCAACCCAGTTTACCAATCGACCTCGCTTGCGCTTGTTTGAATGACATCAAGAAAACATAGGTACGTCAGTACACAATCCACTTAATAGAGCATGAGTTGCATTCTAGCTAAAACAAACCTGGAAACACCAGGGATTGATTCAAGTTAAAAGAAAGCCGGAAGTAGGGCGTCTCATACCAACTGACCCTTGACCGGGATAACCTTTACCTCTGACCTTTAGAGGAATCAAGGTGATTACTGCCAAATAGTGTTGTTTCTTACTTTTTAAAAGTCCGAGTTTACTTTATTGTAGTAATTAGTAAATTAACCTAGTTGGCACGTTGATGACCTAGAAATGCTTTTGATCAATTTTATAGTAGTTTTTGTAGTTTTCACAGGCTATAAATATTAAAGATAGGGATCCATCTCGAGTATGAAGAAATCAATTGGAACATAAAGCTACAGAACCAGAAGGCGGAAAGCAGAACGAGGAGCAAACAGAGAAGAGGAAGCAAACCCCTGCCAATTTCGTAAGGGTTGAGAAATTTATGACCCACCACGAGAATTTCATAACTCTGGTACCGCTGACCTCACAATTCTTGACCATTCTTGTTGACTTTTGTTGCTCTTTTTGATTTCTTCCCAAATTATCCTTATGTAATAGTTTCTTGCTTTTGATAGTTTGGTAATTTGTATGGTTTTGGTGGTATATAATCCCAAACAACACTCTTTAAAGGATCTTGAAAAATATTTCAGTAGAATATTATTGAATTTTGGGAGGCTTATCGAACAAGCTCTCGTTTTTCTTTCCATTTTCTCATTTCTGTGACTAAACACCCCTAAGGATGACAACTTAGAGGATGAGTGGCTAAACCCCCTCCTTCCTTAGTGAGCATTGGGCAAGGGCATGTGGTAAAGCGAGGGCCCTCGAGTTTTCAATGAGTATTCTCCTTCATTGATGTTCTCTCCTCCAACTTTACGTTTCTATCCCTTTGATTCACTTTGAATGGTTAGTATATGGTAAGCTTTTATGGCTCATTGGATGCCTATTGATAGGTCCAGTGATGTTGATTAGTTGTCATTTATGAGCCATTGGAAGGTGACTCGAGAGATAGGTTTTAATGTGAGAAAATTAATGAATTTGATGAATGCCATTTGCAAATGATAGTTATTAAGGGTCAAGTTTTATAGTTAAACCAAAATCCGATTCGGGAAGTAACTATATGTTACTATCCCCAATGCGAGGAAAATACCCTTGAGAACCCCTCATATGCCATAGGGACCTAAGCCCAGTTACCTAACACTTCAATGGAATTCTTTCTCTATTTTACTTCATTTTGAATTCACGATTTCAACTACCCAAAACCTCTTTTTATCAATCCCGATATCAAATTATAATCACCCGGTGTAAACCTCGGTGTTAGTCATTCACAGAAGAAAACCCATCCGTAGGATGATCCCGAACCGCTATACTATAGTAGCAATGCTGTAGTAGCATGAAATTATTAGTTTATAAATTTTGTTGATTTAAGATACCCTATGAGCTACATGCGAATCAAATGGCGCCGTTGTTGGGGATGGTGCCTTAGTGCAAATGACAACGTGCTGAACACTTGTGATCCTCATCAAAAGCAGGGAGTGAACAGGAATCTCAATGCATTCAGGTCCATGAGAACCACATACACCCTCCACGAATGAGTGCACCCTCCTGCATTGTGCCTCCAACTGAGCAACTGGTTGTTAAGCCTTACCTTGTGCCACTTCTTCCCACTTTTGATGGCATGGAGAGCGAGAACCCTTACTTGCACATGAGGGAGTTTGAGGAGGTCTGCAACACCTTCAATGAGGAGAATGTCACAGTGGATCTAATGAGGCTTAAGCTTTTTCCTTTCACATTGAAGGATAAAGCCAAAATTTTGCTCAACTCCCTAAGGCCAAGGAGCATACGAAACTGGATAGATATGCAGGCTTAGTTTTTAAAGATATTATTCTCCACTCACAGAATAAACAGTCTGAAGAGGCAAATTTCCACTTTCTCAGCTGTTGAAAATGAAAAATTCTATGCTTGATGGGAGAGGTATATGGAAGCACTGAATCCTTGTCCTCACCATGGGTTTGAAACATGGCTTCTGGTCAGCTACTTTTATGATGGAATTTCTCCTGCCATGAAGCAATTGCCAAAGACTATGTGTGGAGGAGATTTCTTGAGCAAAAATCCAAAGGAAGCTTTGGATTTCCCGAATTATGTAGCTGAAGCTTGAAAAGGTTGGGACGAGCCTAACACAAGGGAGATGGAAAGATTGAGACCTCAATCCAATACAAGGGGTGGCATGTACTCTTTTCCAAAGGACATGGACATGTAATGAGTTTGACCTTAGCTAGAAGGTCGAAGTGGAAATGAAACTAGCATGAGGTGCAAGCAGGTGGCCCCGAGAGTTCTGTGCCAAACAAGCTATGATTCATTTGTCAGTCTACTGAGCATATGAGAGAACAATGTCCAACTATTCGAGCCAATGAGGAGATGTTAGTAGAAGCAAGCAAATGTTGTTGGTCAATTCAAACCCATCGGCTTGATGCACCATGTCATTTTACAACCACTGGCTGAAGAAATCCCCTAAAATCTCTTGGAAGCCAAAACCTCCACAGTATGCACCTCCTGCCCCTCCACAGTATGCTTCAACTTCTTAGCCATCGCAACCACAGTCAACTTCACCAGTTGAACATGCCATTATGAAATTGAGCAAGGTGGAGGGTAATTTTGTGGAAGAGAAGAAAGTAGTGAATGTACAGTTAAATAAGATGGTTGACACTGTGGAAAGCACTGTGAATAAGAGAATAGATGGGTTCCATAATGAAATTGTTAAAAAATTTAACAATTTGCAGTATTCCATCTCTAGGTTGACCAATCAACATCAGGTGCAAGAAAAAGGGAAGTTCCCCTCACAAACTTAGCAAAACCCTAGGGGAGTTCATGAAATAGTTGACTCGAGTGACACTGCTCCTAAAATGGATGAAGTAAAAGCAGTTATCACTTTGAGAAGTGGTAAAAAAGTTGAGCAACAAGTGCCTAAACGGCTTGAGGAAGCTAAAGAAGGCCAAGACGAGGAGCCGGAACAAATAGTAATCAAGGAAGATATGATGAATAGGCAGCACCCCGTTTCCCTCAAAGGAATTAAGAGGCAAAAGAGGGTGAACAACCACATTGAGATTCTTGAATTTTTGAGGCAGGTGGAAGTCAACATTCCTCTTCTTTGGACATGATTAAGTAAGCTCCAACCTGTGCTAAGTTTTTAAAAGACTTGTGCACTGTAAAAAGGGGAATGAATGTGGATAAGAAAGCCTTTTTGATAGAGCAAGTGAGTTCCATCATACAGTGCAAGACTCCAATGAAGTACAAAGATCTAGGGTGTCCTACCATATCAGTGAACATTGGAGGAACTTGTGTGGAGAAGGCATTACTAGATTTGAGGGCCAGTGTCAAATTGTTACCTTACTCAGTCTATAAGCAGTTGGGGCTAGGAGAATTGAAACCCACCACTATCACCTTGTCTTTAGTAGATAGGTCAGTAAAAATTCCCAAGGGCACTGTTGAAGATGTTTTGGTGCAGGTGGACAAATTCTACTACCCAGTGAACTTTGTTGTTCTTAATACAAAGCTAGTAGTTGTGGGAGCCAATTATGTGCCCATTATACTCGGGATGCCATTCTTGGCTACCTCCAATGCAATCATCATCATCGAAATAGGGGTTATCTGACTCAGCTTTTGGCAATATGACACTAGAGCTCAACATTTTTCACCTTAGCAAAAAGGATGTTCACCCCGAGGAAGAAGACTTAGAAGAGGTGTGTTTGATTAACACCATAGTGGAAGAGCAATGTGAGAAGCTACAGTCATAGGTAGAATTGATAGAGGGTGCGAGTTTTCTTTGATTAGTGCCACCTTGAATAGTGCTGTATGACCCGGCTGTGCGGGTTTAAGAACTTTTGGTGTACTAATCAACTTAATTAACCTAATTGGCACATTAAGGTCCTTGTTATACTTCTAATCGCATTTTGTGGAAAATTTTGTAGTTTTTGCAGGCTAACTATGACAAAATCATTGAGTCGACTCAAACACGAAGAATCCAAGCCGAACTTAGAGTTGTAGGTCTGAAGCCAGAAGGAAAATGAAGAAGAAAACAAAAGAAATTGGGTCACTGCATAAATTTTGCAGGGTTGCGAAAATTTTTCAACCACAGGGGCCTTAATGTGCCAATTGGGTTAATTAAGTTGATTAATACCTAAGCCTGCTCAAAACGCAATAAATAGGGCTAAATGCGATATTGGGCCTCTAATCATTCCCCCAGCGAGCACATTGCTAGTCCTTAGCAATGAAAAAGAAAGAAGAATGGAGACAAAGTAGCAGTCAAAATTATGTTTACAAATAGTATTCCAAAAGAATGTGAATGAGTAATGCCTAACCCTCGTATGAATCACGAAAACCCTGCCCAAATAACTATCTCGAGGCCAAGATACCATACAAAATCAAGTGTAAGGCATACTTGAAGTATCAACCTAGTACACTAACCGACCTAAATAGAGTCAGGATCCACTCTTATTCCATACTTCTTTCTGTGTTGTAAGGGTGCAATCTTTGAGCATCAACTTCTTGAGTCCATATAGCAGGGATCCGCGATGACTCGACCAACTAAGGTTTAGGGCATCAGTTATAAGGATCTTTCGTAGCTAACTCTTCGAGGTTTCACCACAGAACTCAAATGATTTCGAGACTCCAGCACCTACTACTCGCTAAACCTCACCCATCCACCCATATAGTGAGCACTAAGTCGGTGACTCCCAACCATTTGGCTTAGGGCACAGGAAGCACTCTGGACTTTCGCCAGTAGTACCCCTCGAGGGCCAGTGCTCGGGTTTCAAGGCAAGCGTCGAGGTGCATTCTTTCTTTTTCTTTATTGTGTTTTTTTTTTTGCGGAAGACTTTAGTGGCCTTTTTTTCATGGGGATCCTTGGCTTTATTAAAGGTGGTCAATGAAACTAAGTCGAGTTCTTGCGAGAGCTTAGGAAGGTGAAGCGGAGTTTTTCGGGTTATTGTTGAAACCTAATGTGTGCCTTGTGTGTGATTAGCTAAGGTGGAAGAAAAAGGTTGAAAACAATGAGACTTCAACTTATCATCCACTCAATCATACGTAAGAACTAATCTAAAAATCAACATAATTGGACGGTGTTCAGTTTTTCAAATTAGGCTGAAGCGAAACCTCAAAGGGTGTGATTTTGAAGCCGTAAATATAAGTTGTATGGTATGTATAAAGAGATATAACTAAATTTTCATCTTTACAAACAAAAACTAACAGCTTCGCAAAAAGGGTAAACAACAAGCCATTGGACATCACAAAATGGGCTTTGCTCAAAATAGCAACAAAAACATGAATGTAAAAGCCACTTCCTTCGCTAACTCTCCCCCCCAACCAAATGTCACATTGTCCGCAATGGGGCTTGGATTGGAAAGTTAGAGAAGGAAGTGCTACCTCCTCAATGGTGTGCAGCCAGTGGAAGGTCATCCTCATCCTGGGCAGGCTGAGGTGCTGCTGGTGTAGCTGGAGGAATGGCTGCTACTGCTGCTGCTGCAAGCAGGTTAAGAGAAGCTGCAGGGGCTGGCTGGGCAGAGGGTGCTGGCTCTGTTGGAGGATGAACTGAAGAGGCCTGGGCAGGCACTGATGGGGAAATCGGAGGTAGGCCCAGGTGACTCTGAATCTGCACGAGGATGGCCTGATTATGTGCGAGGCATGGGCGGCCCCCATTGTGAGACCGGCCTCGGTGCGTGTCATCCTCTCAGCCAGGGCTACGTGGGCAGCTATGAGGAATGCGGATGTGGCTGAAAAGGTGTGGACTGCATCCATAATGGCGAGAAAGTCCCGAGAGAATAATGAGATATGTTGTAGTGGTGGTGTTGTGATATTGGGTCCGGAGAATGCGTGGCCAAAAGTGCTGGGCGAGGGTGAGGGCTTTGGAGGTATAGAGGATGCAGGTGCTATAAATGACGATGATAGCGGGCTAGATTTGGGGATCTTTGGAATCTGGGGCTCCGCCTGGCAGGATGCATTGGAGGTGGCTGATCCTCTGTAGGAAGGTCGGCTGCTTGGGTGCGATCCGCCGAGCTAGATCGGAGGTAGAGGTGATGGATTGGCCTGTCGCCACTTGTCAATAGTAAGGACGACCTCGCAATCTCGGTGGCACTCTAGTTTGGGCTCAATGAGAAAACGTATGCTACAATACGGCATAATAGCACCGGGAATGAGGGAATGGACTCGTAGAATTCGGGTTCTTGCGGTGGACCTTGTCTTGAGAAATGAAACAAGGAGGTCGTAGCCCGAGCTCGCGGGAATTTGAACCAAAAGCCCTCATATATACAGTATAGAGTCTCCAGAATAGCTTCTCGTCTCTGTACAAGATGCTGGAGTGGAAATAGATTAGACCGCAATATATAATTGATAAGGAGCATACTCGGGGGAAGCTGCCTCCTGAATAAGATGGGCCTGGTTGTCATGTCCTGGGATAATAAACGAACCATCTCCTGTGACGAGGGATGGGGCCACTGTCTATAATCGATTGAGTTGGCTAGGACCACTGACAGATTGAACGTAGCTGCAATGACCGTGGCTCGAAGTATCCCTACTCGACCATCAATAGCAAAATGAATAACAATCGGATTGGGCTCTCACCTGGATGTCATAGTGTGGTAGAACTCGATGACCACCCGAGGGTAGAAAAACTGGCGTGGGGTCATAAATGGCTCCAATGAGTACCTCTTCACTAGCCGCATAGAGTCTCTAAGCTACGGATCTTCAACGAGGCCGAAAGATCATAATAAACTTTGTATCTGATCCTTGTAAATATTCTGTTCGAATTTTTTTGGTAATAGGGCGTAGTGGAGATGGGTCGCGTGTGTTGAAGTCGAGGACAGATCGAAAGGGAGATCTCGACAAGGCCTAATTAGGTGGTGAATGGGACTCCTGGGGCTGGAAGCCGGAAGACTCACGGGCGGAGTTCGGAGGGCCTTTTAGAAGGTGGGGCCCTTAGGTGTTGGCCCTTGGATGTAGGGAGGAGATGGAGGATGGGGCCAACTCTGATGTCACTTCTGTGTGGGCGGGAACAGCGGGCAGGGGCATGGCGACGCGAGCCACGATGGGAATGCCACCGGCTATGGGTCGGGCGCGGTGGCGGGAGGTGCGGCAGACGGCGCGGTAGGATGAGGACCCGGGGTTGGGCGTGGAGTAGAGAGAGGGGTGAAGTCCACCCTGGGTCTGGCTATGTCCTCCATGTCTTAGCCATGCAGGCTAGAGAAGGGAAGGAGATGGAGAGAATGGGAATGTTTTGTTCTAAGGAAAAGGATGGTATGAAATGAAAGCGAAAGAAAGAAAATATAGGGGTTTAAATAGAGGAGTCAGGAAGGTGAAAGGGTTAACCCGATTACGAGGAGATGAAGATTTGGAAAATGAAGGAGCTCGGGTGTGATTTGCAGGTAAATTTCGCAATTTTGGAAATTTGCGAGGTTACGAGATCTCACTTACTGCACAATTTCAACTCTCTGACAAAGCTACGCCTTAACACACACATAAAAGCAGAGAACCAAAATTCATGAGAATATGCATATGAAAGGCAGAAATAAGTACTAAGAAAACTAAACTAAAAATAAAGTATGAAACCATAAATAAAGCTGAAAGTAGCAAACAAAATCTCAACAAGGTACAGAATTTAGCCTATGAGTCTCTACAAGACCACACCCACTTGCGAGGTAGCCTTTTAGATTCATGGAGAGATTCGATAAGGGGATCTCTCCTTGTTTGTTGTGTGTGTCTTTGCATAGCGCTTTAGTCTCTGTATTGACCTTAGAACACCCTCTTGTCCTTGGAATTAAAGCGAGTCCTTATCCATTAAGATAGACTTGATGGATGATGAATAGTCAGTCCATGGCTTGAGTTTGCGAAAGAGTAAAGCTTGGGGTATAAAGCGACACTTGGTCTCCTTGTTTGAAGTTTTTGCGGGCTATCAGCTAATCATGCCACTTCTTTAATCTGTCTTTTGAAATATTCGAGTTGAAGTAGGCATCATTCCTTAGCTCTTCTAGCTCATTAATATCAAGGAGCCTTTTAAGGCCAGCTCTTCCCATATCCAGGTTCATCTTTTTGACTGCCTACCATGCCTTATACTCAATTTCCACAGGTAGGTGACACGCCTTGTCATAAACTAGGCAATAAGGGGACATGCCAAGGATGGTCTTATATGCTGTTTTGTATGCCCACAAGGAATCCAACAGCTTGAGAGACCAGTCCTTTCTGTTGGAGCTCACCACTTTCATCAATATTGTTTTGAGTTTCCCTGATGGCGAGGCTCAGCTTGACCCGGTTTGAGGATAGTGAGGGTGGCCACTTTGTGCTTTACACCATACTTAGTTAGGAGGTTCTCAGGTTTGTTCTCGGAAGCGTGAACCTACATCATTGATTATGGCCTTAGGGACTACAAATGCGGAGAATATGTTTTCCTTTAGGAATTTCAACACCACCTATGGTTCTGGCACGCTCTGCGAACCTTTGCTTCAACCCATTTCGACACATAATCGACTCCACCAAAATGTAGACATATCCAAATGAAGGGAATGGTCCGCTAAAGTGATACCCTAAACATCGGGCAATCAACTACGAAGATCGGGTTCGAGAGGCATCATGTGACGGCGAGAGATTTTCCCTAATCTTTGGCATTTGTAGCATTCATGGCATATGGTGTGGGCATCCTTGAAAAGAGAAGGCCAGTAGAACCCAGATTGGAGCACTTTCATGGCAGTTTTAAAAGCAAATGACCTCCACATAATTCTCGCCTTAATGCATTGAGTATCCTTGTTATTATCCCTTGAGCACATCTTGATTAATAAGTCAGCACAATATTTGTACAAGAAGGGCTCTTCCCAATAGTAGGAGTGAATTTTTGTGAAGAAAAACTTCCTGTCTTGTGCCTTCCAGTTTGTTGGTAATTCTCCTGATACGAAATTGGCAATGTCTACATGGGGCATTCTCTACTAGGAGTAGGGACTCCTCAGGAAATTCGTCATTGATTGGAGGGTTGTGAGTGTTGTGTGCTATTGTTAGTCTCGAGAGATGATCCGCAACAACATTCTCCACACCCTTTTTATCCTAATCTGCAAGTTGAACTCTTGAGACGGAGAACCCATCGATAAAGCTGGCCTTGGCATTTTGCTTGAGTGGCGGGCACTTCAAAGCAGTGATGCAGTAGAAGATGATTATGTCAGGCCCAACTAAGTAAAGCACAGAAACTTGTCTAAAGCATGAATCCTTGCCAACAACTCTTTCTCTATGGTGGTGTAATTCCTGCATTGCCCCTCGTTCAACGTTTCAGCATAGTAGACCACATAAGGTTTTCCTTCTTCTCTATGCCCGAGAATTGCTCCAATAGCTAGGTCGCTTGCATCGCACATAACCTCGAATTAGGGCTCTCACTACTGGTGCAGTGGTCAGGTAGGCCTTGAGCTCCTAAAATCTCTTCTGGCAAGCTTCATCCCAAACGAATTTGGCATCCTTCTCCAGTAGCTTATAAAGAGGCTTGGTAATTTTTGAAAAATCCTTGATGAACCTCCTGTAAAAGCCCGTATGCTCCCAAGAATCGCCTCACGCCTCACTTCACTGAGAAGGCGCTTTGGAAATCGGGCCTCAATTTTTGCTCTCATTCAACCCTTGCCCCTTTGTTGGAAATAATATGTCCCAAGACAATTCCTCGGTTGACTATAAATGGCATTTTTCCTAATTCAAGACAAAGTTCTTCTCAATACATCTATGCAGGACAGTTTCAAGTTGATCAAGCATTCTTCGAAGCTCCCTCCATAAACTGTAATATCATCCATGTAGACCTCCATAATGCGCTCCACCAAATCACTAAAGATACTAAGCATGCATCACTGGAATGTGGCAGGGGCATTACACAAGCCGAAGGGCATCCTCCTGTAGGCATATGTGCTAAATGGGCAGGTGAAGGTGGTCTTCTCCCCGGTCTTCTCGCAGCAACCCATCCGAAGCAGCCCGAATAGCCATCCGTAGCGCAAAGGGTAGCCGGAAATTCTTTGAGATGCTAGGTCCATGAAGCGGTAGAGGAAGTGATCCTTTCTTGCCACCCGCTTAACCTTCTATAATCAATACATACCTCCAACCTATGGTACCACAGTGGGCATTTCCTTTCCTTCTCATTATGCACGTGAGTCACCCCCGATTTTTCGGGCACAACCTCGGTTAGACTCACCCAAGCAAGCATCTGATATGTAAAGTAAATGATACCAATTTTTGTAGCAATTTTGTAGGACTTCCGCACGTGATTCACCTCTCGCATGTGAGGATTCAATCTCCTCGGTGACTGCCTTACCGATTTTGCTTCCTCCTCTAAGTAGATATGATGTGTGCAACCATCGGGCTAATTCCCTTGTGTAAGTGATTTTGACCCCAATGCACCGCTTATTCTCCTAAGGATGTCTTAGCGTAGTCAAGCTTTCCGTGAAGTATCGAAAGGGGTGGAAGATATGACAACTCGGGCACTACTCATGTTCTTCTGGCATACATATTTTAGTTCCGTTGCACAGGGGCTTGAGATCCGGGCCAAGCTCATCGTTCCTTCCTCAATCAGCAAAGGTAGAATTTCTTCTTTTTTTTTTCTCCATTGCCCATGCACAATATCCAAGTCTTGACTTCCTACATATCTCGTAACAATCGTACAGCCTCCCCTCAATTAGCACATTCGCATTCCATTAATCGCCTTGTTCCTCCATAATTGTACTAATTATGCAAACTTCCTCCATAATCGTATCAATTATAAACTTCCTTCTCTCCGGACCTTCTTCCATCAAGGTATTATGTTTACTGGCGGAAGATGTTGAGTTCCGCTGTCATGTTCCCAAATGTAAGCTGTTTAACTCCATTTTGGCAATCGAGCACCGCATTAGAAAGCATAAGAATGGTCTTCCGAGGATGATAGGCACATAATTAGTCCCCACTACAACCGGTTTTGTATCAAGCACAACAAAGTCTACAGGATAGTAGAATTTGTCCACTTGTATTAAAACATCCTCCACAGTGCCCTTTGGTATTTTTATGGATCTATCTGCAAGGGACAATGTGATGGAAGTGGGTTTTAATTCTCCCAAACCGAGCTGCTTGTACATCGAATAAGGCAATAGTTTACACAAGCTCCCTATGCCCAAAGGTTTTCCACACAAGTGCTCGATATTCACCGAGATGGTAAGGCAACCCGGATCTTTTTACTTTATTGGAGCTCAGATTGAATGATGGCATCGACCGTTTCTCCAGAAGGCCTTCTTGTCGACATTTAACCCTTCTCATCAGGTAATGTGTCCTTTAAAAATTTGACATATGTTAGGACCTCATGAATCATGTCGGGTGGGGATGTTGACCTTCACCTGCCTTAGCACCTCTAATATTTCACCAAGATGGCCTTTTTCTCGCTTTTAGCGCTTGCGAAAAGGTGGGGGTGTGCTCTTTTCACTGTGATTTCTTTGATCACTTCCTCCTCCTGATTCAGCCTTCTTTCGCTCCCGTCTTCTTTCTACCGGCCTGGGACCGGTCAAGTAACCTCCTTACCACTTCTCAAAGTGATAAATCGCGAACTTCATCTATCCTGGGATTTGGCTCACTGAAGAGCTCAATTCATGCACTCCCCTAGGATTGGCTGTGTTTGAGAGGAAATTTCCCTTTTCCTCGCGACCTCGCTATTAGTCAGTCAACCTTAAATCGTGCAGGTACTTAGGTCGGGCTACCTAGGAAATTTCGATTGTGAGGTGGTTCTCTATCTTCTTGTTCAATGTGCTTTCTTACTGTATCAACTTTCCGGTTAGTCGGGCATTCACGCCTCAGAACGACCGTACCAAATAATACAAGTTTTTAAAAGTTTGACCAAGTTTGACCAAGTTTGACCAACCAATAGAAAGGGGGCCAAGTTGACTTTTTCAAGGATGAATAATTTGGGTTGACTAAGACACCAGAGGCCTCGTCGATAATGAGCTCACGACCTGTCAACGTCAAAATCCGACTCTACTGATAAGAAGTTATGGTCCCGTAAGTTCAAATGCGCATTTTATCGCTTCAAGTCACCAGGGGATTTTTTTACCGAAACAACCTGTGCTCTATATAAGCCTAGTTTTGGGTGCCAAGTGAGGATCCAACCCCAAAACCCGAAAGAAAATCCCAAAACCCGAAACCCCGAACTCGGGTCTTTGACCCATATTTTTAAATGACGGCTTCAGCCGTGGGAGCGATTCGCCACCATCACCGTATTCCGCCAGGAGAGGAGGATCACCGCACGACCACGCCTAAGAAAATCTCTCCCGTACCAAGAGCCGTCGACGCCCGGACGAGCCTCTGGGCGAAGGCAAGGCGGCCGCCAACTCTGGTCGCCTGATTTTTGTGTGTTTCTTCCGGCCACGTCTCTCTCTCCTCTCTCTCTCTCTCTCTTTCAGCCGACTCCATACCTATTTCCCACCATTTTGGACCCTCTGAACTCATTTCCGTGGTCCCTTTTTGCATATTCCTCACCGTTTGAAAGATACGACAAAAACAAAGTTGGCTGACTGTTGGATCGAGTTTTCTCGGCCACCACAGCAACCTTTGGACCAAGGTGAGGGTACTGATGTGTTCCCCGGTCTCCTTGGCCATTGATATGGTTTGTAAATTTTGGACGCCGCTTGGTTAGTTTTCCATTTTTGTAGGTTATTTCCTGTAATTACCGAGAAGTTTGGATCAAATAGAAAATTAATTAATAAGTTTGGAAAAAATTGAAGTCGATTAGTGAAATCGATGTTTTATGAATTATCGGACGGCTCAATTTTGAGAAATTAGCTCCCGGTGAAAAGCCCCACTTTTGGGTAACGAGCCTATAGGGGCACACTGTAATTGGACCCGTCTGAGTCCACTTGATGGTTTCATAGTTCTAAAAGTTA